>JBAWJQ010001995.1:0-22401 GCA_037783105.1 Bactrocera zonata | reverse complement strand
CAATTTAGCTGCGTTTGCCAGCGTGTGTATTCGAAAAACAAATGTTCAGCGTTTGGGAGGTCTAGGATCAAATACCAAGGAGCGCACCTTCAGGTATCCCACCGGATTGCGGGAATGGAAATTAAACGCTTGAACAAATTTGTATTGGCTACTAAGCGTTTTGCTAATTTACAAGTTCGAACTCAGGAGTTTTTCTTTACTATGGCTTTACAGAGGACTGTGCACAGGAGCCCATGTGCGATCTTTGATCAGCCATCTAAGCTAAGCAGTGGTTTATATCTATTGTACATGTTCTTAATAAACTGAACGTGCTTAAAAACTTAAGATTTATAAATAAAATGCCAAAAATAAAGGAATTGTTAATTGAAACTCGCTCCGAGATTCTTACCAAGTTTAAAATTTGCGTTTCAGCTTCGGAGTTAGTGAATGGCTACAAAATTTCAAGAAAAACGGTTTTCAATTTAGGTTAAAAGTAGGAGATTAATAAGTGTTTCAACAGCTTAAAGAGGAAGGGGCGGAAACCGGTGATGACTCAAGGAGAATGTCAAAAATTAATAGGAGTCATACAAACTCCCACAAGAATACCTGTTAGAATTGCAGTAGCATGAACTTATTGGAAAAAAGTCAGTGGCGCTAAATTTCATACCGTTCCAGTGAATATTTTGGAAATTACGCGCAAATTTTAGAAGGCGTTTCAGAGGGAGGTTTTTCTCAAATTTTAACACGAGCGTCTTACATAAATATTTTTTAGTAATTATTTTTTCTCACCGATAAAACATATTTTTTTAAGGCCAAAATTTTGTCAGAAAATGTATTTTGCTTATTCCTTTGATTAATTACTAGATTTAATATTACTTCAACGTCTGGTTTTTTAATTTTAGAAAATCCAGTTCAGAGATATAATGATCAACGTAAAATATCTTTTTTGAGGGGAGTTCCCGGAGATCAGCTGTAGTTCCTTTCCAAATAAAATTTTTTACTACTACTAAGTCTTAACAAATTCTGGAAAATCTTTTGCTACACTAACAACACTACTACTACCATAAACAAAAAATAGTTTAAAGAAGAAAGCAAATAACAATAAATTTGGGATTTTATTAAGCTATTTTAAATAATTTTACATTAGTATTACATAAATATATACATATGTTTGAATGTTTACGTGTAAATATTATTGAGAACTGTCCCCACAGTGAGCAGTTAGTATGCCGATACTTGTTGACATGTTTAAATTAAAGCATGCTGGAATCGGATTCAACATCAAACTTCTATTACAAAGGAGTAAAAGAAACCCACAAACACAAAAACACGCGCACGCAAACGTATGCGCATCTTCTTTCGAATATATGTATGTGTGTATGTATGTAGCTGGTGGAATTTGGCTAGCAAAGCATCCGTAAAACAGATTAATTAATGTAAATAGTTTGCTCAACGAATATATTCGCAGGTAAGCACACAAATATATACGAAGCATATCTAAGACGCTCACAAAGAGCGCGACAATGCTCCAAAGCCATACACTAAGAGAGTGCGAGAGCGACTTTCAGTTTCAGATTGTTAACGATCTGTCGCCAACAAAGCTTGGAGCGAATAATTTTCGTCGACTGAATAAGTGGTCTATACCACTCAGTTGTGTTGTTGTTGTTGCTGTTGCTGTTATTTTGTTTAAGTCTCCCAGCAGTGGTATTTTCGGCGCCGTAAACTTGTGGCATGTCAACCGCTGTCGCTGCTGCTGCCGTTGCCGCTGCCGCCGTTGAAGACGATGATGATGATGATGTTGTTTGCGATGATGATGCAGACGTCTGTGCTGTGAGCGCTGCTCACCCACAAAATTCCGGTGTGGCGTATAAAAGGCAGATCTTACGAAAATATTGATACAAACGAAAACAAGTGGTCTGTTTGTGCGATCGTGTCATTTAGTTGAAATCAAAAGTATTTTCGCAAAATCAAGAAAAATTTCAAACAAACACAACAACAAGTGAGTTTAAAAAAATTTCTGTTTTTAATTCGCCCAACACAACTGTGTACATATAAGACAAAAGACTTTGATTAAACGAAAATATTTTAAGATTGATTACTGAGTATTTAATTACAAAAATAACAACAACTAAATCAAACGGATATCAGTGTTTTAGTGCAGCAGATCCGGTAGAGGATCCACACAGTGGTTACATCACAACAGGAGTGCATTCATACATACTTGTATACATATGTATGTGCATAATTGACGAAGGACATGCGATTATGACATTATCGACACGCACACACATATAACATATATTTCTGTTTTGTATAGTGAAATTGTTTTTATAGCTTTTGGTGATTTATGACCGAATTCATAGTTGTCGAAATGTTTTATAATTAGCGCTGAAATAATCGTGAGCTTCAAATAAAATTAAATGTGGTTCATAAAATAGCAAAAAACAATATATTTGCATTTATCTATGTGTGTACGCATGTGTGGAGATTTTGTTTAGGTGCAGTGTTCCTTGAGCACAATTATTGCAACGTTTCTTTGCTGTGACCTATTAACCATGAATTATTTGATTTCGTTTTTTTTTTTTGTGTAAAAGTGGCATCAGCGTAAGAAAAATGCAACAATAGTTCACTAAGTGTTGTATGTATGTCCTTGCAGTACAATTTGTTGGCAAAAGCGATTTGATTAGTGTTTGAATTGCGAAATATGCTCAACTCAGGATCTGAAGAAATTTAGTTTCTTTCCAAAGTATTAGATATGCAAGTGTTTGTATGTATTGCTCAATATGAAAAATATTAAAATATTGTGGCCTGCAGTATTGAGAATATATTTTTTTTTAATTTTTCTTCCTCGTTCAATAAATCTTTTGTTTTTTAAAGATTTTAGTTCTAATTGGTACTTTTCATGACTTCTATTCAACAAAAGCATTTGCTCTTAAAATCGCGATTGAAAGAAAATATATCCTCAATAAATGTATTCTTCTGCATTTAGCACACCTTTAAACAAAATATTAAAATTCTTACTTGAAAATTATATCAAAATAATATTTGAAAAAATTGTAAAAGGGTTTAAAAATATACAATTTTGTTATTTTCTTGTTATTATTATCAATAGGTATTATTTTTGAAAAAAAAAATACAATTTGTTAAAAAAAATATGTTACTTATAAATATTCACTTTCGAAAATAATAATAATAAAATGGTAAAAATTTTTTAAACAATTAGTACTATTAACGCCCTGAATTAAAAAAAATATTTTATCTATAAAAATTAAATTTTGAAAATAATAAAATGGTAAACAATTATGAATTTTTTTTTTAACGAAAAACGGCCTCAACGCCCTGACCTTTAAAATTTGAATATCTAAAAATACAAATATAATTGAAAATTTTTAAAATTGTTTTGATAGACTTACATATATTTGAAATATGAAATTGAAAGGCTTACTTCATAACAAAGAATTAATAATTATTCATATAAAATTTGTTTTTAATATTGCAAATTTTTGTTAAAAACATAATTTTTTAAGAAACGTTTATTTGTGTTTACATTATTATTTATTTTTGAAATTCTTAAATTTTTAGTAATATTTTTTTTTTTAATTTTCTGAATTATAAATTTTTATGTGACAAAATTGCAATTTTTTTTTTAATTTTATATTTTAAAATGTAGGATAAATGTATGATTTAAAACATTTATTAATTTTTACATTTTAAATAATTTTTGAAACTCTTGATTTTTGAATAATACATTTATCTTGGATTTTTATAAATTATAAATTTTTATACTTTCAAATTTTTAGACATAAGTTTTTAATAAATAAAAATTTAAGCATTTATTAATTTTTTATTAGTAATCATTTTTAAAATCCTTAATTAGTTAATTTTTTAAATTACAATTTTTTTATTTTAAAATTACAAAGTATATTTATTTATAAATTTTTGATATTCTTATTTTATGAAAAATGCATTTATTTTGAATTTTTATATATAATTTTTTGAATAAAACTTAACATTTTAAAATATTTAATATTTTTACACATAATATTAAGTTTTTTAATTGTTATTTTTTTGGTAATTTTATAATTTTTTTAATTTTTTAATTACTAAAGATTTCAAAAACAATTAATAATTTATTTTTTTACATTTTTTGATAAGTTTTTGATGTTTTAATTATTTTTAAAATATTTTTATTTTTAATAATGAAAATCTTATAAACATTTGTAAACTAAATTGCTAAATGTTATACCATATAGTAATATTTTAAAAATTTCAATAATTTTTGAGATAATGAAATTTTAAATATAAAAAAAGAACATTTTAAATTTTTTTTTTGATTTTTAAATTTTTTTTAGTAATAAAAATTTATGAATTTTTTTAACTAATATTTTAATATTTAACATTTTAAAATTGTAATACATTTTTATATAACAAATTTTTCTATGTTAAAATATGTTCATAATTTTCAGGAGGTTAGGTTATGAGCTCAATCATAACAGGGATCTCACTTGTTGCAATTTCCATTTAAAATTAATAATTTTTATTTAACGAAGAAAACTTCAAACATTTACTAATTTTCTACATTTTTAATAATTTTTGAAATTCTTAATTTTTGAATAATACATTTATTTTGAAATTTTTAAATTAATTTTCGTAGCATACTTTACGCACAAACACCCAAAGTGAATGGTTTTATTTATAATAAAATTCCAGCTAACATTTTTCCTAACTGTAAAAAATCGGCAATTTCTATTCTTAGGTAATTTTAAAATAAAATTCAAGTCGATGATCTAACATAAATTAAGTAATTGTTGAAGACAAAAAACAAATACATCGTATTTTAAAAGAAAAAAAGCAATGAACTTTCAGTTGTGAATGAGTCAACGTTAAATAAATATTTAAAAATTAAATATTAATAAACCAAGAAATATGCGCATGAGTCAAAAGAACACGCATAGTAGAAAGTCACCAGAGTCGCGGTCAAATACCTAAAAAGGTTAAAAACAACAAATAAGCTTTTGTAATTCTATAAATCCCATAACAAATGTCACATTTGTCCCATTTCCAACTTATTGCTAAAACAAATAAATAAACCAAATTATCTAGCGCTTATAACGGTATTAACAAAATAAACCCAAATACATATAAATTTATTTATATTAATTTGTTTATATATTTGTATATGTGTATATATATACAATATGGCATAATTGCCGAAGTATGTTGTTTTAGATGAAGAGGTTTTCCCTTAAAGCCATTTTAATAGAAATAGAAAGTTGAAATTTTTGCGAAACTGGAATTAAAAAAAATTTGAATTCTAATTTAACTCAATAAATCAAACGGCAAAAAATATTAACAAATTGGCATTCGCACACTCGCACACGCACACACTCAGCGTGGCTTATAAATTTGTAGTTGTGTTTGTAGTAGTTGAGTAATATGCTTAGTAGTCAAGTGTGTTGTCGTTGTTTTTGCATAATTTGTTGCTAGAATAGCTGCGCATCGTAAACAATATTTGATTCCTACTCATTTTAAATAATCTACATTCAAGCGTAAACATTTTCGAGACAATCACACCAAATGTAGTAATAACTATGGTATTCTCTTTTAATATACATGCACAAACACACACCTGTTTATGCATGGCTATTTTTAAGTTTGACTTAATAAGAAATTTAACACTCTTTTCGCATTTATAAGGTTGTCTGTCCGTCCATTTATCTTATAGTCTGTCGGTTCGTCTGGTCTGTCTGTCCGCTCTGCCTGAATCCAATCTTGTTTTTTGCCAGTTGCTTTGAGATAATGAGGCATTGGTAGAACAGATGATTTATATATACATATATATATATATTGTGTATTCTTTTTGTGCGCATATATATGTTTGCGTCTGCGTTTTTACTTGTGTGTTTAAGCCAATTAATTGTTTATTGGTGATTATTATTAAAATACTAAAAGTATTCTAGTTGTGGAATTTTTTCCTTTTGTTATAATATTTAAAACCGCACATACATACATACACATAAATAAACACTTCTAACAAATGTAAAAATATAAAAAATATGGTTATATATTTATAAGTATAACAGTGAGTGGCATTTTTTTGGCAAAAATTTAATTTAATATAATTTAATTCCTGAATACAATCTAGTTTGGTTGACTATATGCTGGTTGTGCTAGATTTTAATGGAATTAAATTGTTTTAAATTAATTTTTGAGTTTTAGTTATTATTGTTAAAAGATCATAAATAACGTTTGTGGCAGATAAAGTAGGATAGCACAGGCTGTAATTAGTTTTTATTTATTTCTTTCATAAAATTAGTAAAAGTAACTGATTGCAGGCTTTTTTCATATGAGCTTGCATATGATTGTTTTGCTGCTTAAAAAATATATGTAGTTTTGTATTTTAATTTTAATTTAATTATCAGCTGGAATTATATACATATTTAGCGCAATAAAATATTTTTAATTATAAAGGCTAATAAAAAGTTAATAAGCCAATTTGATTATAATAAATGGCCATTCAGTTAATTAAAAATTAAATAAATAAATATAAACATAAAATAATGAAGACATACCGATGGGTTACGATAATTATGTCATAAAGTTTTTATAAAGTTAATTAACAAAGCATACATTCACCAATTTTATTAGAAATACAAGAAACTTGTGGATTTTTGTTTGGAAAAATAAGCAGAGATTTTTATTATTTTATTTAATTAATTTTTTCCGTTATTTTTTATTTATTTTACTTTTTTTTATTGAGCTTTCACTTGTGGATTTTTTGAAAAAATAAGCAAAGATTTTTATTATGTTTTCGTGTTTTTTTCATTTTTTTTATTTTTCATTTTTGTTTTGTTTTTAAAAATACAAGAAACTTTTGGATTTTTGTTAAAAAAAAAAAAAATAAAATAAAAGTAGAGATTTTTATTTTATTTAGTAAATAAATTTTTTTCGTTAGTTTTTATTTATTCATTTATTTTATTAATTTTTTTTTATTGAATTTTCACTTGTGGTCCAAGGGATTGTACTTGAGTTTAATTTTGAATATTTTCATACAAATAAATTTCATTGGAAAAAATAATAAAAATAAAATTCTGTCCAGTTATCAGAGTTGTCCGCTTAATATAGCGTCCATTTAATAGAGCTTTCACATTATTTTTTATTTATGAATGGTTTTTACTCAGTAGCTTAGGTTAGTCCATCGCAGACAAACAACGTGACAAGTAATTTTATTAATTATTTTTCCCAATCTAATGTAATAAATTGTAAGAAAAATTAAATATCAAATGTAAATATGTCAAAATCGCATGCTATATTTGTTCTAAACTCTAATTTTAATTTAAAATAACGAAAATTTTTCTAACATTTAATTTTTATTAAGAATAAATTATTACATATTTATTAATTATTAAATATCTATTAAAACTTTATTAAATGAAATAATTCTGGCAAAATGTTGCGAAAATATTAATACACACCCTATTACACATACACATCAGGCGTTATTTCTGATTGATAACGATCAAAATGTTTGGAAATTGTGAAATTCTTGTTTAACACCAGCAACGCTTGACGTTTGCAGCCGTGTTCACACCTTATTTGTTACTCCACAGCATGTATGGTTCCTCCTGCCACTTTTAGTAGTTAATCTGTCACTCAATGATGTAGTGGCTGCCAGAAGTGCTCACTCAAAACATAAATAAAAATAATAAAACAAAATTAAGGCATAAAAGAATACAAAAATACAAGAAATCGCGCACACTTGTCTTGTTAAGTGCGTGTGGAATACAGAGCGCTGACAGTTTTAGGCCGCACTTATGTGCACACCAACGTCCCACTTTTTCCACAAAGCCACTTAATTTGCCCAACTTTCAACTTGCAGACTCACTAACGATCATTTAATCGATATTTCATTGCCAATAGATGAATTGTAGGTACCCCAAGCACCTTCCGTTCACTAATCATTATTAATTACACACTCACTCAGCTATGTGCCTCAGCTGACTATGCACACAATCACTTACATAGATCACAGCGGGTTGGGTGAAAATTAGCTGTGGGGCATTTCGGGTATATTTATTGGCTGAACCATTCAATTAATACTTTGAAAGTAAAAACAAGAGGGAAAACCCAAAATACTTTAATAATTTATTAACTTTTTGTGCATTTCAAAGACTTTCACGGCACAACTTAATTTCGGTGCGATAACAAATTAATTTGTTTACCTTTTGCCTTCAATATTTCACTTTCGAAAAAATCTGCTGTAAATTATGGCCTTAGAGATTTCAACACAGTTCAGCGCGTTCATTTATCAAATCAACTGCTTAGTCGCTAAATTGAATTTCGATTATCCGGGTTATGTCCAGATCCAGTTTTCATACGGTAGTATATAAATTTAATTAAGGCAATTAATGTAAAATTAATATGATAAGCGAACCGTTACATAACTGTTACAGCAACAGAAAGGGCGCTTGGCTTGCGCGTATTTTGTATGTGAATATGCAAATGTGCATAGGTGTTGGAATTTAATAGAGGAACTATTATAATAAAATACAATAAAATGAAATAAACAGTTAAAAGCGGCATAAAATTATATACAACGAAAGCACACACATACAAACTTTTTGAACCAACAAAAGGTCGTACGCTGCCTAATTGAAACATTTGTTTGCACAGTTTTTGAAAAGTTGCCAACTGTTTGAAAAATATAATTTACAATCGTATGCAAATAAGGAAATAAATATAATATAAAATGGAATAAATGAATGCTTAATCGCGGAAAATATAATTTTACCAGAGTTGCCACCTCACTGAAACAACAAATATATAAATATTTTACGAAATTAATATTTTAAAAAATAAATTTTTTCAAAATTTTTTTTTTCAAAAGTTGCCAACTGATTGAAATAAAAAAATTTAATATTAAAGTTTTAAATTCCCTTGAAATATTAAAGTAGTTGAAAGGTATTACTTTTATTGATAAAAATTGTATACTTGAGAAATGAATAAAACACATTGCTTTAACAAAAATTGCCACCTAAATAAAATTAAAAAAAAAAAAATTAAATATTAAAACTTTTAATGCGATATATATGTGAAAATAAATATGAAAATATTTTAAAATTAAAAAAATAAAAAAATTAGTCATAAAATGTTTGAACTGTCTTGCCTTTATAAATTTTATAATATAAATAAAATAAAACTTCAATATCAAGTTTTTCTTATTTCAATCAGGTGGCAAATTTCCAAAAAATTTAAAAAAAAAAATTTATTTTGTAAAATATTCATTTCGTACTATACATAATTTCCTGTTTGAGAAATAAAATTTTTGTCTTTGATTTTTCTTATCTTAAACAGGTGGCAACTTTTGAAAAAAAATATTTTGAAAAAATTATAAATTTTGTAATTTTTAAATTTTATAAATTTTAAATACTGCAAAGTTACGTATAAATGAGTTCCCGAATACACAAGCACTTAGCTCGTAATAGTTCGGCTTATCGAGGTTGTACTGTACTCTAACACCACAATAGACAATCGCTAAAAGATAAAAGCATATAATTGTTTACCGTTATGTACGAAGTCTTGAATAAATAATTAAGCTTCAAACAACTAGTTGTTGTAGGCCTAATTTGCATTTTTATGCGTAAATAATAGGCCACTTTGAATTTTTAATTGGATTCCAATGTGATCACAGCCTAACATTGTTAAATAATTTAGCTAATATTTTATTTGTTTGCTTAAATATTAACCTTATTTCAAAATGTAGCAAAATATATTTATTTCCCCTTCTTTCTCTCTCTCTCTCTTTCTTCATTATAGCTTCTGCATTTGTATTTAGTCGCCTTAAATTACTTAACCTAGAAAACTACAATGTTGCGCTGTCAGCATATTTTGCTCGGCCTTGCGGTCACACTGTGTTGTGGCGCCAGCTTCGCACAGTATTCGTCGAATATGTTCCTCAATGGTGAATATCAGAATGGCATTAAGGCGAATCCAAGTAAAACGAACGCAATAAATCCGGCAACAAATATCTTTTTGGAGCATGCAATTATCAGTCGGCAGGCATCACCGTTCCAAGGACCCACGTATTTACCACCTGAGGAGATTCTCAAATGCTCCGCTGGCAAACAATGTGTTTTGCAGGGACAATGCTTGGATGGCTACTTTTCGAATCCATCGTTGAAGGCACAAGTAAGTCATTTGAAAATAATTCAGAGACAAATATCGAAAAATAATTTAAATTCAAATATAAAAAAATGATTGAAAAGATAGATTAGATATATATAGCTATTTATATATCGACTTTTTATTAGAAAAATTAAACAAACAAAAAAAGTGTAGAGAGAAAGGTTTTGAAAAAAAATTTAAAAGAATCTTACCCTGTGTACAGTGGGGAGCAAATGTGTACAAGTCTGTGCTTCATGTATTTATATCTGAATTAGTATGGAAACAGCAAAGAATTTTTAAAAAGATTTATATCCCATTAGTTCATGTTCAATTCCGAAAGAATTTGTTAATGACATAAAAAATTAAAATATTGAATTCTAAGAAAAAACAAATAAAACCCAAACAACTCATATGTACTCAATTTTGCACATTACAGAAACTTTTAGAAAATAGCTTATTTTTAGTATTAATCCTTAACCCTTTAATACTTAAACATTTAGTTTTAATCCTTAACCCTTTATTACATAAACATTTAGTATTAATCCCTAACCCCTTATTACATAAAATACTTTGTGCAAGGTTTGGCATACTTTCGACTAATTTCTGTATTAATTCATTTAGAAGGCTATATAATTATCACTGCACCCCTTTCAAAAACTCGTCCAGATTCGTTGGGGTTGATCGGTGTTGTTCTAACCTTCATTTGACGATTGACCATATATTCTCAATCGGATTGAAGTCAAGACTTTGGCAGTGGCCACTGCATCAATAAGAAATTTAGTTTGTTTTGGGTCGTGATCCTGTTGAAATATGACTTCTCACACTCCTTTCTACAAAATCGGGTATGCGGTCTGAAAAATATGCAGAAAGTTTTCTTTTCTCGTTATACCATAGAATTTTGTAGAGATACTACAGCCAGTATGTGAAGCAACCTCACTATCCCCAGCAATATTGTTTGCCCACTGGTTGAAAATAATTAAATTTTGATTCGATTGACCGGATTACATGCTTCCAGTCATCTGCTATCTAATTTAGCTGCTCTCTGGCGACTTTCAACTGTTCCTTAAAGTTCTATACTGACAATACAGGTTTTTATTTTTACACTGCGATATAGCCAATGTCAAGGAGTGCTCTTCTGGCATTATATTTAGTACTAAGCTTATTATTCAAGTGCTTGTTTCTTTTCGTATGTGTTATCATAAGACGTGCGTTTGCATCCGTCAAAATTTTATTATGTCTTTATTTGTGATATGGGGACCATAGGTCACATTTTCTGGACAGCTGTAACCACTGATTGGCTTATTTAACACACTTTAGATATCGTTCATGTTAAGAACTATTCTTATGATGACTATAACACTCCCCTCAATGTGAAAACTGTCGAAAAAAATTGCTTGGAATTTTACAATATTTGAAAAACTTTTTATGCATATTTTACTGCAGAAATATTAACTTGTTCAGTTGCCACCTGCTCTGAAATAAAACTTTTTACGAAAAAGCCTAAAAATTTTTAAAAATTTGTGCTGGCGTATGTGCGCAAACTTTGTTATTTTCCAATGGCATTAGTTTAGCTAAAAATTAAGTGGTTGCCACCCTTTTATAGTTTTGAAAAGTAACAAAGCATAAAAGAAAATTGTGTTATTTAAATGCAGGTTAATACAAAAATATATTATGAAGTAGACCAGCGGAGAAGCCTTGTACATATATATATTGTAAAAAGTGGAAGAAATTCAAATTAGGTTGAAAGTCGTTGCAAATGTAAGAAGACAATATGAAAAATTAAAGTAGAATAATATGCGGGCAATCTGAGGTCGGAAAGAGGAAGGGGAGGGGCGCGGTTGAATTTTTAAGGGTTAAAAATGATTTAACTCAATTTCAGGCAAATCTAAGAGTCCTATAAAAAAAAGTTATATGACAAAGTTGTGGGTAATAAAAATACCTAAAACTTTTGTATTGACATCATTTTTATATAACCTCAAAATTCATGTGAAAAAATTCAATTATTCAAGTTTTCAAAATTTATGTGAAAAAATTCAAATCTTTAAGTTATCTTGTTTTTTGTTTTTATATCTTGTACCAAAAATTTTTCCTTTTATAAAATTTGGTATAAATGTGCCTTCTGGTGTTCCAAGCACATGGGTTTTTTACTATTTAAAGTATGAAAGAGACAACCTTATTTCGAAAAAAACCTAATTTTCAATCAAAAACTCTCATGTCAAAATATCACATTGTTTCAAAAGGTTAGTAGAATCCATAATTTTTTTTTTAAATTTTGTACTATCTGTTGGCATAAATAATATATACAAGTTTTTTTGTTTTTAAATATCTAATCTGGGCTAAAGACAAATTGATTTTTTCTGTTTTACTCATCTATCCTGGTCTGGGGGAAGTACGGTATTTTCAGCATAGTTCTATAATTTATTTCCCATATGTTTTATGGTACTATAACAAGAAACACAACAAAAATAGTCCATATACGTTTTCAGCTGATCTACTTACTGGTTTTTGTTATTTTAAAAGGTCGAGAGGTTGTTGGTCTAAAATACGCGCTGAAATACAAAAGAATATTTTATAAATTCGTATGCAAACAATAGCCCTGTATATAGAAACATATTATATATGTACATGTATAAAATAGTTGTTTCATATGTTAAAGCAAGCCGTAGGAGGGAAATCGATACTTCAAAAACCACAGAAACCATCTATAATGCTCGCGCCGAACTAAGCTGTTCAAAGGTTATTATTGCTAATTTATTTGATTGTTTTTCAAACCAAAAAAAAAATTCACGAAAAACCAAACTGAATTCCTTTAGCATGGCTCATAGTTTTCGGAAGCAAAATAATGCTTAAAAATTATAAACAAAAGGGGAAAAGCAAGTAGTTATGAAATTCCGTGATTTACGCATTGATTTTTAATCAGAAATTTATTTAAATGCTGCTTTCGTAACATTTTTGCAAACGGCTACGCGCGTGTGTGTGCGGTGTGCACATACAATTTGATCGGTCACTGGCAAACGAAAGACTTAAGCAACGAACTTGTTCTGTATGCAAACGTCTGCAGCGACTTGTGCACGTACTTACACACATTTTAAACATGTGCATGCTGCGGTAAATACATATGTATATATTAATGCATTTAACCAATGTTGTTGTAGTTGTTATTGTTGTAAAAATTTGAATCTACAAAGAATTCGCAGAAACCCAATTGCCGCACGCTTGTGAACTCGCCAAACGGAGGCATACAAACATCAAAAACAAACACATAAGTAACAACAACAAGGGCGCAAGCGTAATGTAGTAAGCAAATGCATGCATAAATGAGTAAATACAAATGTAACTGGTGTGCGCTGCTGAATATTACCCTCGACGAGTGCATATATTTTGAGCAAATACCGCAAACATATGTGCGCAAGCATGTTGGTGGGCATTGTCGTAGGCGCTGATGATGCTTTGTTGCTGCTTTTTTTGTATTATTTTGTTTCTATATATTTTTTATATATACTACTTTATATATTGCTACCTTTTTTGTTTTAGTATTTAATTTGATTTTGTTACGCTGCCACTTATGGGAATTGACTGTCAAGCGTTCAAGTATGTGTAGAGTCATGGTTTGGCTTTTTGTAGCAGGCAATTTGCCGAGCAAACGAATATAATGTGAACAGGGAAGTTGGCGAGAATTAAACTTGACTTTGTAATGAAGCAATTGCCATTGTTGTTAAAACGCAATTTGCCTTTAAATTATTGCATTTCAAATAAAAAATGTTTATATATATATAAATATATAATACAACAACACTAATAAAGCCAACAACACTAAAAATGGCAACAAAACAAGCGTAAAATTACAAAAAAAAAGACAATAAAAGAAGTTCACTTTGATTGCACTGAAGCTACAATACCCTGCACATGGGTATTTTTTAATGCAACTATGTGTATTACTAAATCTGCATGCAACGGTAAACGTTTTGGTAGTTCTCTTTAACCACATTCTTAGTTATAGATAACCTTCAAGTCGGTTTAAGGTTACTAAATAAGAAAACCAAATTTTTATGAAGATCTTTAGCATGATTTGGGTCCGTCAATTTGTATGGCAGCTATATGCTATAGTGATTCGATCTGAAAAATATATACAGAGAATATGGCAATGCCTTGTAAAATAATCTGTGCTAAGTTTCGTTAAGACTATTTCTCAAATAAGAAAGTTTTCAGTACAAGAACTCAATTTGGATCAATCAATTTATATGGCAGCTATATGCTATAGTGATCCGATCTGAATAATTTGTTCAGAGAATGTAGAAATCTTTTGGAAAATAATCTGTGCCAAGTTTCGTAAAGATTATTTCTCACATAAAAAAGTTTTCCATACCAGAACTTAATTTGGATCGGTCGATTTATATGGCAGCTAAATGCTATAGTGATCCAATCTGAATAATTTGTTCAGAAAAAGTAGCAATGCTTTGGAAAATAAACTCTGCCAAATTTCGTGTATATATCTTGTCAAATAAAATACTTTTTTATATAAAAAGTTGATTTTGACCAACCAGATTATATGGCAGCTACATGCTATAATGTTCCATTATCGACGTTTGCGGCAAATCACCAGCTCCTTCGTGTAAAAAGGACATGTGCAAAATTCGAAAACGATATCTCAAAAACTAACAAAACCCACATAGACGCACATGCCAAAGTCGAAAACTTCATAAGGCCTCCCACATTTCTTGCTGTGTTGTTACAAAACTTATGACAAACTTAATATACACTGTTGAAGGTATAAAAATAAAATAATATATCAAATAAACAGAAAAACCCCACCAGCACCAAAAGTGGGGGTTATTAAGCGCAAGCAATGCCTTAAGAAAATGCCAAAGTGTTGTATTTTGTATTTTGTAATTTCATTGCTAATTCCAACTGTGTGTTGTATCTGATTCACACGTTTAATTTGTGCGAAACACATTATTAGACGCTTACACAGTCGGCACTGTGAGAAATTCAATTCATTTGGCTTTTGTCTGCTGCAATTGTGTTCCAATTCATGCATTAGGAAATGCCCACAGCCCACGCCATGCGGATCACAAGCCACGGCTGCTACTGCTGCTGCTGCTGCGAGCGCTTGCCAAGCCGTTTCTAATGAGATAGAAATTTATTTGTGCGATTCTGTGGCCACTTAAGCTTTTTTAATGGTCTATGACGAATGTTGAGAAATTTCTAAACCCACTATATGGTTTTGTATATGCATATATCTCTCAGTCGCAGTCCGTCTCTACAATATGAGAATTATGTAGATGTAAAAAAAAAAAGATTTTGAATTCAATTCTCAGCGCATTTTAGCTCGTGTCAAATTCAGGTTTTCTCATCACTCAATTTTTTGCCGCTGAAGGTCCAACGTATAAAAATTCATATTTGATTTGGATCATCCGGCTCATAGGAAATCCGGAATGTGGTGTGGTGATTTGGGGTTTTCCTTTAAGACATTTCGTGTTTTTGGTATTATTTTTAACAATAAACTGTGATTTGTTGCCAAGAAAGCGAAGACAGGAGACACGCAATTGTCGTGATTGTTGCAGTTTACAAAAGAGCTGACATTTTTTAAGAATTGAATAGCCATTAAAATTTTTGTTTTATGTACTAAGGAGTTTTTTTTTCTTCTTCCCCTTTTATATGTTGTTGTGAACTGCTGAAAGAAATCAAAAGCTGGTAAAGCAGTTTTAACAATTATTAATTTATTTCAGTTCTTAACACAGCCGAGTTTGACATCCAAATCACTCAGTTGTTGTGGTTTAAGACTAAGATTAAGACGTCTTCTAGGAAAAATTAAAAGGTTTCAGTTTTATTATTTCAATGATTATTAGATAATGCAAGAATATGTAATTTCTAGCTCTTCTAGGTTTGTAAAATAGTTATAAGTTCCATTTATTGAGGCTAGAATATTAAAAGTTCCAACAAAAATTTTGAAAAGTTTAAGGTTAGAATATAATTTTTAAGCAAATGGAGTTCAACTGATAGATGTTAGCATATAAATGATCTAACATATTAAGACCTCAATCTTTAAAACCTATAATTTGAGATTAAGATCTGACTTTTGATTGAGGTTAGAATATACATTATCTAACATATTCAGACCCTAACCTTCAAAACCTATAATTTGAGATTGAAATCTGATTTTTCAGGAAAGCTAGTGCTAACTAATTGATATTAGAAATTTGATTTTCTAAGTTCTCAAGTTTGAAAGCTGAAAATTAATCAATCAAAATTAGAATTTGACTTTTAAGAAATTTTAAATTAATTGATTGAGATTATCAGCTATATTCCATGGCTTATTTGTATTTTTAAACTAAAGTTCAAAATTTTTGCCAAAAATAGGTTTCTTTCAGATTATAATATAAATACTCTCTAAACTTTAAAGTTTTGAAAATTGAAAATTAATTATTTTAGGTAAGAATTTTAACTTTCAGAAACTCGAAGTTAATTTATTGAGGTTAAAGCCTAGATGATATAGCTTATTTGCATCTTATATTACCAATTTTATGAGAGAATACACAATCTTTTTAACAAATCAAGTCTAACTGATTGAGGTTAGGATATGAATCCTGTAAAAAATTAAGCTTTAGACCCCTGAAAATAAAAACTTGAGTCTAAAATGTGATTTTTCAACAAAACGGTTTTGAGTTTTTTGAAGTTAGCAGAATAACTTTTATTAGCTCAATGGAAGTTAGTGCTTTGGTTGCATGCTGAAGCAGAAAATTTGGTGCATTTCCTAACAAAAACATTTATTCGAAAAAACTACAAGCATTCCAGCAACTATTCATATATTTGTTTCTTTAAGTGGATTTTTGCTGTTTTGGAGCTTTTTTTCTTATACAATTACTATCTCAAGGTCATTCAAATAAACGTCTATTTCAATGATGACCTTAATTGACCTTCTTCATGCAGCAAACTCACCCTGAATGCCAGTGCTTAGTCACAATATTTAAATTGACCGCTCAACACAATGTCAAATACTGTTTCAAAGTGCCCACAAGATTGCACTTATAATCAGCTGTGAGTAATTATGACACTCAACGCACGAATTTCCACTTCATATTCAAAGATTTATGTAAAATGTGTGGCTTCCGCTTAAATGGAGCTGCCAACTCACGCATTTTCATTTTACTAACGACCTCATTTCAGCGAACTGTTCATTTGACGTCATTTATGCTGACGTGACCTCAACAGAATTTAGTAAATCACACTTTTAAACAATGAAATTAATGGTGCAGCCGCACCTGTCCTTGGTGGTGATGATGGTTTTTCTTGCACAAAGCAGAGTACTTAATTAACTGTTTTTATTTCTCACTAAAAATTTGAGATATTGTGCCTTTTCGACGTGATTTCAATAGGAAAAATAAATTGTTTGCCACTTTAGTTTTAACACGTAATAAATTACGCTTGAAACCAGGAAACTAGCAGCGTATATATTTGCTATTGAAGCAGTTCAAACTCCTTTGAGGCACCTCAAACGCTAAATTATTGTAATTACTTTGATTTTTATTGAAAGGTAGTTCACCTATTGCTTATGCTACTCGTACTATATTTCAATGGCACTTAACCTCATATTTCGGTGGCAGAAAACGTGATCACTTCAATTTGAATGAGGCGCGCTTAAAACTCAAGAAAAGTAGAAATAAAAGTTTATGCCTTTTCGCTATTTTCCTTTGTTATGTTTCGCCAGTAAATATAGCGATGAGCACATGTATTTTCAAGGTCGTATAATTAGTATCCGTTTGTAATACCATATTTGTTGTAAACAATAACAGGATTATTAAGAATTCAAATAGAGAAGAGGCATCATTTGGCAAAATATAAATAGTTTAGAACTATTAAAATTCCGTTTCGTTAGCAGTTAGTCTACGAGATAGCGAGCTCTAGTGGCTTACTGCCAAAAACCTACCCCAAACATATGCGTAATGTATAGTAATTACTAAAACAATACTTTTTTCTAAAGAATACAAACGCTAGCTGTCATGCCGGACGTGTTTTCATTTTTTCTGATTTTTTTTTTTGAATAAATATTTCGTATTACATCATAAATTAATAACGTATTAGAGAGCTAATCGTTCATTACCTCATAGTTGTATTACCAGTATCTCTTCTCGACCACGTGTAGCTACCGCTGCTGCTGGTTGTTGGCGTTGTCGCTGGTCAAAAACTGGATGGTAACATACTCTATTAAGTCAGTGAGGCGTAGGTTCTAGCAAATAAATATTTTAATTAGCATTCGAGATTTCCAAAGTCATAAATCATCAAGTCTACTATCTACCTAGAACTTGTTGCTTGTTGTCTGCTAATCGGCAGTTGTCTCGAACGCTACGCGTATAATCACAAGTGGACATTTTGTCTGTCAAGCGCTTGTCAAGCGACAAAGCACGGCATAAACTTGATGATATCGCAAAGCTTAGAATGATACCAAATTTGAAGCGTCAGAACAACAGTTAAGCCGACATTTGAGAGAGCCGAAAATGCGTGAAAATATAACACTACGCATGTGTGCGATGTTGTATTGTTGCTTATGTGCAATTAATGTGTCTGAACAGCATTAGTTTTACGCTTACAGTAGTAGCGTTGCTTAATTTTTTGAATATGCGCACATGATCGATTCTATTGACGAATAACTAGTCGCTCATTTTATTTTAGAAGTTTGCATAAATTTCGAGTTTTCACTGGCCAACGAGTAGCGAGCGAAAGAGAGTGCTGACACAATTTAGTAAATAACCGGTTCAATTATTTTGATTAATCACACGTCTTCCTTAGTAATAAAGCAACACTAATCATAATTTAAATAAATTTTTATCAAAAATTTTAAATTGGCACTTAATGCTATTATATCTATCCCTAAAACTCAATATCAAAAAAAAAAAAAAAAAAAAAAACAAAGCATTTAATTAATCAAAAACTTAGTTAATAATATATGAAAACAATTTAGTGAAAGAATAATATGCTTTTCAAACAAGCACTTAATTTAGTCAATTAATATTTATATTTATAGATACCCTGTAAGCGAATAATTAATTGACTAAATTGATAGAACAAACATAGATGCAAATTTGACTGAAAAAATTACCATTTTGCTTTTTTTTAATATTTTTAAACACTGAACAGCGTATAATAATTTTGTGACTAAGTTTAAAACATCATAGAGTAAGCGTATACGTGAACCATATACGTGAACCAGGCCCTCAGTTTTTGAGACAATATTTTGTGATTTTTCTACAAAAATTAACATAAGTCTGATATTTATTTTGGCGATTATCCATAAAAAAATAATGAAAACCACATGTTATGTTTAAAAAAAAAATTCTCTGAAAGTTATAGATCCAAACAATATACTTATATGTCAATACTTTCACGTCCATAGATAGTATTTTATAATTCTACTCTAATTGAACTAATTTGTAGATGATAACTTTTGTGGCATATTTTAACCTTTTAACTTTTCTGCATATATATTTTTATCGCTTCTCCAAACAGATGTACCACAAAATCATATAAAAAGGTTATAACTGAAACGTATTATCTTATGTAACATTTTGTTAATTGCTATTCCGAACCTTTGGTTAAACCAAATCACAAAATTCAACTTATCTACAATTCTAAGGGGGCGTAATTTCAAGCGAAAAAAAAAACATTTTTCAATAATTTTTTTTTTTAAGATACAATCAATATTTATTTTTTTGTATAATTATAGCATAATTATATGATATTTAAAGAATATTCTGTGAAAGTTTCATAGAAAAATATTAAAAAATGAGCCGGTGAAAGAGAATCTTCGCAGACGTTCCAAAAAAAAATTGATTCGCGGTGAACCGCATAACTCATGACTAGATTATCTGAAAATAAAAAACCAAATTAATTTGATTAGTTGATAAGTTTCCTTAGGTACGCTGTCGAGTTTTTTATTTTTTTAATGATTTTTCAATTTTTTACAACGCTCGGAACTCAAAATACTGATTTTTGATCAAAAAAATCAGAAATTTTTTGTTTAAAAATAAGTTAAAATTAAAAAAAAAAAAAACTCAACAGCGTTACCTCACAATTTATGGAATGACTGTGCAAAATTTCAAAAGGATCGGTTCAATAGATTTTGAGCTACAGAGTTCAGCGGCTTCAAAAAAGTGAAGTGTGAGAAAAACACGTTTAAAGTTTCGCAGCCGCTCAAAATCAAATCGGAGGGCGGAGACTTACAAGTGTATATCTCTGTCAATTTTGCTTTAATTACTCTCAAATTTTCACAGAATAATCCTAAGATATTTTACATTAATATAAAAAAAATGAAAAAAACTACCTTACTACCCCCTTAAACTGAATAAGTGCTTTCACAGCTCACCCAAATTAGTGCTAAAATTATCAATTATAAATATAATAAAATTTTAATAAGCTTGTTCTCACGCTTTTCCGACTTCACTAAGCATTAATTACAAGTTTTCTCACAGATAATTGTTAATGGAAAATGATATGAAAATACTTTCTAATAAAAACAAGCATTTTATAATTATTATTGTCATAAAAATATAAACAATACATATATGTAAGCAGCAGATAACATGTGAATTTTATACCGAAAAGTACATAAAAGTCACGAGCGATGAAAATTAAACATTTAAATATTTCTGTGTATGCAAATATGAGTGCATCAGCTTAATAGTCACAAATTCATTCTCCTAATTTTCACTGTACTATTTATTGAAATTCAATATTGTAACTTAAATTTCATATTTTAACTACAGTAAAAATCTCTCAAGATAATTATGTGCTATATATGTATGTAGTATATTCATACATATTGGGTAGTCGAAAAAGTCTTTTCCTATTTCCAATCAAACTTCAACTTATTTTTTATATTTATAATAATAAATAAATAAACAGATATGTACCATTTTGGTCGACAACTTTTTGCTATTTTTCCGCTCGAGACATTATTCCATCAGTGTAAATAGAAATTTCGAAATTTCCAGAATTAGTGGCTTGCATGGCATTCTTCCCTTTTTTATAAAAAAATTTCAAAATATAGCGGATTTCTTCACTATTTTCACTTATTTTTGAACAGCTATAACTTTTTTTCAACTTCCCCGAATTTAACTTTTTTTGTTAAATGAGGTTTATCTTACCTTATCTCACCTTTCCAACACTGTGTGGTATGAGGCAATGTGATTGGTAGCACTGAAGATGTATACGACTGCAACGACATCTATTGACAAAATACGAAAATACTTTTTTGACTACCAGTATTTTATTTTTCGCAGTTTAATCATAGTTAATTATGCCGACTACTTTTTCTGAAATACAAACATAGTATAAAATAAAAATGTGCCGTTATTTCATTTTCAAAAAGAAAGGAAAATCGCCTTTGTGAGCACAAAAACAGCTGATAGTTTGACAGTTGGAGATTTAATTAAATTTATAAACAATGTTTTTTTTCTCTAGTTAGCCGCAATTACATTAAACGATTTTTTTTTTTGCAAATTATCATTAATTTTTTTGATAAAATGACGAGCACCTATTTCTTACAAATCTTCTTTAGAGAAATTGTCACCTCTACTCTCAACTGCACTCACAAATGAAGGGTGATCCCGTTCGAGGTTTTATACTTTTTTTTTTAAAGAAAAAACACAGAAACTTCAATTTTAATGGGAAATGTTTAATATCATTCGAAGAATATTTACTATCATTCGAGAGAACATTCTTTGGCATTTATTTTTTGAAGTCTATCTCTGTCAAATGTTGACCGCCATCCGTTGAGTCCAATTTTCTATGACTTGTTCGAGCATTTCGTCTGGTAACTGGCGAATGTCATGAGTGATATTTTGTTCCAAGGCCTGAATCAAAGCGGGACTGTTCGCACAGACTTTACACTTAAAATATCCCCACAGGAAAAGCTTTAACGGTGTGATATCACAACATTTTGGTAGCCAATCGACTGGCCAGAAACGTGAAGTTGTCTGCTTACCGAAGTGTTCTCTCAATAAATCAATTGAATGATTGTGGGCAGTTGTGCTGTTTTTTTTTCTGAAAATGGCAGCTCTTGAATCTTTTCAGATTTCTCTTCGTCCCAAATGCGTAATTTTTGCTTGTTTACATATCCATTGAGCCAGAAATGGGCCTCATCGCTGAACAAAAATTTGACTTGAAAACGTCGGATTTTCTTCGAACTTTTCAAGAGTCCATGGAGAGAAGCGATTTCACTTGGGAAGGTCGAGCGGCTTCAGTTCTTTCATAAACTATAGT
>JBAWJQ010001988.1:0-303665 GCA_037783105.1 Bactrocera zonata | reverse complement strand
CTTAAAAGTAGACCCCTTGGACAGCTATACAGCGATTCCAGCGCGTTGGATGTCCGTAATCGATCGTAATTGTTTTAGGAAACAAAAAAGTCACAGGGTGACATGTCGGGCGAATAGGGCGGCTGTTGCAACACGGCGATCCCTTTAGAGGCCAAATACTGGGACACGCTGAAGGCTGTGTGGCACGGCGCGTTGTCGTGATGAAGGATTTAGTTACGAGCGATGTCTGGGCGCACCCCGTTGACTCGTTTTCGCAATCATTCGAGTACTTGGCAATAGTAGACTTGATTCACAGTTTTCCCCGGTGGAACGAATTCTTTGTGAATGATTCCACGGCTATCAAAAAAGGCAATAATCATCGTTTTCACCTTCAACTTGCTCACGCGAGCTTTTATCGGGTGGGGGCGCGCGGAGACAACCATTGTGAGCTTTGGACATGACTAAGAGCACTATCACCGTACACTCTTATAATTTTGGCGTACGTTTCCGAAGCTGCTTCGCCCAATCTGGCGCAAAATTTTATCGCGACGCGTTGCTCTTGATTTCGTTTTTCCATTTTCGTGACGAGCACTACAAACACACGTCTATTCAACTTGACGCAACAGGCGAACTAAACAAGCTAGAGCATATATCAATGGAGAGGGGAGAGATGCCGGAAAAAGAGAAAAGGAATTTCAAGGTCACAGGTTTACCACAAGCGCGGCAATAAAATTAGTCTCATTAATTAATTTTCAAACCTCGTATACATATAATATGCAAACTAGTCTTTTAGTTTTCGAAATATCATGCTTTTCTCACCAAAAAGTTGCTCAACGCCGATATCGGACCTACATATATCTGTCATACAAACTGAAAGATCGGCACTTAAGTGCTTGTAGGGGTAATTTTTTCATTTGTCTTTTGTGAAGGGCATTATAGTATCGGTGCAACTGAGCTGCTGTTTATTTTTGTTTTTGATAGTATGTTGAAACCCATTGAAAAAGAAAAATGAAATAAAAATATTTGAAGTGTGTACTTCGAGGTTCCTCCCTTTATTAAAAAACAGCACAAAAACTTCAAATTTAATGACGAACATTTACTATCATTCAAAACATTATTTGCTTGCTTTCTTCAAGGCCTGAACCGAAGTGGTATTATCCATATGGACTTTAGACTTTACATAACATGAAAAACATGGTCATTGATGGCCAATCGATCGGCCATCTTCTCAATAAATGCGTTAACTGGTACGATGTGTGTGAAGTGGCGCCGTCTTGTTCAAATTAAATGTTGCCGAGATCAAGAGCTTCAATTTCAGGTGATAATGAGCGCCATTGGCGGCTACGTTCTCACCGACATCATTTTTGAAGAAATACGGACCGATGATTATACCGGCCCACAAACCGTTATTTTTTCTGAATGAAAGGGCAGCTCTTGAATCTCTTTAGGCTGCTCTTCAACCTAAAAGTGACAATTTCACTTTTTTACACATCCATTGAGCCAAAAATTTGGACAAATTTTACTCAAAACCGTCGGTCTTTCTCCGAGCCAGTTTAGTACAAATCTCCCAAAAACACACAATTTTTATATAAAACATATTCTTTTTTTTTTGTTATTTTACCTTTCCCAGAAGGGTTTAACATACTATGAGTTTTTCTTCACACCCTAATATTTGTACACACACACACACCTCTGCGTTAATTATTCAAAGTCCAAGGGAAAATGCCACCTCTGAACTCATCTCTAAGAGCTTCGCCACAAATATACAGAAATACAGGTATGCTGATAAATATATACATATGTACAATCTCAATATGTAAATATCTTGCAACCCCCTTTGATGGAACGCTGTTTGCAGATTTCCTCCACCTACGATTGACTGCACTCGACAGTCAGAGAATTAAAATCCGAATTGGGTGCAAGCGATTGACGCTTCAATAACGTAACTATTGTTGTTGTTGCTACCACTGCTACAATATTGCACCTTATTCGAGTCCACAAGAAGATACATATATGCGTATGTAAATATATGCAAGCGCACATATGAAAATCCAGCTTTTGCTCACACCTTGCGATGTAAATATTGTGTTCCACTTGCTGCTGCGCGTTAAACTGGCTCTCTTCTGGGTGCAAACAGATTGAGGCGAAGGGTCAAGGATTTGCTCGTACATTATTATTCATTTGTATGCGCATTCGTGTGACTGTGTGAGTTCCTTTGTTGTTGTGCGTTTGCCTTGTTGTGCTTGTGTATTGGACACGTGTTTTTAATATGTTGCACGAGTCGTTCCTTTTAAGCTGATTAAGAGTAACTGTAACATGCAAAAAATTACCCGTTCATTGCCAACTATTTAGTAATTTATTGCCTGCATCGCCTCTTTGTTAACTCCGGGCGAGCAAGTAAACGAATGAGGAAGGGGAAAAATGTTTTAATGAAATTTATTTCAGTTCCCATTGATTGGTAGCACTTTTGAGTGTCGGTTGTTGCAACAAAGTAGACAAAAATTAGTGCGCAAACTCAATGAGATTGCGTTGAGTGGTTGCAAGCTTAACTCTGGTTTACAAATTGAAAATGAATAAGTAAGGTGGCATTAAAATCGTACCGAACTGAAAAAAAAACACAAAAAAACCTTTACTTTGGCTGCATCGAAGCTATAATACCCGTTACAAATACAAATCGTTCCATACAGGAAGTTGATTTTGATCGGTCAGTGTGTTTGGCTGTTATAGTAGTTGTCGACTCAGCTCGACACAAGCTGTTCACTTATTTATATACATATGTATATGTTATAAATTCCGTGGTGTACTTAATTTGCCACCCTGTTCAGGTACACAAATAACTAAACAAAGTTCTATTCTACTGCTATGTCTAAGAACACCTGATACCTTCTACACCTCCATTCACTATCTACTAGCAGTGAGGAGTTGTAAAGGATACTCTTGAACACCCACTTCCCGTTTAATCATTCTGCTGAAGAAATGAGGTACTTAGGGAGGGCAGTACAGCTTTCCTGTACTTTATGGATGAACGACACCTCACCTGGTCATAGAGTTCGTTCAAGCCTATTAAGACACCAATACCTGATGGCAACAAATCGGCGCAACTGCAGTGGACGGTCAAGGAGTTGCTCGACGACCAGTTGCTGTGCGACTGTAAGATCTTTTTGGCTTAGAGTAGAACTCAGAACATGTACTAAGCTGCTTCCTCTTAGCGTAAATCATCTTGCCGCAATCATAGAAGTTATTACTGGACATTTTCCAATTTCGGTCGGTCGCAAGATGTGCTAGTTGCATGGAGGAGGATGCGTTGAAAACACTCATGCACTTTCTCCTTCACTGTCCAGCCTTTAAAAGACTATGGTTCAAACATCTCTTCAGTCCTACTTTCGGTGAACCATATAGCATAGCCAAAGCTGATATTAGCAGGCTTAATAAATTTGTGATAGGCTCAAAGCGCTTTGTCGATTTCTGAAGACCGGCGTTCTAAGCTGTTTAAGTGAGTTTCCTGTTAGAACCTAATCTATTGTGAAACATAAAATCGGACCAAATCAAAGTACATTGTACTTCAAGCAAACTTTTCTTTTTATTATTGCGTGAAAATACTATTTATATTTCGAGGTCTGTGAGGTGTTCATCGTCAGGCAATTCTAAGAGAGATGACAAGAGAGCTCGACATTTCGCGCGAGATTTTCGGGGACATTTTGGGTTCTTAGAATTGCAACCGTCTCGAAGGCAAGTTCAGTCTGAAGGAAGAAGAGGTGAAACGGCTGGCTTGGGCTAAAACAGAGGTGAAGAACGGCCGGGCACATTTCGCGAAATAGTGGTCGACGGAGAGCGAACCGAAGGCGCCCTCGAAAAAGGAAAAAAGAAAGACGTAGCTGGGAAGGTAGACGCTAAGCACACGGACGATAAACCGATAACGTTC
Organism: Bactrocera zonata; assembly: GCA_037783105.1. NCBI lineage: Eukaryota > Metazoa > Arthropoda > Insecta > Diptera > Tephritidae > Bactrocera > Bactrocera zonata. The sequence goes on along the minus strand of JBAWJQ010001988.1, from coordinate 299,764 downwards.
AAGGCAGCGCTCATTGACCGCAGTAACCCTCTGGGACAAATGTCACAGAAGCGGTGAAAAATAGTGGAAATGAAGCTCTTGAAAGCTCACGTCTCGAGAATGAACGCCGAACCCAGCGCATGCGTGCTGTCATTTGATGAAGCAGGATGGCTTAGCGGGGTCAAAATCTTGAAATACAATAACGACCCGACGCTAACGTGGGTAACGCAAGCAGTAAGGATAATTCCAAACCTGTGGGATGGAGTGAAACTGGAGGTGTGAAATCGCAGCAGTATTCTATCGGTGGCGAAGGTAATCATACCTCTCGTGGTGAATCCGGAACATAAGGCTGATACAAAGGCAGAACTCGGATGTGCCAACTAGCAAATGGAGGATGTTAAGCGTAGCGAAATTGATTAACGAAGATGGAGGCCAAAGCTACATCCTTCAGATCATTAAAACGGCAAACGATATTATGTACGCGAGGCTCGGGAAGATGACGTGTGCCGTGCTAAGCCTATTTCTTGGCCTTATGAAGTGCCACGCCGCGGATGGCTACAAAAACACGTTGGAGTTGGGTGAAGTAGAAAAGGATCTCGGCATAGAAAAGATCATGGCTATATCACTTGTCCTACAAAAGGTGGAGGTGGGGAAAGAAGACAGTGAGCAGTCTGATGGTCCAAAACAAAAACTGCAGTACTGTAGTTGAACCTCCACAAGAGTAAGATCGCCTCTGTCGAGCTTCTTCTCAATTTAGGGAAGGGCTGCTGTGACAAGTCTTTAGTCCAGGAACCATGAATTACCACCGAGCGTAATAAATGAGGTAAGATCAGCGATATTGGTGAAGAAATGTCTATTTTTTCATATTGATTTCAGTCTTTCCTCTGACGGTTGTTGCAGTGAAGGTTGCCAATAATTAGTCTCTACGCCTTGCATCATCCTATATGCCATATGATTGCGAGGCGCCAACGGCAGTAGTTTCCGTCCAACCTCTTACCGTGCAAAAAAAAATTAAAAATTGACAAAAAATTGCTCAACATAATTTATTGTTACCGTTATGCCACATATAAATGTTGCACTTAAGTTCAATTTGTCATATTGAATTTGTAAACAACATTATTTAATTCTATTTAAATAATTCAACAGCTGGCCTGCAGGTTATGAAAGCACCTATAAATTAGACAAAAATTTAATATTTATTTATTTATTTCGGCATATTACGGTACATGCTATTGCCACTGAAAATCAGCGCTAAAAATGCATGCAACGATTGCATGCCACAAAGCTGGCCAAAGTATTTTATCATTTACACGCCACAACGGTTGTTAATTAAATTCGGAACTAAATTGTAAATGAATGTTGCAAGCATGCACACACACACACACATGTATATGCGTGCATGCAACATTTGTGCAAATGCTTATCGCCGCGCTTTGTGCGACATCGACAAATTTGTGTGCATGCATTTTTTTGCTGATGTTGTTGTTTTGCGTATTTGTTCGCTCGACTGACTGTTGTTGTTGCTTTTGTAGCATTTATGAATTGAAAATGAATGCGGGTATTTGCAGCGGTTGATTTGGCGAAATCAAAAAGCATAAACCAAATATTTATTGTGCGGCAGCGCAATCAAACACAGCGCGCGAGCGGGGCATATGCCACGTGGCACAAAGGGCACGCCGGGTGAAGGGTGCCGGCAGCCACCAATTGCATATAGAAGTATGAGTGTGTGTGTGTGGGTAGCAAATGGAGTGGCAAAGCGCATGTGTATGCGCAACTGATTATTCTGCATTTTTGACAAGCTTGCAACACACACATAGCGCGGCAAACAGCGCTGTGGCGGCAGCAAGCAGTCAGTGGCAGCGGCAGCCAGCATTTGCTGCAATCAGTTGCATGCAACAGTGCATAAACCGCAAAATGCAAATACTAATATGTTACAAGCTATCCGCGAGTAGTCGCATCGCGTTTGTCACAATAAAAACAACAACAATTACTAAAAACAACAAAAACAATAGCGCATTAGTTGGCTGGCATATTCCATTGCGTTTTTCCTTTAATTTTGCCCGCATTTTGTGGAAATATATGCACATAAACAGTTATGTTGCACACAAAAAGTTATCGTGCAACTCCACTTCGCTTGTTGCATTGCTGATTTAGCTGCTGGTTGCTGTTTATCATGCTTAATTTTTTGCCAAATTATTTTCTCTATCTCTCTCTCTCTCTCTCTCTCTCTCTTACGCTTTGTTATTTTCGTGCTCCCCTTGTGGCATGTTGTTGCTATTATCACTTTTTGTTAGTTATTCGGTTGCAACACATGCGAGAATTTCGTCGAGTATTTAATATTTCCAGCACATTTCATTTGCGGCAAAATTAAAAATGCAAATTTTCATTTTCATTTCAAAGCAGCTGGGAGCGGCAGTGGTGTCGTGAATTTTGGGGTATAACGGGGTTTGCTTTGTCAAAAATATATGTGCTCAAATAGTCAGCAAAAGAAAGTATTGTTCTGAAGTGTTCACCACATTCGATGATCATATAGCCTGCATAAAATTTATCGAAGCACAGCTCAATTGAAAAGTACCCGACCGAACACATAGATGGCGCTACTAGAATTAAATCCATATGAGTTTTTGTTAGTCCTAACATTCAAAAGACGCCGTTATAAATTTGACAGCTGTCCGATCGTTAGTTTGTGAATAAAATATTGCTTTTAGAAACTCAAAAAAAGCTATCGCCCAATTGTTGCAAAAAATGGGCTTGATGACGAGTTTCCGGGCTCTGCCCTATGAAACCGAGCCATCAAGGATTGGTATGCTAAGTTTAGACGTGATGGAATGAGCACCGAAAACCGTTAAATCAGTGGACGTCCAAAAGAGCCTTTTAGCGGGGAAAACATCGAAAAAGTACACAAAATAATTCTGAATCCGCGCAACATGACCTAGCCAGCGTAGCCGCTGTCTTATAATTCGATGAACTATGTCAATGTCGTCGTACATCTCGTACAGCTCATCGTTCCATCGAATGCGATATTCGCCGTGGCCAATGCGCAAAGGACCGTAAATCTTTCGCAGAATCTTTCTCTCGAAAACTCTTAAGGTCGACTCATCGGTTGTTGTCATCGTCCAAGCCTCTGCATCATATAGGACGGGAATTATGAGCGACTTATAGAGTTTGGCTTTTGTTCGTCGAGAGAGGACTTTACTTTTCAATTGCCTACTCAATCCGAAGTAGCACCTGTTGGCAAGAGTAATCCTGCGTTGGATTTCCAGGCTGACATTATTGGTGGTGTTAATACTGGTTCCTAAATAGACGAAATTATCTACAACTTCAAAGTTATGACTGTCAACAGTGACGTGAGAGCCAACATATCATTCGCGGATATTTGGGTATGAGAAAGCTCTGTGCGCAAGCTCTCTTTTGACCAAAAACAACAACGAGTTAATGGTTAGGAGTAGTTTTGGAGATGTTTCAGCGTAACAAACCCGGGTTTTTGCATCGGTATGAGATAATAGATGAATAAAGGCTCCATCCTTTCACTCCGAAGTTCAATCCATAATAATAGGCGCGAAGAACCCGCTCAAAAGCTTGAAAAAATGCAACAGTCGGACGGCGAGGTTATAAAGACTGTATTTTGGGATGTGCACTGAATATTTGCCATAGACTACCTTGAGGAAGGAAGGACCTTAAATTGGGCTTCGAATGGCTCCCGCATCTACCGTATTTTCCAAACCTATCTCTAGCGCCTATTTCTGGGAAGAAATTACCGTCGAATGAAGGGGTCATCGCCGAAACTAAGATCTATCTTGAAGCAAAGGAAAAACCGTACCAAAATAAGTGATATCGGAAATTTGGAGGGTCCTTATAACCAATGTATCACCTTTGATGGGAACTATGTTGAATAAAAAAAAAGAATTTTACGAAAAAACGTGTTTTATTATGGTAGGCGGAGGACTTTTCAAAGGACCTGTCGGTTGCGAGTTCAATTTACCAAGCCACTCTTGGCTATCAACACTTTTATTCAAAGATGTGTATTATATCGTAATTTCGGTAATATTCAATATTATTTTTTGTTAATTTTATTTTGGAGTCTCAAAATACTTCAAATATTATACTAAATTATCAGCTCCACCAACCCGAGAGTCTTTACTTGTTAGTTCTATCCCTTTCTTGAGTTCTCCAGTATCGTAGTTCCAGCGTCTACATCGTCCTGGTACACACCATCAGTTTATCTAAATTTTGGTCTACCGTTGCTTCTGCGCCACGAATCGTATGACCAGACCACCGTAGCCTATTTAATTTAATTGTTGTTACAACATCGGGGTGCTAATACTATAAAGCATATAACTTGTGATTATACTACTTACACCATAAGCCATGATCGCAAATAGCTCCACACCGGCCTGCCACATTTCTTACGCTCGCCATTATGGCTTGAATGAGATTTACTAATTTACTGAATATACTTATGTACAGAACTCATATAAGGCCTCATGAAGAAGCGATCTATTTATGCCATCGAATGATAAAATGTCCTCTAGCTCTCTGAACTGTCAGGTCTGCTTAATCGGCGCGGAGCGGGATTGTTAACTCAATTACAAGGTCGAATAAAAATAAATCCATAAATATTCCAATAGTGTGATCGTATCGCATCATATATTATATGGCGTTTAAAAGACAATTCTTCAAAAAAAAAAAAATTCTCAGACAATTTTATGATTGATGGACTCAGCGTTGTTTGAAATCATTTAAATAAGGCTGCAAAGAAGTTCGAGCCATATAAATGCGAATGCCAGCTGAATCGCTATAAAGTGATACACTATATATCTGTTAAATCCGTTCGCTTTAGACGCAACGTCAAGTGAAAAAGATTCTCGTCGAAACGCAGAGAGACAGATTTAACGGTGGTCACGCCCGGATTGGATGTCAAGGAGATTTTCTTATGTGTTTGGAAATATTGTCCGGGAATCAACTGCTTTGAACTGCTTCCCTTTGGTCAAACTTTTATTTTGGATCTGCAATGTCTACAATTGGACAATCAAAAAGAAACTATCGCCCAGAGGTGGCTAGCTTTGTCCAAAGGGAAAGAATTATGTTGCACTCGGACATTCTCAAGCCATACACATCCAAGGTGCTCCGTTAGCTTGAATGGTACTAGGTTTTTATGCATACATTTCTTAGCTTCGACCTGGCGCCAAGTGACTACCACTTATTATAAACTAGGGCGCACGATCTCACTGGTAAAAAATTCGGCTCAAGGTGGTTATTAACCCCTATTTACCCTCCAAACCAGCGCACCACATCCACCCCTGTCTTGCCGCATAATCTGATGCAGCAGTTGTTTTGTGCAAAAATAATTCGCCAATATTTATATAGCGGTGGTAATGCAGTGTTGCATGCACTATGTTTATCTTGTTTTATTGCTGCTTTTTTTAGTTTGTGTGCACGAAGTTTCTAACTCATTTTATTTTCGAACGTTTTGCATTTTTGCCGCATCCATTTGAAAGCATTTGCATGAATTTTGTATTTTTGTGGCAACACCAACCGGCCAGCAGTCGCAGCGGCGCTTGTTATTTTGCATACGTGTGCATGCATTGCCAGATAACTCGGGGCCACACAAAGTTGGCAACACCAACACCAACACAAAGGCACAGACAGACACAGTAATTCACGCACGCAATGCGAATATGCAGAAACAATTAAAATTTATAAACAATTTGGTTAAAATAAAAATATGAATAACTTAATTTGCACTCGCTCTCGGTGAAGCGTTGGCCTGGTCGGCGGCGGGCCGCTCGGTCGGTTGCTCGGTCAGCTGTTGTCATTTGCAGTAGTTTTATGTTGGTGTTGTTGTTACTGTTGCTGAACTTTTTGTTATTCCTCATTCGTGTTGTTGTTGTTGTTGTTGTTGTTGTTGCAATTTGCAAACAAATCATTTTTGTTATGCATTTGTGCCGTTAGTTTGTTATGGCTCGCATTGTGCGCGTGTGGCTTGAATTAAAGTTTTAATTATGCAAAACTGATTTGAAATAATTGCAAATGAGTTTTAATTTTTTAGAATGCCCAAAAATTCAAAGCGCACATAAATTAGTTTAATTGTAATAGATTTAACCATTCGGACGTGCAAAATTTGCCCAAAATGGTGGCGAGAGATAATTTTGGCAATGGCGCGTGATAAAAATTCAAATTTGTCGTGTTTTGTGTTAAAAGGCGGAAAATTTAAAATATTTTGTATAAATTATAATTTTGCTTAATGCTCTGCGGCTCATATTTATTATGCATTCAAGTAACAATGAAGCGTATTTAATGCATAATACAAAAGCGAATTGATGACAATTTGTGTCAAATTGATGGTGTTGTCCTAAAATTGCAGAGCAATTATATACAGGGTGCGCCACCTTTTATTTGGAAAGCTCGACAACTCTTGCGAGTCCGTTCGATTTTGGTGAATATTTTGGGTATAAAAAAAGTTCTTGATGGACTCGTCTCGATAAACCTGAATTTTTTTCGAAAAGGGTACTTTAAACAAGTCTCTTTGGACGTACTTGATCTTGCAAATTCTGATCCGACATTCATGGAGAGCATTATAACTGCCAATCAGACAAGGGTTTATGAGTTTCACATATCCAGAAGTCAACAATCATCGGAATGGTGAGAAAAAAAATAGTCTAAACCAAAAAAAAAAACACACCAAAGCCGATCAAAAATCAAGGTAAAGCTCATTGCTTTTTACAATTTGTTCTGGAAGGAGATTTATTTGCCTGTGTTGTGACGTTTACAGGAGACCATCCACTGAAAACGGTCGGAATTGTGGAACAATAACTCATGGATTGTACACGGATTTTTTTATGGATTTTACACCATCGCATTGAGCCACAATTGGACTAAATTTAAAGCCAAAAACGCAATGAATACCATCGATCAACCACCACATTTACCAGATTCGACTCTTTGTGATTTTTTTGTTTCCAAGTCTGAAATTGCCGCTCCCTCAACCCCTTTTCAGTCGACCGAAGAGATAAAGCAAAATTCACTGAAGGAGCTGAAGGCCAATCCAAAAAGTGCATATGGAAAGTGTGCCGAGGACTGGAAAAATCGTTGACTTATGTGTATGGTATCTGGTGGGTATTAATTTGGAAGCGAAAAAATAAATATTGATGAATAATTAAATATTTTCATGTCGCAATCTGCGAGTGGTCCGCCTTGAGAAGTAACCTTGCTGCGTCATGGAGCTCTGGCGCGGCGGAAGAATGACGGCAACATTGTCAAAATCGGTGCAGGTAAGGTAGGTTCAGGAACCAATTATATATTTAGCTTCCTGGCTGTCCTATCAACAAAGAAGGGTGCGCTGTTTGAGGAGTATGACAGAGCCAAACATGCATTATATCAAATGGCAACAGAAGTATTTGGCAAAAGAAAGGTCTCCTCCAAGTAAAGAAAGGTCGTCTCCCATGTAACCCCTGGCAGCTAGGCTGAACTGAATGATTTCACGCCCAACCCGCTGCTAAGGAATAGCCAAATCAAGTGGTGCTCCGACGGCTAGAAAACGTCAGAGAGAATTGGTGTAGGAGTCGCTGGGGAACATATCAAACTCTCCATATGTATGGGAAGTTTACTGAGCATCTTCCAAGCAGAAGTCTTTGATATATGTCATTATGTAGAGAGAAACCTCCATAGCAATTGTCGCATTGAAAGTATCGCCAACTTAGCGATAGTCAAATGGCACTTATAGTGATCTTTGCTTATGACATTAAGTCGCTACTGGCGCAGGAGTGCATAGAACGCCTATTAGGTCGTTACCGAGTGCACCTTAGCCGACGAGCTTTCCCGCTCTACAGCTTCCACTAGAATGATGGAATCGGAACCTTATATGGCGGTTGATTCGCATACAATAAAGCAGCTACTACGCAAGGAGGAACGAGTAGGCAATGAGAAGTATTGAAAACAACTCTAAGACATGCGTTGAGCTAAGTCACTAATGTTTGCCTACTACAACTTAAAAAGTTAAAAAATGCAATCACGCTCTAAAAAAACAAATTCCAATTATTTGACGTATGCTGCACTGGTCATTTTAAGCTCAAGAAGCACATGGAGCCGGAAACGCTCGAACACAGTATATAGAATTTAGCAATTTTTTGGGGCTATGTGAGTCGTTGTGACAGACAGGGCACAATAATTTGGAGGTCGCGGTGGAAACCAATCTTCTGCCGATACATTTTCTTTCCAAACAGTACCACAAATTTAAGTAAGTGGCGTATATGAAATGAACATTCATTCGTCTTCATTAATGCTGTCCCTTTCAAAATAACCCCCATCAGATATTATGCACTTATGCTCATACTCAATTTTTGGGATAGCCCTGCTCTCTTTCATCGATTTTGCGTGTAAAACGACGAAGCTTGGAAATAGCAAAAAGTCATACGAAGCCATATCTGACATACATACATATATGGAGGACGGGATCTTTTTATGGCCGAGCTAACTTAGTCGCTGCGCTTTGATAAAGCACATAACATTTTAACTTTTTATACGTTGATCCAGCTCAAGGTTCAGCCTCATATGCCATTACCTTTTACTGCTCCAAGGATTTTCCTTAGGGCCTTTTTTTGAAGTCTTGCAGCTTGGTTATGTCCTTTATAATACTGGTCGAATGCTTGTTTTGTATAGAGCCAGTTTACATTGCCTATTGATTATTTTAAATAATCTTAAACACTTAAGCAATCTGGTCCGATTCTGCATTCCTTTTGAGCCGCTATCATCAATAGTTAATTTGTTGAAATTTAAGAAATTTTAACAGTTTTTCCTAAGGTCCCTTATTGAATTGGGCGGATTTTAGGACTCGGAAACCAAAGTAACGAGTATAATTTTCTTGATTTATGTATATCCTTATTATATCTTTTACACGCGCACTAAAAATTTGCTCACCCACAGCCTTTCAGATTACTTCTTGCATATGTGCAGTCGTAAAAGTTACAAGTGTAGCCGCTGTTGCATTGTGTTACTTAAGTTTTGGCGTCTCGTAAACGCAGCAGTTAACTTAATTCTGTCACATTTGTAAGCACATTAAACTAAACTGCCATATAAGTATATTGCTTTTGCTATTTTTCCCTACGCTGTACATGTAACTACCGCCGTCTTATGCGTTCTCGACAGATTAAATGCTTGGTCTGGGTGGCTGAATTTCGCGTTATTCGGTAGTTTAAAAAAATTAATGGAACAACAGCTCGTTAGCGAAAGCAAGTTGAGTTTGGGATACACATATGTTGTAAGTATTTTAAACCACTTTGAAGTCTTGGTAGCAGATGTTTTACAAGCAAAGGAACATCTTCTCAGTATGTGTAATTTGTAGCACTGTAGATATTTGTATAACTTAAGTCGCTAAAAATACATTAGCATTAGATTATAATAATATACAGATCATTGTTCCAACGCAGAGATTGGAAGCTGATTTTGTTTTAAAATAAATCTAGTTCTTATGGGAAAAGCAATTTTCATATTAATTTTGCTTTGGTGGCGCAGTTTTCTAAGCGTTTAGCAAGGGTTGGGTATACTTTATGAATTTTTTAGTCTAAATCCACAATGTTGAAAGCAAACATTTTTTTTTTTTCAGAGTAAAAAAGCGTAACTCCGAGATGTCTTAACGGAATTTTCATACGCTGATAATTCCCATATCTTATGTAACACAAAAAAGGAACCTTAAATCGATCAGTCCAGCCGTTTTAGAACAATGGTCCTCACAGAATCTGAAAAGACGAGTTTGAAGTTCTTACAAATATTTTTATATCTCCGAAACGATTGGCCGGATCAACTTAAAGTTTTTGGTCGCAAGGTGCATGGTCGCAAATGTTACCCTCAGAACCTGGTTGCTTAGTTGACTGCGAGCCTGTGTACTCTGGAATTCTCGTAGACTTTGTCTTCATTGCAAAATACTTACCAAGCTTAACTTTTGGCTTCAGCTTGCGAGGAGTGTTGGTGGAGGAACTCACTCTTTGAAACTTTCTACCAGCTCTAGTCTTAGCATTTATGACCACTGAAGCGTCTTCCAAGCAAAGGTGACTGTCATGAAAGTGAGAGTAGTTCCGCTGCGCAGGAGCGCAGTTTCCTTCAGAATGGTTACTATCCACTCTGATAGTAGGTCAGCGATATTACAGTTGAGTTTGTTGACTATTCGCTCAAGATTAATAAAATAGTGTTTAGACGCCTTTTCTATACCATCGAGTGATTGTATGATTAGACTAGTCGGATGCCTGGCGGACTGGTCTCAATAACTGCGGAATGGTAACGGCTGGGAGCTTCGTTGACTTCTTGTGGTTCACTACTGGACCAGACCAGCTCAGCAAGAGTTGGTCAACTGCCAGTAGCTGTGCAGTCGCAAGGTCCTTCTGGCTGGATGCTCGTAAGAGGGTTAAGGAACTTTTCGCTCTCAGCAAAAGCAAGCTAACAGTGGTTGTAGCTTTAACTAGACTTTAACCGATCCGAATTCATGCAGCAAGATAGTATATCTTACCCGATAACAGCTGGATCAGCTATATGGGAGAAGATGAGACATAATCATCTCAACACTTCCTCCTCAAGCTTTTGTCATATCAAGATGAAAATTTCTAGGGTCTCATACTTTGTTATATACAGCTGAATAGGCGGAAATAGAAATAAAACATCTAAGGTGATTTGTGATAGGTTCACAGCTTTTTGTCGATAACTGAGATCCAACTACTGGAGTTTTTCGATTGGCTTCACAACGAACTGTACATAACAGCCTTAGCGTAATCCTTCGCCATACCCACGGATCTTAGTTAACGTAACCACATTTCAGAGCCTTGTAGTGCGACGGAAAAACCCTAAAAATTTAACAACGTGAAATAATTTCTTTACGACTAAATTTTAAGCCCATAACCAACAGAACACCGAAACACCACACAAAATGTCAAGGTTGCATTGCTGCCACCAACATCGACAGCCAACCGATATCTATCAGCAGCTACAACCGAACTTCAATGTCGATGGAATGCAGTGAACGCTACGCAATGCTGCACAGCTGCATTGGCACTCGAGAGCGATTAAATGCAAATCAATAAAGAAATTTACATTTTATTTCATTGTCATCAAAAAGCGATCAGAAAGAGAAGGCGCATAAAAAGGTAGTAAAAAGCATAAAATAAGAAAAGTAGTGAAAAGCTCGAGTTATTGCATGCTGCAAGGCTGCCTCATCGACATAGCGATTTATGCCATCAAGCCAAAGACAGCTGTTGGGCGCGCAGCAGAAAGCCTCCGAGTTATGAGCGTTTTGTATGTATACTTTCAAATAAATATATACAACAGTTTGCTGCTGTTGATATCCACACACTTCTCCTCACTCTTTAGTGCAACTCATAGCATATAATTTCGCTATAAATTGTTCAGGTCCGACCACTTTAGCATACCATACCATTAGCCATACAAAGTCGATCTAAATTAAGTCCTTGTAAAAAAAACTTTTTTATTTGACATAGTATCGTTACGAAATTTGGCACAGCTTATTATTCAAGACATCGCTATAATTTGCGAAGAAATTTTTCTGATCGGATCTCTTTGGCATATAGCTCCCATGCAAACTGACTGATCTAACTGAAGTCCTCTTAAGGAAAACTCTTTTATTTAATATGGTATCATCACAAAATTTTACACAGATAATTGTTTAAGACTTGGCTATAATCCGCGAAGAAATTGTTCAGATCGAACCACTATAACATATAGCTGCCCTACAAACTGACCGATCTAACTCCAGTCCATGTAAGGAAGACTTTTTTATTTGACATGGTATCATTATGAAATTTGGCACAGCTTATTATTCAAGACAATGCTATAATCTCCAAGGATAGTATTTAGATCGAATCACTATAACATATAGCTGCCATACAAACTTACCCATCAAAAGTACTTGCATGGAATATTTTGTATTTGTGAAGGGTATGATAGCTTTAGTGCCAACGAAGTTAACATTTTTCTCTTTTTTTAAATACATTACAATACATACAAACACACTCCTCCACACTTTTTAATGCAACTCGCTTTACTCTTCTTCGTTTGTTATATTTATATGGTTACATTGACGCATATTTGTATGTATGCGTTTGTGTGTATGTTTATATTGATAATGAAAAATATTGTATATGAAAATTTTATGGCTTTAGCATTTATTTATTTTATCATATCTCCAAGTTTATTATGATTTCCCACTGATGCGTTGACTTGGCATGACTGCACCTAAAAGTATGCTACAGTGTGTGGTGTGTGTGTTTTCTTCAAGTTTATTTGTGTAGATGGCAATGAAAGCATAAGATTATGACAGCCAACGCTTTGCTACATATCAGCAATCTCAGCTCTTGTGCTAAGAAAATACGAAATTGAGTTCGTTTTCAAAGTTAATAACCACATTTTCATATTATCCCTTCTTCGGCTGTCTGCTTTAGGCCTTAAAAGCCACTTTGGATTTTCGTTTTATTTTCTACTTGAAGTACGTAAAATTTTATAAGTACACACAGTGTTTTAATAAATTTTATGTTGAATTTGATGCGAAACACAACAACAAGCGAGTGATCTGACGGCGCATATGGTGCGCTGGAGAAGCTTCAAATTTTCGAAAATATCAAATTTGGCGTGGAAGACAAAAGGGCAACTTCGCCGCCTTGGACCGCACTCAAGACAGTGCCAGAATGTCGTTAAAAGTAAATTTATGCACTTAAAAATGGAATTGCCTTTTGACTACATTAGCACACATATGCCCACGTATGTGTGTGTGTGTGTGTGTGGAGGACATAAAAGTGAAATTACAAAATTGAATTGCCTACAAGCTGACTTCGACAATGACAACAATTGTTGGCCTTTCATGCTAACTTTTATGAGATGTTAGCGCATATTTATGCCACGAAGGGACCCACCCTTGGCAATCGTACTACTTTTCCCGGCTATGCAACTTTCTGCGCTGGAATTAGCAAAAGCTTAGCAGCAAAACCAGGAAATTGTGAGCATTATACATATTAAAATACACACATACACAAAGCAAGCTTGAGTTTGTTTGCCCTTCGTGATAACTTCTCACACATACACAGAAAGAGAACGAGAGTGAGGGCCACATGTGGGGCGTGACATGCAACATCGTGTCATCGGCGTTGTCAAAACAAAGAGCTCGCGCTACAAAACAATATTATATGCAAATTTTCATATTTTTAATGCGTTTATGTTAATCTCGTGTAATGAGTTTGTGTGCCTGTGTGTTCATGGTGTTGGATTTAGGGCTGCTGTGCCATTTTGTTTTGGAGTGGGCATATACTTGTATATATAATATTTGTGCATATTTATTTAGCGGCTTGTACCTAAATATGGTATATGTGTTCGAATACGGCAATTTGATGATGATGAAAGGATATTTCAGTCCATGTTGACATTGTCGCGTACGCATATGTGCAAGGGAAATTTATAACCACTTATGTTAATCATTACGCGGAACTTGGGTTAGTCCTCTGACGCGACTGTTATGTTGGTTTGCAGCTACTTTCAGGTTTTGAGTGCAAAGTTAAGTTAAAATGGTTAGGCTGATAGGCTACTGAAAGGCCAGTTTTGATCCTTTGCGATACCTTTATAGTCATAGGAATATTCATCTTCTTGGGTGAAGTGAATTTCAAAATAGTTTGAGGCCTGACTTACGATACCTTTTCTAGTATCTTGTATCGTTCAACACCCAAAAAGCTTGTATCAAGGCTTAAATACAAGGCAAGACAAGACCTGAATACCAGGCAAGCGCTTAAGAGATGCTCATTGTCGCTCTGGTGCCTCGCTCTTGACATTTCCTGCTCTCTTCCCGATCTGTCAGTCCAATTTCGTAGATGTTTGTCGCCACTAGACTCTGACCAGTGAGTATTCCGAGCATGCTCTTACAGTTCCTTGTATTGATGCCCATGTGGGGACTTTGCATATTTCCCATGTACCGTTTTACACATTACTTTTGCAGTTGTGTACACCGATAGACTTATGCATCACCTTTTTACCTCTCTTGCTATGCTCCTGTCCGAACAGACGTACACGGGTTTGTCAATGTAAGTCACGTTTTCGGATGCCAATCGTACACCACACTTTACAATCTCGTCCACTACCTCATTACCCTCGATTCCTTTGTGACCAGGCACACGATAAAAATTAAGTCGCTTTTTTCTGCCGCAACTCTCACTTCCGGACGATGTGCGATACGAAGTTATACCTTGGATTGCTGCGTTGCTGTCTAGATATTGATTCTTGAGTTACCTGCTGCTGCATTAGAGGTTAACTCCACGGCTTTCCCGAAAGAACATACCTCTTCTAGAAATACACTGTAGTGGTCCGGCAGCTTTAGAATATATATAATATATACTTACTCTGAACAGTATATCTCGCAACAACTCCGTCTTTCATTTTCGAGCCATCTGTATAAATGTTAAATATATTGCGTACAGCCACAATGCCATTACACCAACCATCTCTTTCTCTGAACCTTCTTTCGTAAATAAAAAAGTGAAATCATGTAATATTATTAGCCAATGAGCTATGTACGAAGATTCTGTAGACAAATTCTCTCGCAGCCGGTAATCGTCTCGCAGTTTTCTACGAAGAAATCTATGGGTGGCAGTTTTAGCACTAGCTCAACAATCTCCATTAGAGTGGAGTGACTTCTAAAATCCGTTTTCAGCAGAGAAAACTTAGTTTCTTCGTTAGTTTTGTGAATTTAATTAGTTTTGACTAGTCTCTTTAGATTTCTTACCGACTATCGGTAGAAACATACATTTGTATATCAAATATTCTATATCCTACTGATCAATTCAATGAACTTCTTTTTAAAAAGCGTCGTATTTCCAACTATTGTTATTACATCGATATAAGAGGACTGGCTTTAGACCCTTGAATTTATCAAGGATATAGCATAGAACATAATTGTTACTGGGGTATACGCATGGTCTTTTGTCTCTTTTCTCTTTCATAAAGTTTCACGTATGCCCAGAATGCTTATAGATTCACGAATCATACTAGGTTCCTGTGAGTGGCGTTGAGTAATTACACTTTCTGATAGGATATGAAAATCCCCGGACGTTATTATTGCGTCTAAAAGCAGGTATTCGGAAGGAGTAGCGGAATCAATAAATTTTAAAATATCCTATGCCCTTATTGCTTAGCTGACTCTTGAGTCCGCAATGACCTGTTGACACAAAAAACAGAATTTGTCTTTAGCCCCCAACAAGGGCGGTCAATTTCTTATGACATTCTGGTTGTTGAGTGAGTTACGGCTGATTTCACCGAGATTTAGCTGTATTTATAGCAATCAAATTATTTCTTGTTGTGAGCAAACTCTTTGTCAGCACAAGAAAGATTTTTTTTAAATTGTTCTGATTTCCACTTGGAATCCACTGTGGTAGTTTTGCAGTCGAAAGGTGATTATGGCTAACAATTTTACTGAAAAGACACCGCCTTCCACTTGATTGTCTAGTTTGAACACTTCCGTACAGATATAAAGGGTGATTTTTTAAGAGCTTGATAACTTTTTAAAAAAAAAAAACGCATAAAATTTGCAAAATCTCATCGGTTCTTTATTTGAAACGTTAGATTGGTTCATGACATTTACTTTTTGAAGATAATTTCATTTAAATGTTGACCGCGGCTGCGTCTTAGGTGGTCCATTCGGAAAGTCCAATTTTGGGCAACTTTTTCGAGCATTTCGGCCGGAATAGCCCGAATTTCTTCGGAAATGTTGTCTTCCAAAGCTGGAATAGTTGCTGGCTTATTTCTGTAGACTTTAGACTTGACGTAGCCCCACAAAAATAGTCTAAAGGCGTTAAATCGCATGATCTTGGTGGCCAACTTACGGGTCCATTTCTTGAGATGAATTGTTGTCCGAAGTTTTCCCTCAAAATGGCCATAGAATCGCGAGCTGTGTGGCATGTAGCGCCATCTTGTTGAAACCACATGTCAACCAAGTTCAGTTCTTCCATTTTTGGCAACAAAAAGTTTGTTAGCATCGAACGATAGCGATCGCCATTCACCGTAACGTTGCGTCCAACAGCATCTTTGAAAAATACGGTCCAATGATTCCACCAGCGTACAAACCACACCAAACAGTGCATTTTTCGGGATGCATGGGCAGTTCTTGAACGGCTTCTGGTTGCTCTTCACCCCAAATGCGGCAATTTTGCTTATTTACGTAGCCATTCAACCAGAAATGAGCCTCATCGCTCATCGGACACGGACGCGAAACACATTTCGAACCGAACACTGATTTTGGTAATAAAATTCAATGATTTGCAAGCGTTGCTCGTTACTAAGTCTATTCATGATGAAATGTCAAAGCATACTGAGCATCTTTCTCTTTGACACCATGTCTGACATCCCACGTGATCTGTCAAATACTACTGCATGAAAATCCTAACCTCAAAAAAATCACCCGTTATACTTATTTCTGCCATCTTGATTGTTGAGATCCAGACAAGTGAATATAACGTGCCTCCTGACAGTGCACCTCCTTTGGTCAGATCTGCACATCGTGTAATCTCCTCACGTTGAATTTACTGACCTACCCATGAGCATCTGTTCTATCAGTTTCCCAGGAGGTACAGACAAGACCAGATCTTTAACTATACTCAATATGGCTGGATGTTATTGAAAGTTATTACTATGTTAAGGAAGGTGTATTCTAAGCATGCTGAGGAGGAAATAACTATGGCGGTGGAGATAGAGGTCACTTTTATCTCAACATGCAAAGAAACATATAATGAAACCAGCTTACAAAGTTTTCACTTTTTCCGTACTTCTTCCTTGAACGACTATGTAAATTAGATTAATCTAAAACTTGAAATTTTCGTCTTGAAGCAAAGCTATTGCCGCTGAAGCTCATCTTAAGACATTTGGAGATTTTGTAGATATTCGGAGGTAGATTGTGTTTACTATGAGCAGTTATGGAGAGTACCATCAATTCAAAATTGGATGCAGGTATCTTGAGATAACTCTTAATGGAAAATTTAACCGCTGTAATCATAAAATTAATATTAAATCAAAAACAGAACCTTCTGTCATAAAAATTTGAGAAGACCTTCTTCAAGATTTAAGTATATGTAAATGCATGTGGGCCTCCACACATTTTAATTTTCGTTATTTCCCCCACGCTACTACACTTTATATTAAAATTAGATATCTTTATACGGAAAGAAGGTCACATTAAGGATACATCACACATATACTGACACAAATGTACTCTAAGCTCTTGAGTAGTTACGAGTATGGTATGTATTATGATTGCTGTGGGGTACTTAACGGCACATACACATGTGAATCCGTAAGTTCCACTTGTTGTAGTTACTTTTTCGAGAGTAGTCGATTAATGCATACGACCGCCTTCGGGCTACCTTTTCTGCGTAATAATCGTTTGCATTAACCATCAACTTTCATTTCCTCAAATGACAC
Organism: Bactrocera zonata; assembly: GCA_037783105.1. Taxonomy (NCBI): domain Eukaryota; kingdom Metazoa; phylum Arthropoda; class Insecta; order Diptera; family Tephritidae; genus Bactrocera; species Bactrocera zonata. Next base: position 282,337 of record JBAWJQ010001988.1, on the reverse strand, counting down.
CATTCTTCATTTTATGCCTAGCCCACACACTCACACCACACGCGTGTCATTGCCATTTAACAGAATCAGCAATACCATTAACACCAACAACAACAACATCATCATCGTCATACTGCAGTAATTTTTGTTCTCCTGTCGTCCTGTCGTCTGTTGGCGCGCTCCACTTCAGGTAATTACCAGCCACTACACGTCCGGCTCCATCAATGCCAGCCGGAGTACCGAACCATTGACGACATTAACAGCAAGTACAACAACAAGTACAGTAACAAACACATTATACACGATGGCAAGTAGTCGGAACAAAGATGCTTCAGAAAATTATGCATAAATTTCTATGAATGCTTTTTGCTGGAATTGACATGAAGTTCAAATTACCTTTGGTGTTACCAGATCGGAATTGCTGCTTTTGAAAGTCACTTATTTGTATAAAGTTATGTTTTATATAAATTGTATTGATACATCAAAATCGGATGGATTGCGTTCAGCAGATGGGGAGGGGTGAAAGCATTATATTTGAATTCACATTCTGATATGGTAAGGTTGTAAAAAATGTCAAAATATATTGGAGGCCTCCATTAAGTACCGCCACAAAAGTAAATCGGCGAGTGATCGCTTAAAGTTTGGAATTTAAACGAAGTCAAAAAAGGCCAAAACGATCTAATATGATGACTATCGTAGCATAGTTTGACCTATTCGGCTGTGGCGACGACAAAAGGTTGGAGGAGTAATGTTTTCGTCGCAAAATAAGATCGCGGACGTTTTGCCATTTTAGAAATATACGATGTAGATTACACCGTATAACTCCCATAAAACGCTGGCCAACATCTTTTCGGTCGAGGGGGTTGTCTTCAGTTGTTCGCCAAGTAAAGTTCACTGTTTCTTTAGTGCCTTGGCCTCTAGTATGTACTAAATGTGCCTCGCCGGTGGTCACGAAACGACGAAATCTTCTTGCAACTTGTTTCAGACTTCGAATTCCACTTAGACAGCGTCAAACAATGGCTGATTGTCCGAAAAAACGTAGTATTCAATAACCAACAGATTTCTCGAGCCTTGAGTATTACATGCAAGATATGACCTGCGCGGTTTTTTGAATAGCGTGCTGTCTTTCGCGAGCCATCGAATCGCGTTCTGCTAATAAGACAGCTGCGACTTTATCATATTAACCTCCAGATACACGGGTTTTTCGGCACGGAAGTGGGACTTACCAAAAACTGATTTTCGAATTCTCGATAAAACAGTTCCTGCCGGGCGCTATGTGAGAAAAATCACCGTATACTATATGCCATCCATGGCTTTTTTGATTTCAACAGAAACTCAATTCACACACTGAGTTTCACGGTTGTGCTTGTTTTCCGGAGCAAACAAACGTGACTACGCTGAAACTTATTAACTCAATACATGCTGGTCGCCATGGTTGGTGAAGAGTCGCGATATATATCTTCTACGGATTTCAAATGAGACTCGAATCACCGATCCGTAGTGAACAAACGGTATCCAATGGCCGACAGATGTCTCAAGCTATGAGTATCACATTCCGGATATGACCAGCGTGGTGCTTGGAGCCAATCGATTGTCTTTCCTGAGCCTCAAACAATGATCAACAAATACAAAATCGGAATATTTGTCACATTATCCTTTGTGTTAGCTTGGCTATCGGGGCGTGGTCTGACGGGCAACCACGTTAGAAGTCACTAAACAAATTCGTGCCGATCGCCATGAAAGGACAACAGTTACGATATATGTGATCTAGAGGAGCTTTTTATTTCAAACAATCGACTCGAATCATCAACCGGAATTCTTCTTCTTCCGAGTTACTTTCAGTGGTGCAGTGTTTTCATCCACTCGGACGCCATGACCCGGCCAGCGTAGGCACTGTCTCTCAATGCGCGAAGAACGATAAATCTTCCGCAGAACCTTTCTCTCGAAAACTCGTAACCTCAACTCAACAGATGTTGTCATCGTCCATGCCTCTGCGCCATTTAACAGGACGGGAATAATGAGTGACTTATAGAGTTTGACAAGAGTTATTATGCGTTGGGGTTGAGTCTGACATTGTTGTTTGTGTTAATACTGGTCCCAAAATAAACGTTTTCGTAGTATCAACTGTCCCAATTAAAGCGCCTAGGGAATGTTTTTAATTATATCTGAAGAGGATATATTAAGTGTAGCGCGAAATTTGTAATATCCAAAAGGAATCGTTGGAGAGTCTACAAAATATATATAAATGATCTGTCTGAGGAACTGAGTCGATTTAGCTATTTTCGTCTGACCGTCTGTCTGTATATATGTACATATATATGAGAACTAGCCCTTCAGTTAATGAGATATCGATCTGAAGTATCTCTTCAAGAATGCTTTCGTCCCACTGTACTCTCCATATTATACCCACTCCATACACGCCAGCAGCACATGCCCTCACTGTCCGCGCATCGCAAATTTCAATTTTGAAATTTTTGGCAAAATTAGACATAAGACTCAATTGAATTGGCCTCTTCTGATAATGACAGCTTCATGCATTATGCGTTGCACTTTGCCAAGCAAAGCGACCAAGTGACCAAGCAACCGAACGACCAAACGTCCAACCAATCAGCCAGCTAGGCAATCAACCGCTCCAACCATCTAGCCTCAAACCCGCTAATGCAATACATCGGTCGATGCAATCAACGCTTGAGTCGTCGGATAGTTAACCGCGCATCAGCAACACAAAGCGGTGACAACAATATTGCCAACCACTGCCTTGCCTCAATAGCCCATTCTACATAATATGCTCAAAAACAGCCTCAACAGCGGGAGCAGCAGCAGTGGCATGCAGGCCAACCCTTTCGTCATCGTCAGCGCCAACATCGAACAGCATTGTCATCGTTTCATTTTCATTGTCTCATTGTTGTTGCGCCCGTGCGTTGTCGCTGTTGCCGGCTATTTTCATTGCTAGCCGAAATTATGCAGAGTGAATGGGTCACTCGTTTCATGTGACAGTTTTATTGCCAACACTGCCAAAGCGTTCATTACCAAAACCGCCTCTTACGTTGCGTCGTCTATTGTCGCTCTGCGCGCTTGCCGCCCATTCACACTGCCGCACAACCACGCCCATCCCTTGCACTTAGGCGTCAGTGTGGGCCATGTAGTAATGTCACTTTTGTATTCTCAAAACACACTCACTTTTGTGCTGCCAGCTTCGTAGGTAACCCTACGAGAGGCCAAACTGCGAATGCCTATTTTGCATTTGGTGCTCGAGTCTCTTTGCTGTCGAAGCTCTTACTTGAAATTGGCACTTAAGTCATTTACGAAATTTTTATTAAACACTTCAGATACGCATCGATGTAATCGAAAAATGAGAACTCCTTTATTGGACTTTACGGGACTAGAAGTTCAAAGTGCTACTAAGTATAGAAGGGTTGTGTTTCACTCAATTTCCGAAATGACATCGATACACAATGCCCAAAGTCAGTCAATTGCAAATAAGCTAATGTTTCGAGGACAGTGAAATTTAAAAAATTAAATTCTTATTTTTGGAAGGTGAAGCATCAAAATAAATTTACGAACGAATGTTAAAAGAGTATAATGATTGTTCACCAACAATTAGAACAGTAGAAAGATGGGTTGCTGAATTTAAACGTGGCCGTACAAGCCTTGAAGACAATCCACGTGAAGGAGTCCAAAAGCGTATCAACACCAGAAATTGTAACCAAAATACAGGATATGGTTTGGAAGATCGTCTATTGAATGAAAGATATTTAGTAGAGGCTCTACACATCTCATTAGGCAGTGTGAGCCATATTTTAAGTGAAATTTTGGGTTTTAGAAAGCTGTGTGCAAAATGGGTGCCGCACGCACTAACAATGGAACAAAACCACATTTGCATGCGACTTTCTCAGCAACATTTGGAACGTTTTAAAACGGATAAAGTGGATTTTACACGACTAGATGAGACTTGGGCTTATCACCATGATTCTGAATCAAAATAGGAGGCTAAGGGGTGGTGTGAACCTGGTTGTTCGGCTTCGAAACGAGCTCGTGTCCGGAAATCGGTCAAGAAGATTATGACATCAGTTTTTTGGGATGCGAGAGGAATTTTGTGGGTGGATTACTTGCAAACTGGTAAAAAAATTAGTTGTGAATATTATTACAATCTTTTGGACTAGTTGATGAAAAGAATTCGTGAAAAAAGACCCGGTTTACAGAAAGAAAAAATCTTTTTTCATCAGGAAAATACACCGTGTCACAAGATCATTTTGACAATGGCTAAAATACATAAATTAAAATTCGAATTTTTGGAACATCCACCGCATTCATCAGATTTGGAACAAAGCGACTTCCATTTATTTCCAGAACTCCAAAAATTTATGCGTGGTAAGCGTTTTTCATCAAATGACAAGGTCATAACGGCTGTTGAAGCGTATTTTGCAGATATTCCGGATTCTCACTTCAGGGATGGGATCTACAGATTGAAGGATCGTTGGAACAAGTGTATTAATGTTCTGGGAGATTATACTGAATAATAAGCGTATTTTGTATTCTGATTTCGTTACCGTAACTTCAATGTCAAAACTCCACTACGCTTTCCAAACTATCGATAATAATAATGTAAATGGTCGATACTGACTGTAATAGCACTATTTCGATGGCCTAGAAGCTAAACATTCCCAAGAAATTTTTGTTTTTAAATAATTATAGGTTGAGTAGAAGCTCGATGTATGGGTTTCAAATGAGTTAACGCAAACAAACCTAATAAACCGAAGTTCTATCTGCGAATTTCTGCTGAATCGCAACAAAAGCAATCCTTTTTTGAAGTTAGCGAACAAAATATGGAATGGGATATTAATGTAACAATAATGGATTTATTTTTACGTGTCGAATCACGCCAAGAAACGGTTGGAAAAATCATTTGATTTGTATATTTATTAAATGTTCTCTGAAAAACTTGATTATTTTATAAACAAGGAATGCTCCGCGGCCTTTTTTCTATTGTGTCCTCTCCTAAATCACGAAGACTCACCCTCCGACGTTTTCGAGCCGATTTTACTATCCGTAAGCAGGAGCTCGAGAGTGGATTCATGCCATTCCGCCTTGCTGCCAAGATTAAACTTGAACTTCTTTGTGAAGTTAACCCTTTTGGCAATGCTGTACCCTGGGAGAATGACCAATGGTATTTCATTAGGTGGGATGAGGTTACCTTACCTCTGCCACACCCATCTGCTGTCATTTGTAGCAATATGCGCTTGGCTATCCGACCGATCACTAGACGAATTGGTGTGAGCTCAAGCATGACTTCAAGTGCTGCACACGGACAAGTGCGCATTGTACCATATATCAGATACATGCGAATCGTTGCAATTTCGATACTTGAAGCCCCACTGAACTCTGCTTTTGAGGCCCAGACCACCGCCCTATACAGTCACACGATCATGTTGTACAACCACCTAATGATCTTTGGCTTGCAGTACCACGATTTTCTAGCCAGCCAATTCCACCCCATTAGTGCTTTAATCGCTTTAACCAAGGTTAAGTCATTATTATATAGTACATATTATATTATTATTTTAAATATATTACATTTTTTACACTGCTTGACGAAAATATTTTTTACTATTAAGTAAAGCTTAAGCTGTTATGTTTCCTTACGTCAACATATTTTTTATGATCGCAACGGAATATATTAATTTTGACACGATATGTGTGACACTATGGCTATAGCTCTAACCGATCCAACTAAAGTCCTCAGCTGGAAACTTTTTTATTTGACAAGGTATCGGCACGAAATTTGGTCCAGATTTATTATCAGGGCACTATTATTGAGGAGCGCTTTTTTAATTAATTTATCTTAAAAATTAAACGACAAGCATTTCTATTAGTTCGAAAAGGACTGCCACTAAGTTTGACATAAAATAGATTAGAGAACTGTATCAATACTCTTTGTCAGACTTATATACAGGGTAGGCCATTTAAAGTTGACCCATTTGTTTGTTTGCCAAAATTAAGGCGTCGCGGATAATCAGCTGGGTTTAGTTTTTGTGCCATTTGAATTTTATATGGAAACATCTTCAAATCTTTATGAATTATGCGTCGGAGAGTGGTGCGAGAGATGTCTAATTCCTGAGAGCGGCGATAACTCGATGTCGATGGAGTCTCCTCAATACTGGCTCGTACAGCTTCGATATTTTCATCAGAACGTCTTGTGTGTCTGGATGCATGACTGGCATTACTGAGATTACCGGTGTTCACAAATTTTGCGTATAAAGACTTAATTGTGTTCTTAACTGGAGCACTTTTCACTTTATTTTTTTTGCGAAACGCTCGTTGAGTTAACACAATTGAAAAGTTATTTTGAATATAAAGCTGAACAATTTCAGCGCGTTCTTTTGGAGTGTACTGTTCCATGGTATAAATTGTCTTCGAATGACGCTTCTAACGCGGTATGACATTAGCCGATTTGTCAGCGCTGTTAAAAGTTACAGCGTTGCCAGATGAGTCAACTTTAAATGGCCTACCCTGTATATTAGGCATTGAATGTAGATAGCTATTAGATGTTGAAATTATATGACAACTGGATGATTTGGTTGGACTAGGACTGTAGAATTTGACATAATAAGGCAAGATAATAATCTTTATCGGACATATATATTTCAGATGCTAAGAAATACTCGTTATCGGACAAAGATATTAATGATATCAAGTAATCATATTAGATACATATTAAGTTATTTAGGTATTTTAGTTGTTAAAATATATTGTCAACTGCTTATATTGATTTGACTGGGACTGTCAGTAAATTTTAACATATTTGACATAAAAAAAAAATAAAAAATATTGCAGCAATAAGCCACTAGGGGATAAAGTAAATATGGAAATTATATGTGGAAATTTAAATTGTTGAAACTAATTGACTTTATTTATTTGGCCACGGCTGTCAATGAATTTAACAAAAGAAAACCGCAGCTTTTATATGAAATGCTTCATAAGCGAAAATCTTTTGCGTAAATTTTTCTAATTTTCTAATGTTGCTTAAATATATCAATCGAACCTAGTTGCGTTAGCACTACCGGGAGAAGTGCTGATAGTTAACAATGAACGCCAATTTGTTTACGCTAAAACATATAAATAAATAATTCCATATACAAATATTTGCTGGTATGTATGCTTGTAAGCTCTTTAGAGCACATGAATGACAGCGTTGAGGCTATAGCGTTATTGTCTGTACCTTTGCATTCCGAGTAAAGCCACAAAACAAGGCATATCGCCATAGGCATTGCTACAGCGTGAGCCATTTCAGATATAATTGCCCATTGACAGCCTGGAAGTAGGCAACGCCTGACAGGTAATCCTAAAGGATACAACGAAACATGCATTTTGAAGAGCCTACATTGCTTTTTGACTATACATATATACATACATATAAGAATATTTGTTTGTATTCTAGGGTGGTTCATTTAAGACGAACACCTTGGCTTGTGACAGCTAACGGCGCATATTTTACATTATTATTATTACAGAATTTACACATTTTCTCCGAAAGTCATATCTTTTTGGGCACTTTGTTGTCGTTATTTGACCATTACCAGCCGAAAAAGTGTGTACCACCCTAATGTAAGTATCCACATAACTTACCGACATACCAGCGCTCATGGTTTGCTGACAAAAGTGCGAATTTTCCAAAAATTTCCATAGATCAGCGTTGCGGATGGTCGAACTGCCAAGGTTGCGGAATGTTTCCGCCATTTTGGTAGGTTTGGTGAGTTTGGTGTGTGCCAAAACTGTAGCTAACTGGTTAGCGCTGAGCAACAGCTAACGAACTACCACGGTTGGCCGCCTATCAGTCCGTAACATTTTTTACCATCGCTGTTGTTGTTGCCTTCTTCCACGTCCACCGTTCGTGCACTTAGCAGTGTAGCGCTGCCACCCTACGGCAAACTGGCGCTTGCTGTGCAGTTCACTTTTAATAAATTCATAAATATTTATGTATGCAAAAATGCGCATTTGTACCAGGCCGGCACAGTCGCAAACGCAGTCCCGGTCGCATTCCAACAACCACAGCGGCCACATTCGTTAGCTGGTCATATTGTTTTATGGAGTTGTGTGTTGGCGTTGTTGTCGCTGTTAGTGTTGTCTTTCAATTGCTACACATGCGGCTGGTGTTGCTAGAGTCAATGCCGACACACACACACACAGTTATAGAAAAGCAGGCTCATATTTTTCACTCAACCATAGATTCAATTTGCCTTTTACCAGCACCAACACCGCCGAGTGGTGCGACTCTGGCCAACTCCCGGCGCTGGCACTGGATATGACAGGATATTCTGTAGATTTGCATTTAAGTATGTGTGTGTGTGTGTGTGCGCTCTGTGTAGGCACATGTAGACACCGCCTGGGATACATATGGTGCGCAAATACCTACAAAATGGAAGTGTGTGTGTGCTGGCTTGTGGTGGCGATAGATTGATGCGGTATGTTGGCAAAAACCGCAGCGAAGAATGCGATGTATTAAAATTCTTCTTCAGCGTTTGCGAATGTTTCGACGTAGCGCTATTGTTAGGCACCACCGTTAATTTCACTCGGTGTGGGAAGCAATCGTGCGCGATAGAGTGCGCTGGTGGTTGCTTGAGGAATTGCTTCGCCTGAGTTATGTAGCTGTGTTTCATATGCCCACAGTAAACTAGGGTTAATTGGCTAATTTATAAGAGGGAGTGCTCAAGTGTGTTAAAATAAGCTCAATTTTAAAGGAAAGCAGTAAGAGATTGATTCCAATCCTGAATTTCACTGTAAGATAGACCCACATTAGCTCACAATGCCACTATTCTAATTTAAAAATCATATTGAAATCTAGCACTGCGTGGCTAAGCAACTTACTGTTTTTCGGGAACAAGAGAGCTGTTCAAGAAACGAAGCTCAGATGTTATCAAACCAACAGCAGTTGCAAGAGGATACTGGTCGGTATGATAAATATTCGATTGTTTTGAAGACAATACAGAAATGGCTTGAAAGACGATACGGTGATGGTAAAATACTTTGTCTTTGAGATAGTCCAGGTCTTACAGCAATACAACACCAAACGTTAAAAAAGTTCGGGTTCAGAAAGCTTTCAGAACAGCTGAAAATAAGATTAAATATTCTCAGCAAACAACTAGGCGTAATGCTTTCATAGTGGATCATAATGGAGCTTAGATTTGAGCTCTTGATATCTACATTATCCCGCTGTGAGCTTTAAAGTAGTAACCTTCCTTTTCAACTAGCCTCAGTAGTGAGAGAAATTTTGTTTAAATTAGCCAACGTTGAGGACTTATAGCCATTCATCAATATTTAAAAGGAAAACAAAAAGATTTTAGGAGGACAGACACCTGTCGATTGGTTTCTCTTGGAAGCTCTTAGTGCCTTCACATAGTCGCAAAATGTAATTTAAATGAAATTATTTATATATTATGAATTATAAAGCTCTAAGCAGAAATATCGAGCTAAAAATCAGCTCTTCGCTTTAAAAATAATTCATTTCGACAGTAATCTGTGAACAATCGATGTCACAATTTCTTGTTTTGGGACGCTGATTTATGTATCTCGGTATTGCTCAAAATTATGTTGAGATAGAGTTTATGAGTGAATGATACCCTGGAGAGAACGTCTTTAGATAGAAATATTTACTTGCCCTGAACAGATAGCTAGTTGTGCAAACAAGTTATTCTTAGAAGAGAGCATAGTTGTGCTGATTCTGACACTTTCCAACAATGGGAAGGATGAGAGAAGATAGAAGACAGTTTTAAATTAAGCCAAAACGGTTATATATTTCTGGAATGCAATTTTCTGGCTTTAATGCGCCTGCTTCTTTTAAAAGCGCTGAACATAGCATCTTTTCGAATTCTTACTTAATGCTTAAAATTGCATAACTTGCTGTCCGTTTTTCGCATTTTATTACTTGGAAGTCTGTTGTCTCTAAAAGTTGCGCAAAAAAAAAAAAACAAAAAAACACACACAAATAATAACTTAATAAAAAGTGATAAAATAATATACATTTTTTTTTTTTTTTGTGGATGGGGGGGTGGAAAATGCCTCGCATCATCAGTGCTATCGTCACAGCAACGGTATGCGATTTGCAGGTCACTAAAAACCCCTTTAACGTTGTCTTCTGTTTCTGTGGAGGTACTTTTTGAAGTTTCCGTGACCGGATAACAGCCGAGTTGTGTAAAAGCCGACATCCCAAAATTTACGGTTTGTCCATAAGTGTAGGTCCTTTATTAATCTGGCGGTCCATTTCGTTTCCCGTGATTCTCGTTATCCCATCTTCGTTATTTTTTCTATTGCGCTTATGTTATTTTAGGATATTTTCTTTAGCTCCAACAGCTTTTTCTGTTCATATGCCTAAAGGTCAATTCGGGCATTATCGCTTATAAGTAATATTGTATCATCTGATACTGTTCGGTAGGCTGATGAACATTGAGCGCTGCCGTGTGGTACACTCTGGCTACTACCTTACGACGGTTTTCATTTTAAGCACATCTGCCCAGATTTCAGCTCCGTATAATAGTCGTCGACATTAGGAGATTTCTCTTTACTTGCTTGGCTCCCTCTATGTTGGGCATTAGTCTGCTAAGTGGGAGGTTATTTTCGCTGCCTTTCCTGCGGCGTGCTGGATTTGTACTCAGAAGGTTAGTCTAATATCCAGTCTTACGCCTACATAATTTACTGCTTTTTGTGTCCTAAGAATATCGGTAGTCGTTTGCATACTTATTTAGAGAGGTATATGCTTATTTATTAGCAGTAGTGGCTCTGTTTTTTTCCGCAGCGAGCTGGAAGTTGTATGAGTCGAGCCATGCTTGCGTCCGTATCATGTCCTGATTAAGATTTATTTGCGTTTGTTCCGTGTCTATGTTATAACTAATGCTATAATGTCGTCTGTTAACAAATTAAGTATGATTCGTCTGGCATTTCGAGTTTTAGTATAGCGTCATAGCTGATGTTCCACAAGTCGCCTTTTAAAATAAAGTAAAATAAAATAAAATAAAATTATATAAAATTAATTTAAATCAAATACAATTGATTCTTCCTTACTTATTCTTTGCTGACGTCTAGTCCGATCTCAATCTAAGTGTCCTTAACTTAAGGTCTTTTCACATTTACATCGACTGCTACCAGCCTTACTCCAGGTTATGCCTTTCCAGTTTTGGTTATAGGGGTTTGTAAAACTCCACCCATCTTTCGGAATCATTTTGATTCATTCCAGCCGGAATCCGTGCATGACATTAGGGGACCCGGTTCGATGACGGATCAAACGCCACGTTTGTCAGCTTAGCTTGCATCCACTTCCTTAAGGATCTGGGAATTTTTCTTTCAGAATTTTCCCCATCTAGTACACCAATGATAATGCAGTGTCAGGAAATTATTAACCTGGCGTCACACCCTTTGTCTTCGGGCTTTTAGCTGACGGTTTAGCCAATTCAGCTGGCCCCAGGCTCTTAGCTGCCATTGCTGGTGGTCCAAGATTAAAAAATGAGTAGAACGGCTTTCGTGAAATCAACAAACTCCGGGAGCTATTCTCCTCAGCTGTTTTTGGTTGAAGCTGAACTCTTCTGAGCAGTTAGGCAGCACCACGCTTTTTCGCATAACTTGCTTTTGCTGGGCTATTGACCATAAAAACTGGACATTCTATGGTTGCTGCACTGCTAGCAGTTAGACTTCTCTTTCTCATTTCTTCGTTGTCTGCCAGGTTTGGTTCCGGCTGTGTGATATTGCTTGTTTTTTTGGCGCTAGGCTTAGCTTCGGCTCCGTAGCTAGAACCATTCCTTGCATTTAGACCAAATTTAGATCCTGTCTTTGTACTGCATACGCTGTTCTCTTTACGCAATAACCAGTTCCTTCCGCCTTATTGTTGTTTTTTATGTTGGTATCGTTATATTGGTTTGGGTTCATAGTTTGCACCCACGAGTACAAAGTAGGTTTTCTTATGCATAGTCCCCGCTACGAAAGTAAGGCTATTTTATTACGGACAGCGCCGGCTATCAGTAATCTCCGCTCGAGACTGGGCTATTTGAGGAGCTTTAGAAAGTTTAATCTTTATCACAAATCAAATGATACCTTTATCCAGCCCTTTTGTCCACCTCCAATAGTAAAACATCCAATGAATGCTTTGCTTTTGAGAGAAAACTGTTACCAGTCCCTTCCCGCCATTGTCGTGCTACTGTGGTATCTATAAGTAGACGACATACTTGTACTCTAGGAAGGTTTAGCGGTAGAATTTTACCTAAAAATATACACAAATATCCAGTGTTTACTGTAGGCACAACTCGTTTGAGAAAGAAAGAACAAAAAAGCAATGGCGCAGCGCTTTTTTCACCCACAGTGGTTAGTGAATGCCCATCAATGAATATTCACAACGAATGCAACTGCTGTCAAAGGATTTAAGCGATGGCCGCTGGTGAGCGATGCGAAATCACCAACAGACAATGCCACACAAACACCAACAAACACATATGCACACACGATTGTATGCATGTAGAGATACCTAGATAGAGGTATTCGTACAAAAGGCGCGCGTGTGGCAAGCCTGTGACATTTGCGGTAAATTACAATGCAATCACACACATTTACACACACACATGCGCCACTTGTGAGCTGTGAGTGGATTTTAAATGTCATTGACGAACGACATTCAGCCAGCCTTTGAGACCATTCATTCAGCGAAAGACTGTGATTGTGGCAGCGCCGATTGATGTACGCATAGCGCTGTGTTTGGCCAACAACAGCAACAACAAGACAAGTGTGGCGTATGGCAAATCGAAATATTTGAAAAAGGAAAGAGAAAAAATAATAATTTCCATTGCATGCCATTTCATGGACACAAACACACACACATACTGACTAATACATGAAGGCTGACACAAGCGCACATGCATTTATATTAATTTGTATATATATTTATATATATTAAGGTGGGTAAAAACGAATAGAAATTTTTTTTTGGTTTGCTATTCTGAAAATCTGGTTCTTAGACACCTCTTTGAAAATTTGTCCAAATATGAGCTATTAAGCCAAAAAAAATATTTGTTTTTTTTTACCCACCCTAATATATTAATATGCATGTGCGTGCTTTAATTCTGTTTTTAAATGCTCGCTTATGCGCCTTTATTGTTAATAGTAAAATATTTTGTTTTTTTATTTTTTAATTTATTCGCACAAAAGATTGGGAACAGCCTGCAATAAGCTCGTCAGCTTCAAGCACTTGGCTGCTTATTTATATGATAATCTATTTTTTGCACCAACTTTGCATTGTCAACTGTCATAACAAGCACTCACACACACACACACACATACAAATATAATTATACAATTTCATATTAGTTTTTTCGCACAACCGTCTCATCCACTTTCACACAAACACACATACATATGCACAAACACATTTCAGCTCACTTGTCACCGCCCGCCGTTGCTTGATGATTTAAAATCAATTTAATTTTTTCTATTATCCTTATGTAAATTATTTCCACACAACCGAAGTACGGGAAAAAAGAAAAAACGTCGCACTTGGGCAAATGCTCATTGAAATACGTAACGGAAATGGAAAAAGCGTTCGCCCAGCCGTTTCGACAACAGTTTGGTTGCCAAGCTGACTATCGGCATCGTCAGCTCCGGCGCCTGTGTGTATGCATTCATTTACGCGCATTAGTGTCTGTTGAGGCGCGCGCGTGTGTGTGTGTGTGCGCTGCGTGCAGCCCAAGTGTTGCGCAAATAAATCAAGTTGATGCTTATCTAAAAATAACTGTGAATGAATGTAAGAATTATTTACAAATTCGCAAACACACTTTGGTTCGCACAATTCGCACAGTCAGTCGTCACTTTGTCACTCAGTCTATGCGGAATCTACCAAGACCGTACCACTGGGAGCGTATGCGTAATGTCCAGTGCTTCCGATTTGTTTGAATTTAATGCGAAAATGCGTTTTTCACATTTTTTTTGTGATTTTAATGCACGAAAATAAACTGAATCCACTTAAGTGTTCATGCGCTTCAAATTATTTTCATTTTTTATTTACATTCTACAAGCGTGTGTTTTGAGTTGAAGGAGAGTGCGCATAAAAGCATTATGCTACCAACTAACTATAAATTCAGTTCAAATTTTTAAAAAATATTAGTGAAGAACAAGAAGCATAGTAATGAATCAGGCGGATGTTTCGTCTAAATCTTAGGTATATCCTCTATAACAACAAGCTCATTTCGATTCTCAATTTATTACACGTAAAATATATCAAAATGATCAGGAAGGAGTAGAATCGAATTGAATTTCGGATAACTGTCTGTCCATCCGCCGTGTGTCTGTGGAACTCTTACTCTCTTATACTCTAGAAACTTACTTACAAATTTATCTATTTTAATCACAAATATACACTGTTATGAGTAAAACACACTCTCTTAGTTTCATTGGAATAACCCTCATATTGACCGATCCGGAAGTTCGAAAATCTTTATATTAAGTATAATGGGGGTAAAAGAATTACTGACTCGTTTCAAACCATTTCGTCAAAACAAAAAATTGACAAACTATTAATAGAGAAAGATTATCCTAAAATTTTAGTTATAAATATCTCAAATTGACCGACATTTTTGATCAAAAGTGAACTCTAAGTACCGAGGTCTAAATATTCGGTACCTAGGAGCTTGATCACTTTTTATTGGATTTAAACAATTTTTGGTCACAAGGTGGCACACAATAAAGGCATTATTTGGGCAAAGTTTTATTCCATTAATTTTATTGCTTCTTGATTTGTGTTCTGAAAACTGAACGAGTCAAGTGTAATTTAAAATTGTGCTATGTGGGAAGTATGTGTGATTATTGTTCTATTACGTTCATTCTCCTACTGTAAGATCAGATTATATCGAAATCGGTCAGTCAGGTCTCGAGATATGGGATTTCACCAAAAAGTGGACGGTGCCAGGCCGATCGTCCAATTTTCACAAAAGCTCTCTCATACAATTTCGGTGTTAAAATTTAATGTCGCTGGCGAATTTAGTTATTATTTTATCGCGCTTTTAGTCGTTTTTAAAAGTACCGTTATATGGGGAGTGATCTGGGTTATCTTCCGATTTCAATAATTTTTACACTGCCGGTAGAAGTTCTTATAAAATTTGTACTTAGCAAACTTGGTTGTTGTAGCATAAGTGGCTTAAGAGATATATACATTAAACTTATTAGAGGGCAGGGCCACGCCCACTTTTTCAAAAACAATTTCCCACAGGTGCCCCTTTCTACTGCGTTATAACTTGCGCGAACGGACGGAGGGACAGACAGACAGTCAACAGGATTTCAAATTTTCTCGTCATGCTAATCATTTATATATGTATAACATATATCTATCTCACATAGTTTTAGGTGATACGTACAATCGTTAGGTGAACAAAACTATAACACTCTATAGCGACTGGTTGCAAGAGAATAAAAATTGTTAGTACTTTCCAGTGTACCCTTTATCGTCTAATACATATGTATGTACATCTTCTAAGCATAGACCTAATTATGCTACGGAAAATGTTCTGTGAAACAAAATACCAAACCTTTAAACTCTTTGTCAGAGTTTTGTCTTATTTAACAATTTTAAAAGCTTTAATATTTTCGGAATTTGGTAGTATGACCTTATCTAAAATTTAATGAAATTTATGATCAAATTGAAAGGGAATTTTGTCCATTTTATCTCCTTGAAAATAATCCCCTTCCGCTGCAATACACTTATGCCAACGAATTTTCCGGTCATCTTAGCACTTGGAAAAGTTCTCCGTCTTGATGGCCACCAGAGACTTCTTCGGTTCAGCTTTTATATCCTCAATTGAGTCAAAACGGTGTCCTCGGAGTGGTCATGTGAGTTTGCTGAATAGCCAGAAGGTACTCGAAGGTAAATCAGGCGAATGCGGTGGTTGTGGCACGAAATTAGTTGAAAATGGGGCGAAGTGATCACGAATAACCCATGCAGTATGAGAAGATGAGATGGTGCATTATCGCACTTCTTTGTTCAATAAATTCAGAAATAACACACATCGAAGCATTCACTTTTAGAACCTCATAAAACGACGCGCATCTCAAATGAATATTTTTTGACGTGAAACATAGCATAGACAAAAATGTACCATTTCGAAAAACGCACTAAGTATAAATTAAAAATTCACATTCAGTGATCACAGTAGTATATGTTTTTTTATTTAAAAAAAATAGATCCCACACCACAATATGAGAAACAGTCCCAAATCATCATAGCAGCTGCATATTTTTTTTGTTTTTTGAACGTCTATTACGCCCTATTATAATAATTTTAGATTCAGACCATAGAATGTCGAACCATTTTTTTTTTTTAATTTTCAACTCCACCCTAATTAATTTGTCGTTTTTAAACTGAATATGATTGCATCTATGCTCTTTTCTCAGCATTGTCACCTTTCGGGAGAATGTGCCAAATATATTTTTCTCCACTAGTCGCCTTCTTACTGTTCTTTAAGAAATTTTTGCACCTCATTCTTATTGAATCGCTTCAGCGACCTTAAACGAATCGCTCATCGACAAACTCGCAATATTTTAATCGACTTCCAAAGTCGTTTTTTGTGGTCAGCCTATTTTTTCAACCTTTTTCGGAAATTTTTATACATAAAATACAAATTTTCGTGATGTATTCAATAAGTTTGCATGTGACCAATTCCTTGTAACACAATCTGAAAAATTAAAAAAAAATTGTGCATCGTTTCAAATCAAAACTTTTGATTCTATTTTTTTGTCCATAACTGTAGGATAGATTGTATTCCTTGAGAGTACTTTGTTGCAAATTCCCTTGCAAGCATACATTCATGTGTATTTATTTCGAAAAATCCCACTATTTAGCTAATTAACCAACTCCATCGCCGATACATTTCTTATTGCATACTTTTGAGCGTTGCTTATCTAAACAGAAGTCAGCTGGCTAAGTAATTGGCCAAGTTCATTATGATGCCCACTTCCAGTTAAACGAATAATCTTTTCCTCTTTCCATAGGAAGTTCCTCGCTTCAGTTCTGTTTTAACTGGCAACAGCTTTGGATGGGTTTTTGTTTAAGGACCGGAACTATTGTGATAGTGTGTTATACAATATTAATTTTTGTAGTGTTAAATAGTGATATATTTTATGGTGTTCGTAAAGAAGTGCAATTATGTGTAATTAAGTTATATGTTTCTAGTGTAAAGTGTTCAATATGTGTGAAGGAAAAATGTCGTGCAAATTGTATGCTGCGCAGCTTCTTGCAGTGACACGAAGAGGCCGCCACAACGTCAGTAGTAAGAGTTTGGAGAGCGGCAATCATATGACGTATGCATATGCACTGTAGAGAAGAGACTGCGCGAGAGAATTAAAGAGTGAGTCGCATGATTATTTTTTTTATTTTACTCAATTTATTCAAAATGGTTTGAAAATGTGCTAATTTGAGGTTTACGTTGTAGGAAAGAACTTGATGTAACTAGACAAACGAATGAAAGGGTGAGTCCAAAAATTAATTCTTTATTTTACATATATATGTATACCCATGTAAATTAAAAAAAATGTTTTTTTCTTGTGAGCTAGAAAATTTTATAAATAAGTGGCCTACGATTTCGAAGAATTTATTTATGTTAAATATACAGAACTTAATCTACGTAACTTACCTGAATACATATTTGTTTATTATGTCAGAAATACCAGTAAAAGTGCTGTCAAAGGAATGTTTGATTTTTTTTTTTAAATTTAGTCATTATTTTAGTCACTATATTCTCCAATTCATTTTTCTGGGTTTAAAATTTAAATTAGATTATTTGTTTTAGTGAATTTATAATGCAATATTTTTTTGTTGAAAATGAAAGTGATCAATAAATGTCACTTTGCAACAATTTCAACTCTTGTACTTTTTAGCATCACCAGTTTATGAACTACATAAATACAATATTTGTCCTTTCTCTATATTTATGTACACAATTATGCATGCTTGTTTTAACCTCACCTGTCATATGCTTTCCAGCCAATCCAATGAATAGCTTTAAAAGTAAATACCGTCAATTATTTAAAATATCAAATCGCTTTTGCTTGTTTTAGGTGACTATATTGAATGCAATATGCGCAATAACAACAATAAGTTGAACGTGCTGAGTTAGATTTATGTATAAAGACATATAAATATGTTATATACATATGCACATATACTAAGCGTATTTACCTTACATTGGCGAGGAAATTATGAGAATTTAGAATATAAATTTCAGTTAATTTATATATAAAAAATTGGGAGACTAAATTTTTTGATATTATAATTCTAAATAAGATCTAACTTTGTTTTTTTTTACAAAATATACTTACAATAAATATTATTTTTCTTAAATACGTTTTAAATTTTTTTTTTACAAAGTACACTAAATTTATTTAAATATTTTTTTCTAAATATGATAAAAAGCTTTTTGCAAAATAAATAAATTTAAAACTTATTTAGAAGAATATTTTCGTTAAAGAAATTTTGTGTAGTAAAAGGCTGAAAGATGTTTGGTAAAATTATTTATGATGCAACTTTTTGAAGTATTTTTCTCGGGCAAATCAATGCCACTGCCGAATACGAATATGTAATGTTAAAAAAATTGGTGTTATAGTTAGTTTTCATATACCGATCAGTCTGTTCTATATGATGTCTTTGACATTTTCATATACTCATAGCTTATAAATCTTAATTCGATTTAGAAACAAGAACGGATCCGCTTTTTTGTTTGAGGAAACTCAAAACTTTAAAATTATATATTCATTACATAGCAATACAAAAATGGAGAGCTAGTGACAATTTGATTTAGCATATCTTCATCCCTTTGATTAAAGTCTTTCTAAGTTCGAAGCCAATTATATTGGCAGTTAAGGGATCGTCTCAGTGTGACGCTCCGAATAATCACTGACTTTCGCGATTTTTTTTAATGTTGAAACTAATTAATAAAAATAAATTCATGACGATTACAAAATGATTTTTTTTTATATTTATTTATTAGGTATAAATAAATTGTTGAAATTACATGTATAAAAAAGGTTCAGTACGATGTCCACGATTGTAGCCGCAATTTTGATCTAAAACAAAATTTTCAAAACGGTTATTAATCTGCATGAAAGGCTCGTTGCGCTATGGAAGTTTTTTTTTTTTGAGATATTACAAAATGGCAGCGGTTTGAACAAAAATATCGAATTTGGCCCTTTTTTCGACAGTTTTTCTTATAAAAAATAGGAAGATTTGAAAAAAACAAAAAGCCTCCATAGCGCGGTAGCGAAGGGCGTTAGAAATATCTCTCCAAATTGAAACTAGATATGTCAAACGAAACTCATATCAAAACTCAACCTTTGAAAATGGAAACCGTTTTGAAAAACATCATTCTGAGAAAAACGCGTATAAATATTGGAGTTGTAGCGTTCCCCACTCTGTTCCCTTTCTACACGATACACTGTAGCAGCCGTAATAATTCGAATTTCGATTTGAAAATATTTAAGAATATTTATTAGAATGAATACAGTTTATTAATGCAACAAAAAATCGGTTTTTCGAAAATTTCACACTGAGACCATCCCTATATGGAGTTATATCCATTTCTAAATTAGAAAAAGTTACAATTTATGTGAATTGATTGAGAAGAATTTTCTTTTATAACTATATTAAATAGTGTACATTAATATAATTTTATATAATTTAATAATTAATAATATATTTTTCAAAATTTTGGATTCCATTTTTTCCGGAACCAACCTCCGAAAAACAAGTGTCTGACGATGAGCATGATTTTACTGCTTCAAATTATCTGAAACCCAAAAACCAAAAAATATTATTCATATTTTTGACGAATGTAGCTAATAATCAAAGAAATAGCAAATATTTTGATTATTGAGAAAAGTGCAGCTTCCCAAAAAATGGTTTTTGTGAAAAAATGTTCACTATAGAATTACTTAAAAAATCGGAATTATTGTCAAAATTTATTTCTTGAAACATTACCCAAAAAATCTAATTTCAGCCGCTTCGGAGCAATTTGTTAACTGATTTTGAAAACATCGTTTCGAGGAAAAGGCGTTTAAAGGTTTGAGAGCCCATTACACTAAGTAAAAAATTCTTACAAACATGTTCATATCTCCGGAATAGTATGCTGGATAAACTTCAAATTTTCGGAGAATATTCACAAATATATGTATGTGTATTAGATATTTAGTATGAAAAAAATCGATGTTTTGAAATATACAAGTGGATATAACTCCCCGAATACAAATTCTATAGAAAAGAGTATTGGAAATAATAAAATGTCAAATAAATTTTTAAAAAGAAACACTGTTGCTAGAATTAATGGTATTTTTCTAATATCTAATTAGTTGTATTTTTAAAAATAAGTAATTTAGTACTAAAATTTATTTGAAAGGAGTTATTTTTGATTAAAATAGCGTGTTGCTTAATCGTTTCTTCACATTATTATAATAATATTCCATTTTCACGACGCTATTATTTCTTGCACCACTGTATTTACAACACCGTAAATGTAACAATAGCATACATTTACCCAAAATAAATAGAGTTTGTCTAAATTGCGCTTATTTTCGCTTTTATAACAAAATTAAATAAATATTTGTTTATGCTGCAACGTTGAGCGAGTGAATAGAGCATGAATCAGCAATTAGGAAACAACAGCAAACAGTCGCTAAAAACACACAAATTCAATGGTGTTAAATTTTCGGTATCAAAACTGGTGAGTTACGTATTGGCGCCTGTTGTGGACTAGGTTTAGATATTTTTGATAAAAAAAATGAAAGGATATTGAGAAAAAATTGTTAAACAAAATATCTAAGTATACTCTGAACCCTGAACAGGGCACGATACGTTTGCCACAAAGTTTGTAACATTTAGAAAGAAACGACGAAGAACCGAAGAACGAATATAAATGTTCTACATGACGAGCTAAATCGATTTAGCCATGTTTGTATGTCCGTTCGACTGTCGGTATATATGCAAACTAGTCCCTCAGTTTTTAATATATTGATCTGAAATCTTGGACACGTCTTTCTTTTCCAGAGAAGCGCCTAATTTGTCGAAACCGCCGATATCGGATAACTCTAGCATAGAGCTGTCATACAAACCGAACAATCTTATACAAGTTTTGGATGGATTTTTTTATTCGTTGACATATCTTTATGAAATTTAACATGGAATGTTATCCAAAGCAATGGTGTAATCTCTGAAGAACTTGATCAGAACGGGTAACCATAGCTTATAGCTGCCGTACAAACAGACCAATCCATATCAAGTTCTTGTGAGGAATAATGGATGGTATTTTAGCTTCGATGGAACCCAAGTTAATGATTTTTTTCGTTTTAAATTAAAGTTATTCTATATAAATCTTAAAGTACAACAACGCCGTATGTCTTGAAATATGCAAATATTCATACATTAGTAGGGCAGAGAGGACCTAACCTCATTTTTATACAAACCAGTTTGTCTATAATTTCCAAAATAATTCTTACTACCATTTTCACTACAGGGTTGCATTGTTGCAACATCCGCATATACTCGTATATAAACTTTTTACAGGAATTACGAATACGCGCAAATTAAGCAAATCCCAGTGAGTGAGCGCTTGCATGTGCGCTCGATTGCATTTATTTTATTTATTAATAGCAACTTAATTGTATTTACTAGCAGCTGCAGTTAAAAACCACAATTGTACTTACGTATTTAATAATTCCTAAAATTCGTTAAATATTTTATTGCTTAATACTGCTGACTTTTTGCACTAATCACTGGCGCATTATTCGATAACCAATGGGTCGCACACAACTCCAACACACAACTTTTATTGTTTCCGATTAATTGAATTTGATAGCATAGAATTGAATATTTTGTCGCCAAAAAAACATTAATATTTTGCTAGTGAATGATTAGTGTTATTAAATATTAATAATTTTTATGTAATTGTAGTGTTCTATAATATTGCATAATATGCACTTTTTCTGTTTCAATTTGTGTCATTTTAGCAAATGAAAAAATAAATATTCATTATGTAAATTGATAAAATTTAAAAATATCAAATAATGGTCTAAAGTCAATTGACCGAAAGAACAAATATTAATTTAACACGTGAAACTTCAAAGTTCTATGTTTGTGAAGTGGTGCGCATTTTTTCAAATCGAAATACATATAAACTTTTTTGTTAAAAACTCATAATCAATCATTTTAGCATGTTAAAAGCTTTTGTTTACATTTTTGAACATAATTATATATAAAATAATGTATATTTAGAATAATTAAACGCTACTTTGTGGTTTCCTGCGTTAATGTTCACTTTGTTAAACTTTTTTTGTGTAAAAAGATTTTTTGCTAATTTACTTTTATGGAAAATGGTCATTCACAATTGACTCATTTTCGAATAAAAATGTAGCCAAGCGCTTTGCACTTGTTATTGGTATTGCCCGCAGCTTTCTTTGTTAAGTTTTCCATTACTTCTTGAGACATATCGGATGATATAGTGTTGATTTCGTTGTAAAAGTTTGCTTTGAGCCCGTCAATGCATCGAGAATGGCTGGCATAGTTTTATTTTTTCAAGTAATACCACCAAAATAGGTTAACAATTATAAAAACGGAAGATTTGGAAAGACATTTTTATTTATTTATTTATTTTGTTTTTTTTTTTTTTGTAATCAGGCATTCTAAGTATTTTAAGGAACCTATTATTGCACTTGCGAGCCATGGTAGTTCAGAGCTAAAATCGTACTTAATTTTATTTTCTAGAAAATATCTAACCAACTCAATACTTTTGTAAATAAGTATTAATGCCTCCGTTTTTATAGATTTTTGTTTTGATTTGAAAGATAAACGCTTATAACGGGAAATAGCTTTAAAATTTTTACAACAATTTTTGGGAATTAAAAACAAAGAAGACTGTATCGGTATCGCGACATGAGCTCGCATAAGTATTAATAAGAGAACATATCTCGTTACAGTTCGAAAATATATCTATTGACTCATTTTTACTCCATGTAAAAATTAACTCGTGCGAACCCAGCTTCCCTGATTTCACTTGTAAAACAAGACATTGTTCAGTTCTGGTTGATCAGAGTTCACGCGAGCACCAATCACAAAGCAATAACTTACATATGTACATACTGAACTACTGTAGTTTAAAAAATTAATATCTTCCGAAGTAATAATGGTCCTCCATTGCAGTGGTGATTCTGTCCTTCTTTATCTATTTGGGTGACGTGGGAGCCAAGTCGGGAGTGCGACGACTATTTGTTTCATGACAGGAGATATTTCGTCTTGTCCTCATTCACAACCCGGCCCATACGTTTCGCTTCCTTATTCAGTATGGAGATTGTCTCAAACTGTCTGAAACTCATCATCATTCATAATATTTTTTTTTTCATTGAGTAATAAAATCCATAAGAAATAAAAAATGTTCCCAAAAATAATCAAACTTTAACTATTAATATCTTTTAAACGGTTGAGTTTACGAAAAAATCATACGAGACCTTTTTTTAGGGCATTCAGTTTCCTACATAATCTAAGGAACAAGATATTTTTTCAAGTAGTTGGAAGCGAGATATAAATTTTTCTATCTGATAATAAGATAAAATGGTAAACTGTATGTAGGAGGACCTTCCCGTTACAATTAAAGACTCATATTTGGAGAGGCTTTCTTAGAGGTTTCTAGGAACCTATTTTTCCGAGTACCAATCGAAAAAAAAAATTTTTTTTGAATCACCCTAATATATATATGTATATAAGAAGCAAAAATACGAAGAAAAAAAATATATATTGTATATATACATATAAATGAACAGGATGACGAAGCGAGTTGAATTCCGGGTGACTATCTGTCTGTCCGTCCGTCTGCCAGTCGGTTCACCTATGCAAGCGATAACTTGAGTAAAAATTGAAATATCTTCCCACTATCACTCCTACAAAACACTATCAAAGGAAAACCTATAAATTGCCGTAACTAAGAACTATCTGTAATTTGGTAAAGAATTTAACCAAATAAGAAATAGGGTTCGTTTCAGTCAAACAAACCCGAAAGTCGTGGGAATGGCTAAATATCAAAAAGAGATAAAAAAACATTTATATAGTACTGCTGTAATGTGATGGTGGGTGGGAAGTATAAAGCTAAAATAGTCGAAAAAATATAATTTCTTAATTTAAAGGGCAAAGGTTACAATGAATCCCTTCGATAAAAAAAATTTCAAACAAAACTCTTCATAAATAGGTTTTGTGTGTGTCAGTATCAGAATTTCGAAATTAATAACACCCGAGTACTACAATATTGTGTTATACTACCTTGTATCCTATCACTGCTTACTATCATATTATTTGGGTATAATGTGCTACTTAAAAGCTACTATTCACCCAAACTAAGCTTTGACATTTTTTTTTTTTCTTTCGCTGGCGAAACTTCCCACTTTGTAATTGCTTTGTTACGTTAGCCTTTGAGAAATTTTTTTAATTAATCATCCATGCCACGGCATCCATAGACTTATTGTGTACAAGACTAATTAAAACTTTGTTAAATTCATGCAACGCAAAGGAGCGAAACTAAAAATAAATATGAAAATGAAAATCGCTAACAGCGAAGAATGTCTTTGAGAGCAGGAGCTAGTTATTAAAAAAGCGTTCAATAATTCCAAAATTGCCAGAGGATAAAGGCGCCAAAGCTTTGCTGCTGCACTGCGCTGATCAAAGGACATTGGGAGGACTAAGTTCCATAGGTTGGGTGGATAAAAAATCATAATTACTACTATTTTTTCCTAATTATACCATTATTGCCAGAAATCACAACAGAGCTGTGTTAAATGTAGTAAAATATATTATATGATACTTATAAAAATATTTATTTTAATATAGCAAGACTTTTTTTTCTGTGAAATAATATGAATGATCTATGAAAATGTGTATCGAATAAGAATTGGTGAAAGAAAAATTGGAAAAAATACTGGTTTACGAAAGTAGAAGAAAGCGATAATCTTAATTTAAAATAAAATTATTTTCGTACACACACTAAAACTGGGTCGTTCACTAAGTTTCTTTCGAAGCCAATGTGTACAAAATAAACTAGTTGTTCGATGAAAATCATCGAATACGATTGCTGAAATATTGAATTTGTTTGTCAAGCACGAAATCCAAAATTTGTTTAAAATGTACTAAAAAAACACGAAATCACTTAGTAAACGAGCCAGTATTATAGTAATTATGGCGGTTTATTACTAAGATGCTTTAGATATTATATTTGCTGTGATCCGATTTAATTTTCAGATCTCAAACCATGTGACAACGTGATCGATTTGGTTTGAAACTTTTCTTTCTGAATACAACTAAATAGCTAGCAGGGCTTTTGAAACTTAATCTCTCCGCTCTTAAAGATTAAGTACCGGATACACCGATTATACTTTCGTTTCGTCAATAGGTCGAAATTTCAGTAGGCAGGTAGCAAGTTGCCAGGAAGTCGATCGATTCTGGTGTAAAGGGTTTCAAAACTGGTTGAAGGTCCCAGTGGAGGTAAATAAGAACTAAATTTCAATTTCATTAGAGTATAGATTAACGTAAATGATAGACTTCTTCTGCCTAAATGCATATACTAAAACTTTATCTGTCTCTCTCTCTTTTCCTATTTATCTCTCAGTTTTATATCACCACTCCATAAAATTAAATTACTACTTCTCATAATTGATTACAATTATTTAACTGTTATAGCATACTAAGAATATACTTAGTATATTCTATTGTTCTTCTGAGGGGTTAACGCGGTTCAGAGCCCTAAAAATGGCTTAGGTCGGTAATATGGTAGAGTGGCTGTCTGACGACGCACCTAAGTCTTTAGGAGGCCCATTGTTATGTTTTCTCTGAACAACTCTGCGCCCCTGATAAAGTTCTTCAATGCAAAAATTTGTATATGTATTACTTCGGAGACTTTGCCAAGAAACCCTTTACGAGTAATTTCGCAAAAAAAAGTTTTTAAAATATTTCTTGGTGAATTTGATTGCTTCGTTCCAAAAAATATTGTTAACTTTTCTGTCAATGCGATAACCTTTTTAGTTCACTGAAAATACTCTTTGCCAAAAAGAAGGTTAATTGAAAATTACCCGGCCAACCATAGTAAAACACATATTTTTTTTGCAAAATTCGTGTTTTTATAATAGCTGATTATAGCGAACCTCCAACTTTTCGATACCATTTGCGATCTGTCCTTAGTTTCGAAACAGGCGCAAGGTTCAGCGATCACCTCTTTATTTCTTCCCAGCAAGCATTTTTTTGAGATCTGTGAACTGTAATTAGTCGCTGGGGGCAAGATCTAGTAGCCCAATTCATTGATTTATCTTTGTTTTTTTTTTTTTGACTTGTGACACGGTGCATTGTCTTGGGGAAACAGCAGTTTCTTCCTTCAAACGGCCCGGCAAACGGCCCAATAATGCTATGCAATTATCGCTGTTGATGGTCATTCATTTTTCAAGGTAGTCAATAAAATTTATTCCATGTGCAGACGAAAATAGAGACTTTGCCAATCGACTGTTGGTGGTTTTCCACGTTTTGGAGCGAGTTCATCGTGGACAGTCCCTCGAATGATTGCCGATTGGACTTCAGAGTGAAATAATGAATAAATATTTCTTCCAGTTTGACATATGGATGAAAAAGCTCAAGTCTATTATGCTTCAACATCTTCAAACAATGCTCCAAATCATCAACTCGTCGTTGTTTTTGGTCAAGAGTGAGCTCGCGCGGCACCCACTTAGCACAGAGCATTCTTATGCCCAAATAATCGTGAATGATGTGATGCATACATTCAGTTGTAATTTTTAGAGCGCCTGCTATCTTGAATTACTTCACTTTACGGCCCTTCAAAATTATTATTTTTAAACATTTTTGATGTTTTCTTCGATGACTAAGTCTTTTCGGCGTCCACTGCGTTCACCGTCTTCGATACCCATTTCACCAAGTCTAAACTTAGCATACTAATTCTTGATGGTTGTATTTAGATATTCGTCATAAAGCTGAATTTTTGCTTCAGCTGTTTTTTTTCAACATGCGAAGTTCCTTTTCATCCATTTTTTACTATAATAAAAATTGCGGGACTTAAAGTGATATAATTCTCAAAGTAGTGATCCCACAACTGTTTAATTTATACAAGGGCCTTTTGAACGTTGGGTCATATGGATTTAATTCCAGTAGCCCCATCTGTGTGTCTAAAATTATATAATGAATAATCTGTTTCTGAGAATAGAAGAGAGTATTCGATTGTGTTAAACTCAGCACTTCTTACATTTAAATTAAAATTTCATAGATACCTCCTTTGCTCAAAACACACTGTACAAATCTCAATCTCACTTGAGAATCGATTTGAGATTTCTCAAATGGATTGTACGCTTTTTTTGTAATAACAAATAAACACAAAAAGCTCATATAGAACATTCAATACTAGACAAACGTAATAAAAATAGCTACAAGCGAAAGAACAACAAATAGAAATAATAGCAATAATAATAAATACAACGGCACAGCAGTGATTGTGGACTACTTGAAGCAAACCGCATGAAAAGGGTTCTAGAGGCAACAACAAAAGCACCGAACACAAAGTCTGCGAAAAGTGGCAGCACTTGTCAAGGGATGCGTTGCATGAAGTATATAAAGGAGTAAAGTGGGTGCAACTGTCACTCAAAGCGCTGAACAGACATTCATATGCACGCGCGTACAGTTAGATATACTATACATATATACAGACAGCAAGACGGACATGCAGACATCAAGTCAGACACGCAGTCAGACCAAACGTCAGACATTTTGATTACACATGAAATAAGTAAATCACAAGCAATAAGTAAACAATTGAGTGTGGCATGGAGTGAAGCAGCGCTGCAAGCCTGACACACACACACACACATACACAAAGTTAGTCTATGCTAAAGTGCTAGCATAGTGCTAGCGTCAACGAAAGCTGTGCGAAAGACGCCAATTGGCTGACTGTCGTGGCTGAGTGCTCCCCTGTTGGCGTAATAACTTCGACTAGCTGTCTGCCAATTTACTATAAACTTGCTTGAGAGCTCAACTACAAATGCGTGTGTGAGTATGTGTGCGTGTGTTAAAATAAATAAGTTTGTGTATTCAGGCAAAAATGGAAATATAAACAAATCTCCAGTTGTAACATCATCATTCAGGGTCACTTACCAAACGCAAGTTGCACGAGCGTCGATTGAGCGGTGTTGTTGCTGTTGTCGAGAGTGACGTTGCATTTATTTTGATATGTGTGTGTATGTTTGAGTGTCGCATACTTTTAGGGGTGCAAACGTGTTTACTCCAAGTGTTTATTTATTTGCTACTTTTCAATTTAAACTTTTCATCGTTTTCTTTTTTTTTTCTTTGCTTTCATTATTTACCTCGGAACACGTGACGCGTGCGTTGGCAAATAGTAATAAAATTTGCAGGCTGTCAAAACTTTTTCGGCACAATTAAGGTGGGATTGTGACTTAAGTTGAGAGCGAAACTCACGGCGGGTAGTAATAATTGAATGTCAGATATATTTATTGTCAATTTATGTTGATTGTCGAATGTAGAATTTGCTGTGGTGGTTGGAATATGTGGTGGTCGCACAAAGGACATAAGGATAATAATAACATTTTGTAAATATTACTTTGATTTCTTCCCATTAATGAAGTTAAAAATTACAAAATTATTAAGGAGATTTAACTGTGTAATTTTGTCAACAATAGTTAAGAATGTATAATTGTTTCTTTGATGAATGGTCTACAAAGCTGAAACTGACCCCACTTTGTGTTCAGCTAAGAACTCTCGCCTCTGCAACACTTCCTTGAGAAATTTCTTCTGACTTATTATATCGATTTTATTCCTATTTTCTCAAAGAAGTTATTGCATATAAGTTGCAGAATATGCCAAACTAAAAATTTTCTACCATTTGATCAAATTTGACCCGGACTGACAAAAAATTATTGCCTTCAAATTGAACTCCTGAGTTAATACTTGTCAAAAACCTCGGCTGGTATGGTCTTCAGCCAGTTTTAGATTTTTTCGATTTCGCAACATTTTTAAAAAGTTACATGGGTTTCTTCTGATAAAAAAATATCCTTTTCAACAATTTTTTTCACATATAAAAATGAAATTTTCAAATGAAATGGACGAAGGAAAACAGGCAGACATTTTACAAAAAAAAAAAAAATTTCGGTGAAAATTTCGCGACGTATAACCCATATAACCCTTTAGGGATCCATTCTCTAAATTATGGACAGTTATGACGTCTCGTTCATAAACCCACGTCTTTTCCCCATTAGTGACACATTTTATGAATGTAAGATCCTCGGTTAGTTTGTCAAGCATTTATTTAATGACGTCGGTACGAATACAGACACAGGTGAAATATATTTTAAGACGAAGTTATAAGCCCATCTTTTTCTTAAACACAATGCGAAGCAGAAGCATTGGTGCCCTGCGATGCATCAGGATAACTATGTTGGATTTCAAAAATGTATATTACTCTCAACTATTCCCTTTGTTTACTATTAAAAAGACAATATTTCAATTGTTGTGATGTTCCTCTTCATATTCATCGATAAGAGCAGGTTTCGACAAATGCCAATCCGGACCAGAGCAAATGATGATGATTCAATTGTTTTAAAGTCTGGATTGAAATTTCCCAGTTGCGATGGCTTGTTAATTTGCCTGCTTTGACAGTTAGAGAGAAGTCTTCCACCATATTTTACGTACTTACAAAGGCTTTCTTTAAAGGTCTTGTTCGGAGGGCTGACAACAGTAAATTGTTTCTATATAATCCTAATTCACAGACTTCTCCGCGCGGATACCTCCGACCGAGTTTTCGTCGGGATCGCCCAATCAGTTCTTCAGATGGTTAGGCCATTGTAGTGCCTTTCAAGCAGAAGTGGCAGCCATCAAAATAGTAGCAGATGGAAATCTGTGAATTGTGGCTTGTTTTAGGGAGGCTTTCATCTTGCTCATAGGGTATCAAGCTCCTTCCATATTATTCCATTAAACTTGCCTGGGTGACTGATCTCAACGGATAGTAGCATATGGATTTCTATGAAGCGTGACTTATTTTAGGGAGGTTTCGAGCTCGCTGACAGGGTATCGAGCTACTTTCATATTAAACCTGTTTGGGTGCCTGACCCTGGCGTAATAGTCGGAAATTGTAATGCTGATGAGATTACAAGAAAGGCAGCCTTACTCAAATACCATCAGGTTCCCGTGTATTTAGGAGCTGAAACTATGGGCTTCGCGATAGCTCTGTACGCTTTGGTCATGCGAAAGCATTCTGATCCATAGATGCAGGCGTTTGAAGTGGAGTAAGCGTTTTGCCGTAATGCGGCGATAACTTTAATCAATACCAGGAAGTTCTGGGCATCACAATAAATAGGCGCGTTTATCTGCCCAAGGGGATAACTTATAAATTATTTTCCATGACAAATTTATTATACCCATCTTACATACATCTTCAATATTATGTACATAAGCTGAGTCGCTTTTCATTTGTGAGAAATTTTGAATAGATTATTTTTCAAGGTAAAATCAGTTTCTTAACTATTTATTCAGTTCAAACCCCTGAAGCATACTATATAGCTGCCATGAAAAATCAAGATAAAGTTAAACAATTATATATTTTTTTTATGGTATTAAGTAGCCACAATTGGAATTGATGATTGAAACAACAGGCAAATCTTTTTCCGTTGCATGCAAACCGTTTCCTGGTTTTCATTTTCAATTTCATTTTCGAGAACATTAGAATGATATAAGTATATTTCTGCCCAAAACTTGACCATTGCTTTTTCGTGGAAAAAAGACATTCGCCTGAATAGTTGAACTTATGGTTTTTACTGGTTTCAAACTTGTTTATAATTATGACGGTTAATGCCACTGTGGGCTATAAACACCGGAGCTTATGTCAACAACTTTACGTGGGCTGCTATATATATTTCTGGCCTAATAATTAAAATAGGCATATATATCAACGAAAATGTTTTTTTTTCGTTGGATTTGGCTCGTCTTGGAAGACCCACACGGTCGATTGCAGTTTTGTTTCGGGCTCATACGCATAGATTCATGATTCGTCACCTGTGAGGATCTTATAAACGTCTTTTGAAGCACCGCCGCCAATCCACACGAGCCTTTTTTTGAGCGATTGTCAAATTGTGCGGGATCCAATGAAAACAAACCTTTTTTACGGCCAGGTGTTCATGCAATATCGAATGTATGCTGGTGGGAGAAATGCATAGGCATGCCTGTATCTGAAGGTATGTTACATGACGGTCTTGCATTATCAGTTCACGTACGGCATCGATGTTTTCTGGCACAACGGCTGTCTTTGGACGACCTTCACGGAATTCGTCTTTGAGCGAGCGTCGGCCACTAATGAATTCGTTGTACCAGTTTTTCACAGAGCTATAGGATGGTGCTTAATAGCCATACAAAGATTTTAATTCATCGATGCACTCCTGTCGTGATAATTCACGTCGAAAGTTGTGAAAATGATCGCACGAAAATGTTAACGAGTTAATTCCATTTTTTGGCCGAGATGAATTTTTTAATTCCCTGTAAATAAAACAATTCACGATTAAATGGCAAAACGTTCTGAGTGATTTTATGCTAAAAAATGTCAAACTTTCCAATGGAAATGTCAGATTGCACCTGGCAACACTTAGTGTTGCCTAGTCCAGAAATATATATAGCAACCTACGTACAACTAAAAATCATTATCTCATAACCAGCAATGATTCATCAAAAGCAGCAGCCATTAAAACCGGCAAGAAATACAGCATACTTAGTGTAATGCCTGGCAGTGACCGAAGCTAATAAGACCCAAAAGGGTTTTCAAATCAACTAAGGGATATTAAAAGTTCAAGCATGCCACATATTTAGGATTTTCAATTAAAAATGTCATAAAACACTTTGAAGCGGTAAACATGTGAGTTCGTATGTGTGCGTGCGAGGGTGTGCAACGCACAAAAATACTTTAAATCTACTTTTATTTAATAATAAAATACAAACGTTTGTTATGAAGAAGAGCTTAATTGCATGAGTGTGTGTGCGTTGCAAGGGCAAGAGTTGCGGCAATAAGTTTGCCTGCAAATGACGGACGCCACTCAGACGCACTGAATTCATAAATGAAGTTTACGCATTACACACACACATTCACAGCACCACATATGTGTTTTGCGTCTGGAAGTGCGTGTGCGGAAAAGTCTGCTGGCAGGAAGCTGTTGCACGTGTCTAAAGGATTTAAAAGTGGGCAAATATGAACCTAAGATTATAAGTAATGCTGAATACGAGAATCAAAATGATATACGCGCGTGTGTGTATGTGTAGATAGTCATACATGTGTGTATTTCAGTACTGAAAGGGGGAAGTTGTTTCAGTCTGCACGAGTGCTTTGGTGTTGCAGCAAATATTTGATTAGCTGGTTGACTTTTTTCAGAGAGCCACCAAACTTTGCATACAACGAACAACAAACAAATATGGTGTTGTATATTGCACGAACGCACACATAACAGACAAGTGCAGACGTTTCTAGTTTTACTTTAGGACAAGTGGCTGGGTGGCTTTTGAGGGTGCACTGATTCGAAGTTGGAGCAGTTTTGCTTACGACACTGACAAATTTCATTGAGGAGAAAGAAGTATGTGCTTAGACGTCACGTGATTTCGCACAAGGACTTCGAGGTAACCCTTTCAAAGCGCCCCGTACTACCTCGCCGGTGTGAGTTACGACTTTGTTGCACTGGACACTTTTCTAGAGTGAAAAATTCTCAGAAATACTAAAGTTAAAGCGATGCCATAAAATACCTCTGATCTGTAGGAGTTTAAAGATAAAAACTCACAATTGTGGTGTATTTTCTATGGAAAATTTTTACAGGTCTTGGTCCAGTTCTAAATGTAATATTAAGTGCTAAAATTTTTAGGGACATTTTTTTAGGATTTTTCCAAGGAAATTTCGTGACGGGACTGAAAAAAATTAATAGTTCAAAAAAAAAAAACTATGTTTATATATTTATATATATATGTCTATATGCAGTATATGAATGATCTGTTTAACGAGCCGAATCAATTTCGTCTGTCTGTCTATCTATCGGTATATACGAAAACAACTTCTATAGATTTTAAAAGGCTACATCGGTTTCCCCGAGTAAAAATAGCCATTTTTCCGATTTTTTTCTCATATGTGAAATGAAATATTTTATTAGAATTTTTTATTTTACAAACATACACTATTAACATTCTGAAATTTTGGGAAAAAATATATTTTAAATTCGGCCATTTTCGGTAACCCCTCGGAAAAAAGATGCACCCACGTTGGCAGGATAACTCTTTACAGTATTATCTAAAGTGAAAAAATATGTGTTTAAGTTAAAACCTTAACTAAGAACTTAGAAGAAGGAAAAAAACTGAAAATCGGATTTTTGGTAGGCAATTTTACAAAAAATAAAAAATTTCAATGAAACATTCGCGACATTTTTGTCAAATAGTTGTAATCGAAAAACAAAATCCTTCATACAAGTCTTTAAGAATTATATCCCAAAGACCTCTGTAAAATTTGGTGAAGATTGGTTGCGTAGTTCTCGAGAAATCTTTCCAACAGACTTCAAAAACATAGTTTCGAAAAAACGGGTTTAAAGACGGCGTATTAGCCTAGCTAGCCTTGAGCTCACAAGCTCTCAAAGCTGAGTCTTAGAAACTACTTGAAAATTTAGGACAATAACACCTCCGGAATGATGTTATAGATAATAAGACAATAAAAAAAATCGATTTTTGGAACCCGTAAATCCATGTAACTCCTTATGAAATCGAAAACTCATTTGCTCTTCTCATCGGAAGTGTTGGAACCACCGATTTTCTTGTATGGAAAAGACTAGTTATTTTCACGAAATGTGGCGTGGGCATGTCTCCAAGACAGTGCTGTAATCCTCGAACATATTGTTTTAGTTGCATAAGCGGTCGGCTTTGCATGTAGTCAATTGAAAAGTGTTCGGACCACCATAGTGAAGCACATTTTTCGGCAAAACTCGTGTTTTTATTCAACATAGTTCCCTTCAAGGGTGATAAACTGCTTATAGCGACCCTCCATGTTTTCGATACCACCTTTGAAGCACGATTTGTCATTTGCCTAAAAATTGGCCTTCGTTTCGGTCATCACCTCTTCATTCGACGAAAGTATTTTCCCAGCGAGCATTCTTTTGCGATCTGAGATCATTTCCTGGTCGTTGGGACCAGATCTGGAAAAACAGTTTACGCGGAACCAATTGGACGCCCAATTAATGGATTTTTGTTATCGTTTCCACTGACTTATGACACAATGCATTGGCTTGGTGAAACAGCACTTTCTTTTTCTTAAAATTTGGCCGTTTCTTGGCGATTTCGTCTTTCAAATGGTGCAATAATGCACTGTAATAGCAACTATTGATGTTTTTTTTTACCTTTTTCAATGTAGTCAATGAAAAGTATTCCATGTGCATCCCAAAATATAGGCGCCATAACCATGCCAGCCGACTGTTGCGTTGTTCCAAGCTTTGGAGAGGGTTCATCGTGCTCAGTCCACTTGGACTACTTCGAGAAAAATTTTGTAGCTATGCTTCATCCATTGTCACATGTCGATGCAAAAATTATTGTTTATTAAGCCTGGACATCTCCAAATAATTTTTCAATCATCAACTCGTCGTGGTAGATCTTTTTCAGTCAAACTATTTAAAAAAAAAAATTATTAACTGTTGAACTAAATGTTCTTATATTTTTTTAACATTCTAGAAACAATAACCTAAAATTTCTTCAATATTAAGTACAAAGCGCTCGAAAAATTCGTTAGCATTT
Organism: Bactrocera zonata; assembly: GCA_037783105.1. Classification (NCBI taxonomy): domain Eukaryota; kingdom Metazoa; phylum Arthropoda; class Insecta; order Diptera; family Tephritidae; genus Bactrocera; species Bactrocera zonata. The sequence continues at coordinate 247,518 of JBAWJQ010001988.1, read as the reverse complement.
TTTATTAAGGTAAAAGGTGCTCCTTAGATTATATTAATATAAAAAATATTTCAAAATTTCGGGTCGTTCGATACTCCAATATTGAAAATTTGCCAGAATCGAGAAGGTTATGTTTTTGGATGAGCCCAGAACAGTATTTTAGAAAAGGGCACATTTAAAACATTTTATGAGCTCTGTGAGAGTAATACGAGACTTGTTTTAGACCATTAGTAGACTGATTAAGGGAAAATAATTGTATTTGGAGATATAAGATTGGTATTTCCCGTCAAAACCTGATGTCAAATCATTCTCTCTTCTTCTTCATACCCTAATGTCGAAATGATTCCAAATTCATATGAAATAAAATAAAATTCTCCTCTTAATACATCGCATTTCACAGACAAGCAAATTTCATATGATTAATTAAGGACTTAATTGCTCTTTTAAATGCAATTACCTGCACTTTATGCCTTTAATCAATTATGTATTTCTCATTTGCAAAACAAAATATTTTATTTAAAATGCACAGACACTATAAGCTTTGCCGAAAATTGTGCATCATTACGCACGGACGCGCCGGAGACATCATTTGCATATGACTAAATCGAATAAACCGCACAGCGAATAACGGAGCAAGAAGACAAACTGTGGCGTACGCCACAGAGTAGAACTGTCAAAATGAGTGAAGAAGCCAAAAGGCAGACAGACCCAAAATTTTTACGCCGCAATGTCATAATAAAATTTTAATTTAATAATGCGCGCATGCCGCAGACACAAAGCCGCAAACACACACACACACACACACAAATACACAAACACAAACACCAAGGTACACACATAGTATGCACATAGCAAATTTTCCAACATGTGAGTATTTTAAGACTGGCAAATGCACTCATAAATGTAGACACATGCAACACTTTGTCTGCGGAAAATATTAAAATAACTAGCAAGCAACGGTATACATGTGTATGCATGTATGTGTTTGTGTGTGTAGTTATAAGGAAATGAGTATGGCGTACAACGGCATAAATTAAATCACTGTGATATCGTCGATTCACTACAAAGAAGTGGTGATAATTTTGTTGCAAAGTACAGTGTGGAAACTCCGCTTGACAGACACTGATATATACATACATATGCATATGGTTATGTATGTAAGAATGAGTATGCAGTGGGCGCATATTCATTATAAGTGACAAGAATGTCAAAATAATTTGCTTGAAAATTTCAGTTGATGAATTAGTTAAAAAAACGTATGTATGTGGATTCTAACACCCTTGTGAAGCGGAAGCAAAACAAGAAAAAAAAAAACGTTAAATTTAGTTACATAGAAGCTGTAATGCTCTTCACAAATGAAAAAAGGTTCCTCGCAAGAACTCCGATCAGTCGGTTTGTATGGCAGCTAGTATGTGGAGTCTAATTGACTTAGTTCTAGGGAAGAAAGATAAGGAAGAACAAAAAAGATAAGTTAAAATCGATTTATCAAAAACTGAGGAGAAGTTTGAGTACATACAGATGTACAAACGAATAGACAGACATGGTTAAATCGTCACTCTGATTATTAAGTGTGATCCATTTCAAAGTTGCCATCTTTCTTTTCTAAGAAAAAACAAAGAAACCACAAATTTAATTGAGAATTAGCATTTGATAGAACATTATTCATCGTTGAAGAAAATTTATCACGAAAACGTCGGATCTTCTTGGAAATTTTCAAGAGCTTGGCAAGGACGAGAAGGTTCAGTTCTTGCACAGGCTATATTTTGGATGCTTTTAATTTAAGATCTCGACGTAAAACTTGTCAAGTCGTTCCATATGTCCGTTCGAGTTGCTGCGAAAGGCGACGAATCGACTCTCCGCAGTCTTCGTGTACACTCTCAGCTCCGGCTGCTCTATTTTCTTCACTGCGTGCTGGACGTGGTCTGTTCGATTGAATATTATCCAATAACACCCGTCAACACGATTTTTGGGTCTGACATCTACATGTTAAATTTTAGTTTCTCCTATGACAAAAATAAGGAAAAAAAAATTTTTCCGGTTAAAGTTTGCTTTCGTAGAAATTAGAGCAATTTTTCGATTTTTTTCTTACCTTCTAAGGTATTTTTACAATTAACGCAGGCGAAGTGAGGTACCCAATTATCATCTTGATTACTGACTTTTAGGTTTAAATAGGCTTCATAGGCTTCGCAAAGTTTCAAATTTGTTGATAAAGCAAATTTTTTACTTCTAACGTTAATAAATTCACCGCAAATAAAACAGAATAAATCAACATCATTTTTACACTGACTTGATGCCATTTTTTAACTGAGTAATACACCAATATTGTTGTTACAGCTATAATAAACAGGTTAACATTCACCACTGTGCCTCTTACAAATAATAATACTGTTTACTTTCGGGATAATCAAAATGCTGCCATCTTCGATTTATGAAATAAATTAAAAAATACTTATCGATGTAGATCAGCCCAAAGCAAACTTTAAGAACTAAAGATTATTATTTAAGTGGTTTTCAATGTCTAGAATCAGAATTCAAGCATGAGAACAAAAACCCAAAAAAAAATATTTTTTTTGTTGAGAGGTGTAATGAATGCTGGGAAAATGGGAATGGTGAGAAAGTGTTTCAAGGAGCAAAAAGATCAAATTAAACAAACTTAATTAAATTTTGTATAAAGCTGGTTTGGGACCTGACCGTATTTTCACTCTGAACAGGTCAACTTTGCTAAGGTACAGGTCTGTAACACCTTGAAGGAAACGTCAGAAACCCCACAAAAAAAAAAAATATATATATATATAATAATGATTCGCAGGTCGATCTATATCAATTTAGGCTATGATTTGCGGAAAGCATTCAAAGCGAGCATAAAAGGCCAGAAGACATGGCCAAGTAATTTTGTTTCACGTCAATTCAGCTGCGCTAAAAGCAAAATCGGTTCTGGATACAATCAAAGAGCTTGGCTGGGAACTATCCCACACCTGCTGTATTCATGACATTTGGCTCCTTCCAATTACCATTTAATTTCATCAGTGGGACAATTATTGACTGAGCAGCATTTCGATTCTTACGCAGAAGTCGAAAATTGGTTGTCTCATTGCTTTGCTTCAAAAGGCGAATATTTCTATTGGTATTATATCCAAAATTTTTTTTACTTTATCATTCAAAATTAATGTTTCATTTTCATAAAAAAACGGTACCGAATTATCCATAACTGGACGGATTTGTATATATTTTTTTTCTGGTATGAAACTAGTATATTTCTAATCAAAATCAAAAAATACTAATTTCATGTTCCAAAAAAACTGTCCGATGGCTTGTTGTCTTTAGACGTGTCGAAGTATGATAATGTGGTATATAACATGTGGGTAGCTTCAATTTTGAATTTTGATATTTTTCAATTTTGAATACGGCTTTAAGCATCAGACATAGCTCTCCCCACAACTAAACAGGTAACTAGCAAAAATGTTTTCAAAAATGTACTCCTAGAAAGATCACATCACTCTTAATTACCAGCAGACATATGTACATATATATTCACGAATCCACCAAAATAAATATCTGTGGCACAGACAGAAAACCTGCATGCAGCAAACACATATGCATATTTGTTTATATAGTATGTATAAATGTATGTGAATCCGTCTGCTGCGGTTCCGCGTACTTTGCGATACATTTTAACCAGTATCATCATCATCAGCGGCAGCCACCAAATGTCAGCCATGCAACGTACAACTACAACAACAGGCAGACAAGTCGCCAAAGCAGTGGCAACAACAACAACAACTATGTAAAGTTGTAGTGTCAAATGTGACAGTAATGCGCGTCTGAGTGTCTTTAATGTGCCTGAGAGCTGGGTTACCTCCAATACATACATGTGTGTGTAGAAGCATATGAGTAATATTAAGAGTTGTCTGGCGGCAAAATGTGGTGAAAGACTGTAGGAAATACTAGTTGGCTTCTATTCTTTAAAATTTTAAACTGGTATAAATGTACAGAAAACGCAACTGGTATAAGTTATTTAAATGAATAACTTGTATAAATCCAAACTGGTATGTATGAAACGACATTCAACTGGTATAAAAAAATAGAGAGTGTATGGAAAGAGAAATGCAGTTGAATATTTCTGGGAAATATTGGCTTTCTTTTATTCGTCAGAATACAGGACTGGTATAAATTGATCGAACACACAACTGACATAAATCGGAACTGGTATGAATTGAGTGAAGGGACAACTGTTATAAACCAAAACTGGTATGAATTAAAACTGGTATGATTAAAACTGGTATAAATTGAAACTGGTATAATTAAAACTGGTATAAACAGAAGCTGGTATAAACTGAAACTAAAAAACGAATAAAACTCTCTTGACTACTAATTATAAATCCATGAGACTGGTATAATCAAAAAAATGGAGAACAGAAATAGGTTTTATTATTTAAAGATACATTCATTCGGAATAGTTTGGTCCCACCTGACGGATTTAATAACTATGTTATTGTCTTCATAACTTAGCGAGAAGAAGTGGCAAAACAATCATATTTCTGTCACACTGAATGCTGTCGCTAAATTTGTTTATTACAGGGGTGGCATTTAAAATTTTTTCAACACATTGTTTTTTATGAAGAATTTCTTTACTATCTTGCTTCAAAATTTTCCACCGGACCCACACACAAATACTTAAACAGCTGACAGTCCCAATTGCAGCCACTTGAGATGTGCCACATTGAAGCGAGTACCAACTCCATCAACGCAATCAAACTTGTGCTGCCACATTCTTCCAGCATTAAATAGCAGTAAATGCAAAAACCTCAAGCAGCAGCAACAACAACATCGGGATCACCAAAAGCAAGTACACAGCAACAACACCAGTGAGTACAACAACAGCAGCAGCAGCAGCATCAACAACTTTGTGGTGCCGCTTGCAGCGCTCGATTTTCGTACTCATTCCTTTTGAAACAAAGTTGCCACCGAATTGCTGCACGCGAAACGCGTCTAACTGTGCGCCTGCCACCCACCACACACCAGCCGGCGTTGTTGTTAGTCATTTGTAGCCCTTTTTTGCGTGCGTTGCGTGCAACTTTTTAATCAAATTATTTGAAATTTTCTTTGCTCGTAATTTTTTGAAACCCGTTCGAAGAAGGGGTAGCGCGTTGGCGCTCAGCGGCGCACTCAGCTATGCACAAAGTTATCAAACATGTCATAATGTTTTTGCTCAGACGCAATTTTAAATTGAATTTTTAAGTTTGTAGAGTGTGTGTGTATATGTGCTCTACGGCAAGGAAAAGATTTTGTGGTTTTCTGGCAAAGAGTTTAGTATTAATTGCATTAGTGTTTGGCATTCTTAAGAATCGTTAAGTTTTTTTTGCTATATTTTTTTGCTTGGTTTTTCAATTTAATTGAGTACGTTTAAATTGGTATGAATGTTCGGGATTTATCATCATTAGATATGGAATTATCCCTTTTAAGTCTTGAAAAACGATTCGCTGTTGCTCGATCTTCAAAACGTTTATGAGGAGCATATTGACTTCGTAAAATAATTAACTTCATTTAACGTAAAAGCTTGTTTCGCTAATCCATAATAAATTAAGGTAGCTTTATTGTATGATAATAAAAGGCAAGTCCACGAATGTGAAGAGGTGCATTCGGTATCCAGTAATGAGACATTAATTAAACTTGATCAAATTGCTATACATAGGATGAGTGGTAGTTTTTGAATTATGTTACATTTTTGAATATGTCTAGATAGAATTGATCATAACAATAATAGGAACAATAAATTTATTAATGGATGCGATAATTCAACCAGTCCACAAACCACACCAAACCGTTGTTTTTTCTGCATGAAATGGCAGCTCGTGAATCTCTTCAGGTTGCTTTTCGTCTCAAATGCGACAATTTTGCTTATTTATATATCCAGATTTGAATCCAGATCCAACGTTTTCGGTTGGATATTCTTGGAAACTTTCAAGGGCCCATAAAGTGAAGCGTTGTCGCTCGGGAAGGTCGAGTGGCTTCAGATCTTGCACAATATATATTTTGTACGCTTTCGTCATGTACACTCTCAGCTCGGCTTCTGAGTCTCGAAAGGGGTGATGCTGTTGCGAATAGTGCGAATAGTAGGCCGACCATAATTTGGGTGAAGAGAAGCGAAACACATTCTTTACAAAACGTAATAAAGTTGAATGACTTATAAACGTTGTTCAGGCGTAAGTCTTTCCATGAAAAAAGCCAAACAATACTAAACATAAATAGCATGATAGCTTGATGCGACTCACGCGTAATCTGTAAAAGAAATGCTTTTGAGAATAGTAAGAAAAGGCTAAGCTGGGGTGCAACTTAGCATTTAATACTACTGCAACTTGCAGAAATCAAAGCAAAGGAAATACCTTAAAATGTCGACTAGAGGATCGGAATTCAAGCAATTTTATACCTATATAAGCTAATCATCATGCACTTCCTGAATAGTATATCACTGTGTGATTTTTAAGTGTAAAAGAAGGAAACAAATTCTCCAAAATAAATGAGATTGAAGAAGGAGTTTCTCAGAAAAATATCTCAGGTTCACTTTTATATATTCTGTATACAAGGGAATTACCCTTAAGCAGACTGCCACTTTTGCTGATGACACCGCAGTACTATGCGTTGAAAAAACAGCTGAAAAGGCTGGGCTAAACCTGAAACTTGTAAGCAACTCTGTAGTAGGTTGGACTAAAAAATGGAGAATAAAACTAAATGGTGGCAAATCGGTTCATGCAAATTTGACAAACAAAATAATCACTTATCAACTTATAAGTGCAGCCAAATATCTTAGCATTACGCTCTATGCTAGATTACGTTGTAAAGAGCATATTAAAATAAAAAGGATCGAACTTAATCTGAAATTGTCAAATCTGAAAAGTCTAATTTGACGAAGTTCAAACCTGTCCATACAACAAATTACTTCTTTATAAACAAATAATCAAGACGGTATGTTCATATGGTGTGCAACTGTGGCGATTTGCCAATGATAGCAGTATTAATATTACGCAACGTTTCCAAAACAAGGTGCTAAAGAATGGAGCAAAGTCAGTCGCATGCTCGAAAATCCGAATAATAGTTATATGGTTGAGATAACTCAAGTATTGGACGATATATGTGGTATAAAGTCACCTGGAATTTTGCAAATCTGTATATTAGTTATATGGGGGCTGATAGAAGTTGACTTGATGAAACTTATTTTTGTTAACATAATAACTATTGTCAGGAAAAAATTCTGTCTAAATTTAAATTCTGCAAGGTCTGTCGCAAAAGAAAAAGGACAGTTAAAAAAACAACAAAAAATTTATGTTTTTCAAAAGTTATATTTTTTTGTTCAAAGTAGTTTCCTTGTGCTTCGATATAGCGTTTAGCCCGGACAATTAGCAATTAAAATGAGTGTTTAAGGTCATTTTTCGGAATGCTCTTGACAATATCGGTCGTCGCCTTCTGGATAGCTGAAATGTCCTGAAACCAGTGTCCTTTCATCGACAAATGAAGTTTTCCAAATAGGTAAAAATCACAGGGTGCCAGATCAGGTGAGTAGGGTGAGTGATTAACGGTTAATATGGAGTTTTTTGTCAAAAAATCAGTGACAAGCGTCGACCAATGACACGGTGCATTATCGTGCAACAGGCGCCAGGACCCTTCCTCACGGTATTGTGGTCGAGCACGACGAATGCGTGACAAAAGACGCTTCATAACACCAAGGTAAAGCACAGCATTAATCGTTTACCCTCGGAATCGTAAAAACAAATCAGCATTGTCTTTATTTTTGACTTCTGAAGACGACTTTTTTTCGATCGTCAAAGAGGTCCTCACGACCTTCTTGAATTCGCTTAAGCCACTCATGCACATTACTACGGGATCGCCACTGATCACCACCAATTTTTTCATCATTTGAAATGTTTCAGTAAACGTTTTCCCAAGTTTAAAACAAAATTTAGTATTTGCTCTTTGTTCAAAGTGCACTTTATGACCGATAACCAAAAGCTGCTGTCACTTTTTGATCGATAACATCGATTCTAGTTATCCAGTTGTCTTAACATTTTTACGAAATGTCAGCAAGAGAAAAAACTTTTTATTTCATATACCCACCAATAGGTGGCTCCACCAGAAACAGTTATATTTAAAAAGTTCTGTTTCTTATGCGACAGACCTTGTATACCTCACACATTGACCGATATTTTCGATTAAAAGTCAATTATAGATACTGGGGTTCACATAATCGGTACCTAGGGGCTTGAATAGTTTTTGCTGGATTTAGACAATTTTTGATCATATGGTGGCATACTATAAAATAATTATTAGTGCACAATTTAATATCGTCGCCGGAGATTTATGGACTTGGCAATGGTCCGATTACGCTTATCTACAAGCTCGTAATTTTTTTTTGTATCAGAGAACTCACAAATACCAAAATATCTCAATTTTTAGTCAAACTAAAGTTTGCACGGACGGAGAGATGGACGGACATACAGACGATCACCCGGATTTCAACTTTTCTTTTTATCCTGATCATTTATATATATTTTTAATCCTATATCTATCTCGATTAGTTTTAGGTGATGCGTACAAACTTTTGGTGAACAAAACTTTTGTACTCTGTAGCAACAGGTTGCAAGGGTATAAAAATTTACCTAAATTATGGGCCCACAACTCTTGGTGTTTGCATCACGATTTTGCCCCGCCGGATACTGCATTGATTCTTCGTGAGTATTTCGCCTAATTTTCAACCAATATGGTGCTGGAACCACCGTGTTCGCCTGATTTAGTTCTGCGTGACTTCTGGCTATTCAGCACACTCAAACGATCGCTCCTTGGAAACCGTTTTGAGTTAATTGAAGACATTAAACGTGAATCGTTACGCAGCTATGCCGGAACTTGACTTAGCAATTGTTTCGAGGATTGGAAGAAGCGTTTCAACAAGTCCATTGTATCCAAGGGGGATTATATTAAGGGGGACCATAAAGATTATGAAAAATAAATTCAAATTTTCAAAATATGAACCAAGTCTTACTATCTTTTGCTCATATTTATTGACATAACCACTCGTCCGAATTCAACAAACTTGTTTTATATAAAGTCCTTTATATGTTTTATTATATTTTAGGGAATTTGGAAGAATAACAAAATTGAAGTTTAACCAAGCATACTCTTCATAGAAAGCCATTTTCAAACCCAATGGAATCTACATTAGATTGTGTAAATATTTTTGAGGCTTATCAAATCATATTTCACACAGATATCCAACTCATTGATTTTGCATACATCTCTCTCCAAGGACTAATTCATTTTTCCGAGCTGTCTCTATCCGATCACTATAGGACATAACTACCAAACAAACTGATACCAGCAAAATTGAGTTCTCCTACGGAAAACTTTTCGTTCCTGCTCAATTGATTTAAGTTTCAAAAATGCATATATAATTGAAAAAAAAACTTTCTAAAAATATTTCTGATTAAATTTTCCCTAGAATTTTCATAAGCAATAAATTTGGCGCCTGAAAATCTCAAACCGCACTTCCAAGCATATTCAGGAGGAAACGAAATATGCAAAAATAACCAGAAATTTAAGAAATAAGATGAAGGAAAGGAAAATATGAAATAGTGTACAGGAGCAGAAGTAACCAATTTTACGATTAATTGAACCAAAAAAATATTGCAACTATAAAAGTTAGGAAAATTTCCTGCTGATGTTTTCCCTACGACAACCGACGACTGATGATGTAAACATCAATGCAAATCAAAAATATTTTTACTTGATTGCATCACTAATGCGTGTGCTGGTGTGCAGCGGTGCACATACATGTAAGCATAAGTATTTGTGTGTGCTGCTTTCATGTATTTGCTTATGCACTTGCAATGACAACAACAACTGGCGTCTGCTGTTTACTTACTCGCATATATTTTTCTTGCAAATTTCCTTACAGATTTGCTCCGCTTTTCCGCACCGCCAAAGGAAATGCATTTGCCGTTATATTTATTTGTATTGCTTATGCGTGTGTGTGTATGTGTATGTGTGAGTGTGTACGTGCTGCCGCAAATGCATATGCAAAATATTTGAAATGAATAATTTTAGAATAAAATGCAGTATAAACATATACTTTCACAAACACACACACATACGCGTGTATACACCCTGAAAGTATGCTTTATGAATATGCTTGCACTCAAAATGGAGTAATGTAATGTTGCAAGGCAACCGTTATTTGAGTTATTTATGGGAAAAATATATTTTTACGCTTCGATAGAAAGGAAAATCAGCGTCTGCACACAAACACACACACATGCATACGGACCGGCAAAATTATGCAGCAATTTGTATGTTAAATATTTGCATTCCATAAAAAATACATAACGATATTGACGTTGTCTTTCTAAGCACAGGTAAACATGTGTAGTCGTGCAACTAAGTGCAACTAAAGGTAAATACAATTTGTGTGTTTAAGAGTGAAGTTCTTTGCATACTCCAAAGGAATACAGAAAATATGAGTGTGTTAGTATAATATCTAATGCTTGATTTGTGCTTGCAATCGCATCAAAGCGGCGGAAATGATCTACAGTTCGGTGCACAGAAATTTTGATTTGACTAAGTTGGCGTTGCCGTTGAAGGCAAATAAAGAGTGTCCCTAAAACAAAATATATTTCTTTGTTCTGCACAATACAAAAAATAAAGGATAAAATACACAGGAAACTAATCTTTGGCTGCGTAGCGATAATTGAGTGATTTCCTTTGAAGATCCTTTCTAATAAGCATCGCAAGACGATTAAGGACGTCTGGTGGAAAAAAAACGAATAGAAAGCATTTTACTTCACAAATTTTTAGTATTTCTGAAATACAAGACGGTGTGTGCAGCGGATGTCTATTAGAGAGGATCGATTTACTGGGAGCCAATAAAATGAAAAAATCGTGTAGACGGGAAATATTCCAAAGATCATTCTGAACAACTTTGCCTAATAGACTATGGCCCTCAATTCGCTTTCGAGCGACTTTTCAGTCGAAGTTTTTTAGGGATTTTAACAACTTTTTCGTTAGTTTTTGAGATATCAGAATGAAATATAATACGTATGTACATTTTTATATTCCTTTGGTCATTTGTCAGAATCGACTAGATCAGACAGTTATATCACACGTCTTTCATACAACCGAATATTCCGATTTTTTAAACTTCGCTTTAAAAATCGCTATTTCAAAACCGGTTTTAGACATTATAGTAAACAGGTAAGAAAGGACAAGGTTCGGGTCCAACCGAAAATCTTATATTCTTGCAACTTGCAGGATTGAAAGCCAAGAAAATATTTTAAGGTGTAAAACGTGAATCAGAGTATCGGAATCCCAGCAATTTCATATGTATATTCAAATACTATATAAAACGTATACACTGACCGACACAAAAGGTTTGTTAAAAAAACGAAAATCATTATATGCAACTGTAGTATATGAGAGTTGGGATATTGACTCTATTAACTATTATCATGCCACTTACTAACAAAATGTTCCCTGTGTTTCATTAAGGTACCTCACACACTATCACCAATCATATATAGTAAAGTCAGCCGGATGTTCGAGAATCATATTATTAGTTATACGGGGGTTAGGTCAAGTTTTCGCCCATTTTTTATTTTAGGCAAGAAGAAATACTGTTATAATTAAAACATGTTCTGCAATCTCCATTGAAATATTTCAAATATTCGATGATATATGCAGTATAAAGTCATTCGGTAGTTCAAAAATCTTTGTACTTTTATTAGGTATATGAGGGCGCAGGCGAATATTGTCGATTCAACCAATACCAAACCAGATGTTTTCTCGGAATTCGAATTGCATATCCCAATATAAACTCAACTATAGTTACAAGCGTTCACATTCTATACATAAGGGCTTGAAGAGTTTTTGTTGGATTTGGACAATTTTTAGTCATAAGATGGCATACTCTAAGGATTATTTGTGCATAGTATATCCCATTATACTGATTGCTTCTTAATTTGTACACGGGAAAGTGAAAGTTTCAAATTTAAAATTGTACTATAAAGAAAATAGGCGTGGCTGCAAGCAGATTTCGCTCATTTTAACACTGTGACATAGAAATGTAAGAAGAACGTCACGCACTAAATTTAGGCTGAGTTCGCTCTCTTGGGCCCCGGGATATAGGACTTCACCAAAAAGTAACCGGTGCCGCGCCCGTCGTCTAATTTTTTTCCGTCTCCCTCTCACACCGTCTCGGGTGTAAAATTTTATGTCTCTGTCATATTTTGTTATTGACTTATCCAGTGGCAGATCCAGAAATACTTTAAATATGAAGATTATTAAATTAAGTATAGTAGTCTATGTACAGTTTAATATCATGGTGGAAAAATTTCAAATCCTACTTATTAAAAAAAACCTTATATAATAAATCGTAGACGTGCGGGTGACATACTATACAATAATACAATGTATGTATAAAACTGTAGTCAGTTCTTTTATTGAATAGAAAAAATTTCACAAAACAAAACGATTTCTGAGAATCTTTCGAGAACTCCTACTGCAGTGACATCAATGTCTTGTTGCGTGTGTGGCAACGCCAGACCGATAAATCTATCTTGAAGCATGTTCGTACTCAGCCACGTTTTCAACCGGCGAAGTTTCGCATTCGTCACAAGAAGTGTGCTGAGTAATTATAAGTTCAAATTTGTACATGACTGCGATGAGTGTCCATGCTTTTTCCACTGTCTCCTAATTTTTCCAGTTCCTTATTTTTGTTTCTTCAAGATGTATTGGCACAATAAGAAAGCACGCCGTAAAATATTAGAGTGTTCGATGCACAATAGTTTTAGCTGTCAGCTGTTGGTTTTCTTATGTTGGAAAGCTCCGAGGATAAACTGCGGAGAATGTATCAATCGAAGAGATCACAAATGGAGCTGAAGGCAGCATCTATTTCAAGATCCCTATCAAGCAGCGTCGTTTCACATTTCGTAGTTTCAGTTACAGATCTTGTCTTCGCAGTTCATCCTGAAGCGATCCCGATGCATTGAAAAAGATTATTTAACGCTTTATTTATTCAAAGGTCATCGAAAATTGGTCTTCCAACTGGACTTTATTCGATTATATTTTTATAAATATACGTATAAACAAATATATTAATATCTAAGTGTATGACTTTTAGTATTATTATTTACAGAAAATAATTTTTAATATTTCCCTCAATTTTATTATCTTTCTTTGGATGAACTTTGCTAATTAAGATTTTTCATAACACTCCGCTCTTTATAATTATAGCGCCACTAACATGCCAAACCATTTTGCATTTTGCTTACTCACACGTAAAATATTTAGCGCTAAGTTTGGCCAGCTTGAATTACGATGATTGACAAATTTTCAGCTTTCACGCTCGCACTTTCCCATAAATGCCGGCCGACTTTTGTACTTCATCCACACACACACACATAGAAGTGGCAGGCCGAGTAACACCTGATAACATAGTGAAACATATGCTGCAAAAAAGACGAGTATGGTATGCCATGGAGAGGACGACAGCTCTGATACTGCAAGAGCTGAGAATAGCCGAACACCAAAGAAGCAGTGAAGCTAGAGCCGCAAACAGCGAGCTAATGACGTGAGCCAATAGGCTAAGCTGGTCCTGCGATGTAATGCCTAGCGGCGGTCCCGCAGGACCTTTCCATAAAGCTACAGATGACGGAGTTAAGGGTTTAGTACGTAGGCGTACTGTTCCGCAAGTCCAATATAGTAAGATATTTCTTATTAGGCGTGGTCCTGAATGAGGTGCACCTTTAGCGAGCAGTACGAATCGTGCATACTGCATACAACTAAGTATCAGTATCTATGAAAGATTCCCCCTCCAAAACCAAAAAAACAAAAAAAAAAAAAAACACACACACACACACACACACACACACACACATGGACATGTCATTGCAATTGCTGGCGGCCATTAAGGGCAGAGATGCAGAGCAAAGTCAGCAAGTCAGTCAGCATGAATCAGCCATCAACAACATTTCGACGCATCAGTCACCAAGTCAGTCACTAAGGCAGCTGAATGTTGGGCTTATATTAGAAATTTATGAACTGACAGCTAAAATCAGGAAACTTTCGCACGGATTTGAGTTCATCTTATGTGACTATGCTCCTATTCTAGGTGTTTTTGATTACCACCTCTCGCTCACTCACTCGCCATTTTTGTTTGTTTTCTCTTTAATTCGTGCTTTGCTTTGCTGTCAACGCGTCTGTCACTGTAACTGATATTCGTTGTTGTTGTTGTTTGTGCGCGTTGTTTTTATTGCTGCTAATTACATGCTGCCGCTCGCATTATTAGGTGCCCGACTTTACCACCGCACCGCACGCCGCCCCACACTTTCGGTTTGCCGGCTGCAACGTCACCTGCCACCAACTTGAGTTGGCGCCACAGCCAAGTGGCAGCAAATGTCATGCAACAAAATAAGAAAACTTTTTTAATTATAACCTCATTCAGATTGACGTCAGCGAGTGTTGGCTTAAATGTGTCTTGACGTTTCTGTTTTTTTTTTGTTTTTTGTTTTTGTTTTTATTATTTTTTTGCTACGAAGTGTGTATGTACACATGCTTTGTTGTTGTGCTCTCATTTATTTTGTTGCAAATAGAGTTGCTCTCATTTTCTTCTGAACTTAATGATATTATTTGTTGTTACTTGTTGCTATTGTTGTTGTTGTACAATTGCGCAGCTTTTCACTTTCACTTTGAATTGTTCGCTGACTTTTTGTGTCAGCTTATTTTGTTTTGTAACTTTTTTATAATCATAATTATCTTCCTTTCCGTTTTCCATCTACTTATGCATTTATGTGCGTGTAAGTACGAGTATGTGTGCATATATACATACATGTCCGTATGTATGTACTTTTCATTTCATTTCCTCTACAAATGAAACAAAGCGGATTTTAAAAAAGTATTAAGAAAGTTTGTTGTAAACAAAATTTAAAGTAAGCCAGAGTCGTTTCCACTGAAATCTATACAAACACATACATACATAACATATATATATGCATATGGGAAACAAAAATACTTACAAGTATATACCAAAAGTGTCTAAATTAATAAAAGTGAAAACATTAAAAGTTTCAAGTTAATAAAATTTAATTAGGCATCTTATTACTATTGACTTCAAGAGATTTCCGTTGTAGTATGAACATTAAGAGGTCCATTTCCTCGCTTCATTTTCAATTTAAACAGTGCCTAAATCATTATTTTTTACATGTACCATCAATAACACGAAGTTTTCTGAAATTTTGCATATTGTAGGCAATCATTTTTAAGGAGAAAATTTAATATTGGAATACCAATTCTTCAAAGTTGTAGATTTATTTGTTTTGAAGATAAAAAATTTATTACCAGGTTGTTCAGTAAGACTTGTCGTTTGACAAGAAAAAAATAACACCATTTGATGATTGAAAATATTCTTTATTATTCAGTATACTAATCTCCTTGAACATTAATACACTCATTCCAACGATCCTTCAATCTGTGGATCCCATCTCTGAAGTGAGAATCCGGCAGGTCTGCAAAATATGCTTCAACAGCCGTTAAGACCTCTTCATTTGATAAAAACCGCTTGCCACGCATATATTTTTAGAGTTCTGGAAACATATGGAAGTCGACAAAGTAGATGCTCCAACAATTCGAACTTTATTTCATGGATTTTAGCCATTGCCAAAACGCTCTTGTGAGACTTTGCATTGTCCTGATGAAAAAAGATTTTTTTCTTCTGCTAACCGGTTCTTTTTCACGAATTTTTTCCTTCAATTGGTCCAAAAGGTTGCAATAATATTCAGAACTAATTGTTTTACCAGTTTGCAAGTAATTCACAAACAAAATTCCTCTCGCATCCTGATGCCATAATCTTCATGGCCGATTTCCGGACACGAACTCGTTTCGAAGCCGAACAACCACGTTTACACCACTGTGACATACTATGACATGGCGACACTAAATGGCTTGTAAGCAAAAAATGAATTGACAGATTGAAATGAAACTTCACTTACGTTCATATGAAGAGTGTGCCAACAAAGTAGTAGTAGCAATGCCTGGACAACCTAGTACAAAAGTTCCCATATTAAATACCGGGTTTTCCAATAGAGATGATATCAAGAGTTGCCGAAGAACCAATCATTTTTTGAGCAAGGGTTTGGGCTTGCATCCGTATATGATTGTTCTCACTCAATAACTGAACAATGGCTTCAGTCAATCACCGTAAATTTTGCCTTGGAACTTGAAAATGATAAGGATTTTTTAAGTAAATAATCTTCTTGGATAAAACTCACTTTCAATTGAGTGGTGCAGTAAATAAAGAAAACTGTTGATTATGGTGGAAAAAAATTCCATAACTTATTCTTAAATAACATTGACAGTTTGGTGTGATTTTTGGTTTAGAGGAATTATCGGTCCGAAGTGAAACTGGTGACACCATAACTGTCATTGGTGAGTAGTGTAGATCGTTGACAAACCAACTTTTTATGGTCACAATTGAATGAAATTGAACTTGACAGCATTTGGCTCCGACAAGAAGGGGTTACGTGCCACACAGCACGTGAAGCAATCGAATTATTGAGAGAAAAGTTTGGAAATTCAATTACTTCCAGAAACCATTAAAGGTTTATTTGAAGTCATTAGCTATAGCAATGAAGCAGAAGAATTTAATATTGAACGACCTGATTTAGTGGAAAATTGGATCTATCGAATTCGTTCCTGCAAAAGAAGTTGTGAATGCCATTTGATTGATGTTATATTCAGAACTTAATTGTATCGATTGTACTTTACAATAAATACAAGACATTTGAATTTCCTTAAGACTTATTGTATTTTTTTTTTTTTTTTTGTTTGAGAAAACATATCACTTTTATTAGAAAACCCTGTATATAGTACATGGTAAAATAAAAATTATTTGGGTATTGGGTTTAGGGGAGAACTGAAATTTCAGGAGACGTTTGCAAAAATGAAGTTAGGATATAACGGACATCTTAATGTACATATGTACGTATCCATGTGTATATATCTGCTAGTATCAAGTTATAACAGTATATTATATTATAGATGTGGTTTCCAAGAATCAAGCGCATATATTTCATGGTTAATACCAAGAATTTAAGTTCAAATAGGAGAAGTTTACAATCTTTTTTGGTAGCAATTGAGTCCGTCAGTCAGCAATAAGGCCCAAATATTGTCTTTCAAGACATCATTCGTCTCTGGTTTATTAGCGTTAAGAAGCGATTTAAATCCAAAAAAATGATGATAAATCGTATGATCTTGGAGACCAGGTCATAGGGATACGAAGCGAGATAATACGCTCACAAAAAGATTTCTTTAAAGTCGACCACATCAAAATCCTACACTTGAGGCACTATGGCGTTTTCTATTTTTGAAGAAATATGGACTAATATGGACTCTCAGTTCATAGAGCACAACAAATAGTGATTTTTTCAGTACGTAACAGCGTCTTAATAATTGCTTGTGGATTAACATCACTGTTGATATTTTATTAAAGTAACCATTTCACGAAAAGTATTCCTCATCGTTGAACAAAATTGTCTTTTGAAAATCGGTAGTGGAATTCATGGTTGTTCGGCTTCCATACTTACACGATTATATTTCGTAAGCCTGCATAACAAAATTCTTTCGCAAAAAATTAGAAAACTGATGGACACAGCTCAAATTGTTGCGCATAATAGGGAATGAACTCATTCGGGTGTTCTTCGAAACTCTGCTCCACAGTAGCAACAGCGTCTTCGGCGTGCATAGTACGATACCTCTAAGGATGTGCGTTATCCACTAGAGTAAAAGTGATGCAAAGCCAATTCAAGCTTGCTCGAATTACCGTCACTGTTGGGTGATTATATATAGATAAGGATCGACTTTGGAATATGCATGCATACCTTTTTATTGACTATCTTGAAAAACGAAGAAAAATCAACAGCGACTATAGCATAGCATTTCGGATAGCCTCTACATCCACATTATTCTTCAAATCTGGTTTACAGCGACTGTTCTTTGTTGTCAGATCTCAAAAGAATGCTGGCTCAGAAGAAATTTACTTCGAATGGAGAGCGTATTACCGAAACTGAGGCCTATTTTCTCTGCTTCAAAGACTACAAAAACTGCATCCCAAAGTTGGAGAGTCGCTATAATCAGTCTTGAATCACCCTTGAATTGAATTTAAATTTTATCAAAAAACAAAACAAAGTTTTTCTAGGATAACCCGGGAACTTTTCAATTTACCTCTTAGTTAGATAGAAGAACGGAATTATTTATTTCAGCAAAAAATGCTTTGCAGCTCAAATTCGGTAGTCCTTCTTCCAAAACCTATTTTTAAAAACAGAATATTTTATGGTATTTAAGTAAAAACTCTCTCTGTAATTAAATATAAACTCTATTTGGAATTTAATAAAATTTAATATTAATCATAATATGAATATTAATCTCCAAACGCGATAATTTGACAAATATTTAAAAAAATATAAAAAAGCAAAAACAAGTTTTTTTGCCATTTCCTTTAATATTATGCAACTAACTACGTCTGCATAATGTCTGCACTCCCGAACAAACAAACAATCTCATTTAAGCATTTGCAAATTTGCGCTCATAAATTTCCGCCGTCAACACTTTGCGATTCATTTATCGATTAAGCAAATGACGTGCGAGTTTTGATTCATAGATGCGCATTTGAACGCAAAAAAGCCAAATAATAAATAACTAAAACACAAAGCCAAACAACAAGCATACAAAAAATAAACAACAAAAACGAAAACACAAATAAAAGTGCAACACAAAAACAACAACATGCATAATCGAAAAACAAAAAACCAAAACAGTCATAAAAAATAAAAGAATTAAAAATCATTCGCACACGAAATGCGCATAAAAACCGTTATGTGGTGCATGGTCGTCGCTGCACACACACAAACACGGACACGAGCGCATTGGGCTGCGTGCGCGTACAGCTGATGCCGACGATGCGGCCAAACGTAGTCGTAGTGAAGGCGCACAGCAATAACAACAATAAAAGCAATACAACACTAAAGCAACAACATTAATAACAACAACAGCAATGGCAACACAATAGCAACAACGTCATGCAATTTTAATTACAAAATGGTAGCAATAATTGCTTTTCATGCTGCATGCATCAACATGTGGCGGCAAAGGGGGCGAACGCCAAAAAATATACTAAAAAAATTAACAGCACACATTTGTGCATGTGTGGGTGTGAGTGTGTGTGTGTGTGTGTGAGTGAATATGACAAGAAGGTGGGGAAATGATACAAAACCAACAATAAGCATAACCAAAGCAACAAGCGGACACAAATGTGCTGCTGCTGCTATATACATATATGTATATAGTACATGCTACGTGCCACATGCAACATGTGCGCACATAACGGAAAAAACCGGTTGAAAACCGGAGACAGCACTCGCCCGAAAACACTTCCGCTGACATTTAAATTACCTTCACCAACACTTGATGAACCATCACCGCCATCACCACTAAAACAACAACAACGCCAACAACGATAACAGCAAGCAATGCTCAATGTTGCAATAGAAGTGTACGCGGCATAATGAAAAGCAAAACAACAAACAAACAAATGCACAACAACATACACTATCTGGCCAACACCATCAGTAGCAGCGCTGCCAGCAAAACTACTGCGCCACACACATACACACACACAGAAGTGTGGCATGATTGGCAACACTGGCTAACAGCAACATTGCCATAGCTGCGGCAACAGAGCAGCGTTGCGTGTATGTGGCAATAAAAATAATTAAAACAACAAGCTTAACAGCGTGCATAACGGTAGTTGCTAAATGAACCACGTGGTGAATTTAGGCGTTTAGGAGTCAAAAATGGTTTTAGGGTGTGCAAATAAGTTCATTTTTGAACTACTTTTATGTAAGAAATAGCAAAAGTAACTTCGCTTAGGCTTAGGTTTGCTTACTTCGAACAGATATTTTATTATTCTGCGCACAATAATACATTTTTTTGACAAAAATGACTTCACATGCATTTACTTTCATTTTTAATTTCTCTTAGGAGTCCATTTTTTAATTTATTTCAAAAATTTACCACTGGGTATAAATACATATACTACGCCTTTGTGTTGTATGCAACGCATATGTGTTCAGTTTTTGCGGTGCGTGCAGCCACAACAATGGGAAACAATTTTTTGATTAATGTGTCTGCTACAAATTATAAATGGCAGCGTCCAACGAGCTGCCGCCCTGTGGAGAGGTTGCGTATACGCCACCGTCTACCACTGAAATCTGAAAAATATATATTTTTGTATATTCATATGCATTTATACAGCAGCTGACCACTGGATTCATGCAATATTTTTTTAATTTTTGTTGCGAGACACTTCGTAGCAACTGTTCTCTATATGAACTCATCCTGTTGTAGTGTTTGTCGGAACAGTGCTAGAATGCGCTTTCTTTAACTGAGCACGTACAGTTGTAACCAACATTTACAATATTTTTTTATTCTTAATAATAGTTATTCTCGGTTTTTAATTTACTGAACATCAAAATGTTGTAAATTATATAGTCAACAATGTTTCAAGACTGATTTGGAGATATCTATCTACGAATGGATGTCCGGTATTAGTTTGTGGGTTTAACGTATTTTTGGTTCCGGTTTGCCACCGTTGATGCCACATTGTGATGCTTATTGTTCTCTCCTCTTTTTTAACGCCTACAAACGGCTTTGGTAGCTATGCTAATCGCTCGAATTCGTCTAGTTAGAACTTCAACAGCGTCGCTTGACATCGTTCGGGAAGCACTTGTTACTCGTAAAACAGTGAGCCTAGGCATGCAGTTTATTTGTTTTACATATACTTTTATATCTAGTGTCTTTATTCATATTGGTGCTGAATACAAAATTACGGAACACATTGCTTTTGCTACTAAAGCTCGCCGGCTGGAACGCACGTGGCCCCGATTGGCCATCATTCTTGATATAGCATCAAATATTTTGTTAGCTTTATCAGAAGTATATGCCAGGTGTTCTTTAAATTTTTATTGTCGAGTCTAATATTACTCCAAGGTACTTCAGTTACGGCTGTGAAATAACATCGCTTTACAGTATAGTGAGTGATACCCTCTCTTCAGCATTCCTTGTGCTAATGAGCAAGACTTTCGTTTCCTGTTCAGCCAACTCTAAACTCATGGCAGCAAACCATTGACGCAGACCATTTATGATATCATCGATTTTGAGTCGGAAGTCCTCCAGATATTTATCCCTTGCTAACACTATGAGCTAAAGCGCATATGCGATGGTTTTCACGCTTTTTGATTGATGTATTCTTAATACCCCGTCATGCATCAAGTTCCATAGTATAGGATCTATGACCAAACCTTGCAGTACACCCTTCGAAATAATGTAGCCTTGAGTGCTCTCATCCGTGTCGAATAACAATCTCCTATTTTCCAAATATCTCATCATAATGTTTACGAGATACTGAGTTGCCTTTCCATCTTTTACCACTTACTGCGCATTTCGCAGTATCAGCGACTTCTGTTGGAACGTCAATAGATTTTATAAAGCTGTATTGTCTTTCTCATAATCCGCCATCTCTTTGAAACCCGAAAACTCAGCGGTTTTTTATTATGCTTTCGTACACTTCGAACCAATCCTGTCAAACAGATGACAGCGTACTGCATACCAAAAATGGGTAAATATCACCCTTGACTGCCATGTACTTAGGTTAAATTTATGTGTTGGCTTTATACCGCAACTATACGTCAATATGTAAGAAATTTAAATGAAATTCAGAGAGAATCTCTTTCTGAAAACAATACATGAGAGCAATAACTAGTGAAAAAAGGATAAATAGGATTTCCGCACGTGAAACTAAACGTGTACATCATATCATTCACGAATATAACGTTTGGGTATGAGAAAACTCAGTGCAAAGTGGGTGCCGTGCGAGCTTACTTTTGCCCAAAACCAACAACGAGTTCATAGTTCAGAGCAGTGTTTGGAGATGTTCAAGTGTTATTAACCCGAGTTTTTGCATCACTATGTGACAATGGATGAAATATGGCTCCGTCATTTCTCTCTGAAGTCCAATCGAATGTCATACGAGTGGACTGTCTACGATGAACTCGCTACAAAGCGTAGAAAATCGCAAGAGTCAACTGAGGTTATGGCGTCTGTATTTGAGAAAGGACTCTCAAAAGCGACTCTCGCATGACGTTAACGAGCCACTTGAAGGCCCAAAATGTCGAAAATCGTTCGTATTTGACAAAAAAAAAAAAAAGAAACAGCTGCTTCCCCAAGGCAGTGCATAACTGTAACTTTGAATTGCTTCCACATATACCCTGTTCGGCAAATCTGGCTTCTACAACAAGCAAGGAGAGGCTAAGTATGGAGAGGCTAAGTTCGGTTGCATTTTATACTTTTGCAACTTGCAAAAATCAAAGCCAGGGAAATATCTTAAGATGTAAAACGTGAACCGGAGGATCCAAGCAATTTTATATGCACGTATAGTAAATACACCTCATCAATGACCGACATATTCGACATAAAGTTTTTTTGAAAAATTAAAATCATTATATATATGATGGTGTGTGGGAGTTAGGGCAGTATCAACCCGATTTTATCCATTTTTGCCAATACCACATACTAAAAAATGTTAGTGGATCCAATTAAAGTTTAGGAGACAATTCTAGTGAACACGGACGCCACCTCACAAAATCGGCTGTATCTCCGAAAATATGTCGAATTTCGAAAACTCCTTCCAAGGTCATATTTTTGAAAGTCTAAACTTTATATATATGAAAAAACAAATCAAATTTTTTCAAAATTCTAGAGAAGAATACCCCCTTAAGGTACCATACATATGTACACTCACCAATCATATGGTGTAAAGTCAGCCGAATGTTCGAAAATCCTGATATTAGTCCAGTTAGCGTAAAATTTGAGAGCTACTATATTCAGTGTTGAAGAAAAGAAACAAATTTTGTCAAAAAAATTGTTTTACAATGGTACGCCAGGGACTTTTTAATTGAAATGTTATTATAAACATCAAAAATCATTTTAGAGAACTTTCCCATCCAAAACTTTCAAATGAGGTAACAAAGGCTAGCAAAACGAAACGAGTAGTCTTCGGTAAAGAGTGTCGATATATTCTCATTCGTACACACACGTTTCGCCTTAATTATATTACTCATTTTTTTTTTGCTCTATCTTTTGTTTTTCGCAACTTAATCACAGAAAGGTCACACAGTTAATTCAAAGGCGTGGCGCGGAGCAAACTTCAAGAGCTATTTATTCCCGCCTCTACCTCTCTGCTTCTCAGCTACTTCAATGGTTTCAATACTTTTTGTAACGGGTGATTTTTTTGAGGTTAGGATTTTCATGCAGTAGTATTTGACAGATCACGTGGGATGTCAGACATGGTGTCAAAGAGAAAGATGCTCAGTATGCTTTGACATTTCATCATGAATAGACTTACTAACGAGCAACGCTTGCAAATCATTGAATTTTATTACCAAAATCAGTGTTCGGTTCGAAATGTGTTTCGCGTCCGTGTCCGATGAGCGATGAGGCTCATTTCTGGTTGAATGGCTACGTAAATAAGCAAAATTGCCGCATTTGGGGTGAAGAGCAACCAGAAGCCGTTCAAGAACTGCCCATGCATCCCGAAAAATGCACTGTTTGGTGTGGTTTGTACGCTGGTGGAATCATTGGACCGTATTTTTTCAAAGATGCTGTTGGACGCAACGTTACGGTGAATGGCGATCGCTATCGTTCGATGCTAACAAACTTTTTGTTGCCAAAAATGGAAGAACTGAACTTGGTTGACATGTGGTTTCAACAAGATGGCGCTACATGCCACACAGCTCGCGATTCTATGGCCATTTTGAGGGAAAACTTCGGACAACAATTCATCTCAAGAAATGGACCCGTAAGTTGGCCACCAAGATCATGCGATTTAACGCCTTTAGACTATTTTTTGTGGGGCTACGTCAAGTCTAAAGTCTACAGAAATAAGCCAGCAACTATTCCAGCTTTGGAAGACAACATTTCCGAAGAAATTCGGGCTATTCCGGCCGAAATGCTCGAAAAAGTTGCCCAAAATTGGACTTTCCGAATGGACCACCTAAGACGCAGCCGCGGTCAACATTTAAATGAAATTATCTTCAAAAAGTAAATGTCATGAACCAATCTAACGTTTCAAATAAAGAACCGATGAGATTTTGCAAATTTTATGCGTTTTTTTTTTTAAAAAAGTTATCAAGCTCTTAAAAAATCACCCTTTAATTTCGCACAGCTTTTGCGAAAATTGCGAAATGCAAATTAAACATTTAATCTGCGGAGCGATTTTGTGCGAAGTGCACTTCATTAAAAGCCAACCGGCAAGCTGCCGTTGCTGACGTTTCCGCTTCCGAGGTCCAAAGGTGACCAACATAGAAAACAAACTAAAATAACTCACAGCTAAAAACGAGATGTGAGCAACCAGTGCTCCCACGGCTAATGCATTTACGTAACCAGCATTAGCTGCGAAGGCGGAGACCCAGCAGCCGGCCCGGATCTTATGTATTGGCGTTGGCTAACCGCATTTGTCCAGCTGTCTTTTTAATTTTAATCAATTTATCTTAATATCGTTTGAAGTGCACATTAACCTAATGGATACACAGGCAAATAACGGAGGAAGTAAAATAAGCAAAGGGAAAACCAAACAAAACAAAAAACGACATCTTTGCGGTGGCTGGAGGCAAATTGAAACCCAGCGACTCAAGGGTGAGAGGAGCGAGGGAGAGGAAAGCAAAGTGAGGAACGCTACAATAGCTTATAAACCAATATTAAAATGTTATACAAAAGCTCAAACCATTCGTCATGTACAAATGCGAGCTGTGCGGAAGTCAGAGTCTGTCTCGAGAGCAGTCGAAGACGGCAAATAGACAAATCGATGCTCGAATAAGCGAACGACGAGTATGGGCGCTAAGAGGCGTGGCGCTACCATAAGCTACATGATTGCACTCTTCACGTTTGGTCTTGCGGTTGTGCACCCCCGTGTGCTAGTGTCAGCTTACCTAGTACAAAGTGCTTCCTTACAGTAGCTGCTCGGCACGCTCGGCGAAGACAGCGCGACAAACGAAGGTCGTGGTTGTAGTGCAAGGAGCAGTGGAGACCTTTGCCAGCGCAATAAGGATGTCGACATTAACGAAAGTACGAGTGGCAAATGGACAGCTAAATGCTTAGCTTCAGCTACATTTCCTCAACCAGCGTATTGCTTACTAGAATGCACTGGCGAAGACGTTGCGTGCGGGTTGAAATGAGTGCCACAATGCGGAGCAAAGGTGATGCTTCATTTTCACATTTCTCATTTATCTCGTTTAGTGCTTTGGCTAAAGATGAATGTTCTGCACTTTGTTTAACTAGAGGCCAACATCATCTTAGCTTGTCTACGATTACTTGTCCAGCCAGCTGACGGGCCAGCCGGACAAGTACACTGGCTGCCGAGCCAGCCGGACAAGTACACTGGCTGACGGCCCAGCAAACAAGTAGACTGGCTGACGGCCCAGCAGACAAGTAGACTAGTGGACGACCGTGCGCTATTGAACGTTGCCTTAAGTCACTGGTCTGCCCAGAGGTTGGTGGCAGATAACACTGTGAAATTATTTGTTGCTTCAGCAAATTATGGGGTTGAAGGTGCTTCAAATTGATGTTAAATGTTTTATGCAGCATCAAGTGAAGTTGGCAAGCAAAACGCTCGCACTCACAGCTCACCATGGTATTACACACACTGAAATGGTAATGAAGATTTCGGAATTTGTTTATTAATGATTTTGAACCGGCAGGCGACCGTACGACCCACACCAGCTGACCGAACTCAGCAACGAACTCAGTAACGAACGGCAAGCAAGTGCTCTTTAGTCGGCTCACCGTTTGCGGCAAATGATGGACTACGCATTACGTTCTTCCCTCTTTCCGCTCGCAAAAATGTATGTGTGGGTGTGGGCAAGTTTGAAAAATAGCCAAAGCAAATGATACCCAAGACTCATTATAATCAAATGAGAATTGATGTGCACGGTGTTGATGAGCAATGAACGGCCAAGAGGGCGTATAATGGAAATTTGGTTTGATGGTTGGAGTAAAAGCAATGTCCGAACTGACACCCTGTGAAAACGCGGTTGTGTTTCGCACCGCGCTCACGCCCTTTCTACTGTCACGTTCAATCAAAAGTTCAAAATTTCAAAAAAAAAAAAACAAATAACAACCAGAAGTAATAATAGAATGTCAAATTTGCTGCTTTTCTTTCACAACTTTCGTTTGTAATTTGGCTGCCAAGTGGGTGATTATGCGGTAACACGAGTGTACTTCGTAGTTTGATGGATTACTGCGTGTCTTATAGTGTTTAAAAAACTGTGAAATTTACTTGAAATTGCCTTAAAGCATTACTTCATCTCAATTTCTACGAAACAAATGCAAATTAAGTGCACAAGTACTTAGTTTTGACAAATTTTATTACTTACGCGCTTATTAAGATTAATTAGATGACAGCTCTTGAAATATTTTAGTCAAAAATTATGATAGATGTGCTTTATATGGCTTGATCCAAGCAGTATGACCTGTAGATGACTGCTCGTTTGAGTTGATGAATTTCTGGCTTTAATGTAGAGTTTTTTTAGACTAGTAAGGAATTTTTTTTAGCGTCAAATTTACGTTCAAAACAATAATGGTCAATCTGTCAAAGGAACGACGAACTCACTTGGCTGAAAAATCATTATTAAAATTGATTAAATTCTGATATTGCACCTTCAGACTTTATAATGAAAA
Organism: Bactrocera zonata; assembly: GCA_037783105.1. Taxonomy (NCBI): domain Eukaryota; kingdom Metazoa; phylum Arthropoda; class Insecta; order Diptera; family Tephritidae; genus Bactrocera; species Bactrocera zonata. The sequence goes on along the minus strand of JBAWJQ010001988.1, from coordinate 220,719 downwards.
ACTAGTTATTTTGCCGAGTTTTTAAATACATGCAATATTATAGAGATACTCTTGATCGACCACAAAAATCCTTCTCAAACCATATTATCTGAACCATGCTTCGCAACAAGATTTTCCTTCGTGTTACCTTTTCAAAGTTCATCCCGTAGAGATACAATTTAGACGCACAAATTAAGCTTTACGTAACTAATAATAGCATTCCATTCCATTCTTATTCCGAGCGAGGCTCTGACGGTCAAGTCAAGGAAATATCGCTGCCCTGGCCAGCTTATAACCGAAACTTGACTCTGGTGCAGAGAACTAATTATCATAAACCACTTAATTACCGAAACAAAAATGAATGTCTGGGCCCTATGGGCATATCTACATATCTATACTTGTATATATAATTTTTAAATGTAAAATTTTGTCCCGGGAAAATTCACAAATTACTGAACGGATTTTATTAAAATTTAAAGCATTGTGCTTAGATTGATCTAACTTAACAGATAGGGTCATTATTAAGCCTCCATGATGAAACATGCCCCTATGGATTGAGGCTGATCGACTACGCCAGGGCCCGAAATGTACTTATCTATTCCACCATAGGAAAGTTCCCCATGTTATCTGACTATATCCGGATCGAAACCCATCAACCAGATCAGTCATATTGTGACAGACTGAAGACACGTCTCCAGTGTTTTGGAAGTGCGTACGCTCCGAGGTCCTACCACTGACTCGGACCACTAACTTGTCGCAGCCAAGATACGCACCCGCCTTTGTGTAGCAAAAAACGTACGTCAACAGATACAAGGAATGTTCGATGTCGAAAACCTGCAATCACAACAGACAGCCGAACGATTTTCTACTCGACTTGTACTTCTGTTCTCTGAGAGCACTCGTCAGCAACTCGGTATAAGGGAAATGGAAGACGGCATTTCAAGCTCCTTACGTATAGCTGCAAACGAAACCATTGGTTTTCGGAAAGTGCAAAGGAACAGCTGGTACGACGAGGAGTGCCGTGTTGCAGCGGAGAGAAAATAGGCTGCCTACCTCGCAACGTTACAATCGACCACAACACGTGCGGGATGGGACAGTTACAGAGAGTTGAAGAGGGAAGCGAGACAGAGAAGGAGAGACCGAAATTCGTAAGTACGAAGAGCTTGACAAGCTGACCGACAGGGGTTATGCTCGAATATTCTACGAAAAGATGTATCAACGAACAGAAGGTTTCAAGACGGAGCATACTCTTGTAGAACTCCTAGAGGTTATCTAGTGACTGATGACATGCTGAATGGCGGTGATGCACGAAGAGATGGGGAATCTCTAATCGATTTGGATGGAGCGTCTGTTCCATTGCCCGACCATGAAGAAGTTGTAAAAGCAATTACCCATCTGAAGAACAACAAAGCGCCGGGGCCGAAGAATTGCTGGCCGAGATATTCAAACACGAAGAGCTGATAAACATTAGGCTGACTAATGTACAATTTAATGAAATACTTTTCTTAGTATATGCAAATGTATAATGGTACTTTTTTCAGGCACCGAAATTTTGAAAATTCATAAATCCAAAAGCTCTAGTAAAAACTCATATCTCTCGACCTGCTCGACCGATAGCAACCAAATTTGGTGTTTGATATTACTCTAAGATTAATATGTTGTAGTGCGAAAAGAAGTAAACTCCGATTTCTCAATACAATTTTGAATTCCATCCAGAGTACACATTAAGATACAATCAATGTGTCCGGAGAAACCTTTGCACGAATAGTACCTTTATGTTGTGCCAGCTTAAAATCAAAATTTATCCAAGGCGGACCAAAATTATTCAACCCGTCAGATACCGAATATGTGAACACCTCTTGAGAATTTTTTACTGAAACTATCGGCAAACTATCAGCAGCGCCATCTTAAGGACATTATTTTATTTAATAGTTTTCTGGAGCTAAATTCTACATATTTAACATAAGATTATTCGTGGGCGTCGGAGATTAAGTTTTTGTCACCTTCAATCTGTCTATCTCAATATCCCTAGTATAAGTACTAGGTAGTTCTAGGCAGGCGATGTAATAGCCTTCACAAGCTCCACTATCATTTGATGTGACGAATTTTTGTTAACCAAGTCATATAAAGGATTATTTGTTCTCCATTCAAGCTGTTCTCTGCTATTGTATTATAAAACCCATTTTATCTGGAAATTTTAATGTATTAAATTCATCCTATCCCCATTTTCTGTATATTATCTGAGCTTAAGGCTTGCAAATTAAATTGTTTAAACAATTGAGTCAACGAAAAATGTGAAAATTATTGATTATTCCGCAACAGATCTCTTCCTTATCCCCTTATAGCAACAATTGCTAAGTCCATCGCTGCATTAATACTTCCAACAATTCCACCAATGCTAACAAAAACACTTTCCCTTGCTATTTACTTTCGCAATTATATTCCCCTTTTGACATGCTCTCTTACAACTAATTAATTCCGCAAATACCTGCAACGATTATATTATTGTATTTTAAGCGTAAATTGCAATTAAGAAAATTACCCTCAGCACCTGCGAAGATCCCATTCACAATCTCAACATTTCAACAACGGCGAACAAAAGACTTTGAAGACACACTAATTCAGTTGATTTTTTAAGTTGCACGACTGCAATGCAGTGCTGCTGAAATTTTAATATCCTCCTTTGCGCGCTCTCTTCTGGGTGGCAGCACTTTTTGCTGCCATTTCTTATTGTCTAAGGCACTTTGGCACTTCAAATAAGAAATTTGCATAAATCCTTGCCCAACGCCCTAACCCTGCTTTATTGCATAGAATAGTCAAAATTTAAAACAATTGTCCTCCATAAGCGTGAGAGTTGAGGGAAAATTCTATTTTACACTTTTACCTGGTCTTCACAACGCTTTGTGTTGTCGTTCGCTCTGGTGCTGGTAGATGTTTGATAAGAAAAGTAAACTTTTGGCGCAGATTTCACTTTGACGCTTTTGAACGCATCGAGGTTTACCTACCCATTTTCGCTCTCTTTGTTTTATTTATTTTATTTAGTTTGTTCCTTTTTTCTAAGATAATAATGTATGTCCTTGCTAAGTTTATGGGGTGTCTAAAGATAGCAGTGTTTTGTTTTTTGGCTGTTAGAAAAGTAACTAAATTAAATTATATTAATCTGCTTATCAGATTATACTTCCTATAAGTGGCCAAAATGTTTCTGAGACCAGTGGTTTGCTGAAATGATCGCCAAAAATATGGATTGTTATAAGACAGATATCATTGCTTCACTCTTAGGTTATAGAGTGTCAAAAATTCCTCTGTAATTCACTTATTTAACAGAAATAACATTCGCTGCTTCAATTTCGAAGAAAATAACCAGATAAATGTCTACCAGCTCAACATCAAAGTCTTATATTCGTCTGTAACTTGAGTTGATTATTAGGCACGTCTGGTCGAGGAAGTCTTAGTCTGTGATTTACTTTGTTTCTTTTGACATATAGCACCACCACTTAGCCATAATCTTATATAAGAAAATGAAAGAACAGCTTCGGCCGAAAATAGCGGTTTCAGTAAAGTTCGGTAGTGATACGATGTTGGAGTTATGTATTGGTCTCTGTTTTACCAGTCCAAAAGAAGAAAAAACGTTAACTTCTGGTGGATCGATGTTATATTCCTCACCACATATGTTTTATGTCAAGATATTTCTTCGAAAAAAAGCTTTTCCATTCAAGGACTTGATCTTGATCTAATAGTTTCTATATGCTATAATGATCCAATCTGAACGATTTATTCGAACATTACTCCATTTTTGAAGATATATTGACAACTAAGGGAGTTTTCCTTAAATACCTTAATTTTCGTTTTAAATGCTAACCGACATCGACGGTTTCAACCGCAAAGGAAAGGACTTATACCAAATTTCAGATCGATATCATAAAAACAGAAGGGCAGACAGACTGATATGGTTAAATCGTCTCAGCTCATAATGTTGATGACTTAAGCGGCCCACTCACGACAAATTTGTTTGACAAATCTGTTTGAAGACGGTTGAGCACTCACGACAAACCGATTTGACAAACTTTATTTCTATTGTGTGCTTCGCGGAGTGAACATGTCTGATTATAACGCGGATGATGTAATTGCGCTGCTAGTAATACACCAGTGCATGAAGCGAAAAAAGTCAAATGCAAAAAAAAAATAATGAAGAAAGAATGGATGAAAGAGTGGTTATGTGAGAGATATAACCACTCACATGTAAAACTATTAAATTCAATGGAGCTGACTGCTCCTGACGATTTTAAAAACTTCCTCAGGATGGATTCCAAAACATATATGGATCTCCTTACTGCAGTCACTCCTGTAATAAAAAAGGAAGACACAGGAATGCGTGAAGCGATTACAGCAAATGAAAGACTCTCCGCAACATTGAGGTTCCTCGCAACTGGACAAAGTTTTGAGGATCTCAAATTCTTAACAAAGATTTCCCCACAATCTTTAGGCAGAATAACAATTGAGACGTGCAGAGCAATAATTTCATCATTAAAATCGTTTATTACGGTATGTAAAAAATAATATTATTTATATTCTTTGTTATCGAAAAGTTGTTGGAACGAGTTTGTTGGAGTTATTATTTCCTGAGAAATAACTCTCACAGATTGATGTTCTGGAAAAATTTCCTCGGATGGAAGCATTTGCAAAGTAATTGGTGAAGACGAAAGGCTCGATTCGTTAGTTGGAGTTGAGTTTGCAAATCTTTGAACAACAGGATACCTCAATGGCTGCATTCCAAGGTTAAGGCTGCTCGAAAAGGAAAGTTTATTCAGCTGACCATGCATTAGAGTGTTGTCAATTATGCGTTTGGCAAAAATTTTTTGTTGTTCGTTCATTTTGCGATATAACATGGACCATCCTTCTGCAAAAACGTCTGATTCATCCCTTTTCGACGGTTTATTCATTTTGTCCAAATGTGCAACAGCTTTTTCCAAAAATTCCGAGTCATCATATTTTCGTTTTTTTGAATGAGAGGGCTGAAAGATTATAATAAATTTTCTTTAATATTCCAGATTCCAAGTAATGCAGAAGAATGGAAAGTAATTTCTGATGATTTTGAGAAAAAGTGGAATTTTAACAATTGCATTGGCGCCATCGACGGCAAGCATGTACACATTAAAAAACCGTCAAAATCTGGGTCTTTCTATTTTAATTATAAGAAGAGTTTTAGTATTGTGATGATGGCGGTGGTCAATGCAAACTGCGAATTTATATCAGTGGAAGTGGGAACAAATGGCAGAGCATCAGATGCAGGTGTTTTCGCGCAATCCAAGTTGAAGTATTTATATGATGAAGGGGTTCTATGTTTACCTGAGCCGGAAAAGCTACCACTGTCCGAAGATACATTTCCATTCGTATTCGTAGGGGATGATGCATTTCCTCTCTTGAAAAATCTAATGAAACCGTACAGCCGCTCTAATTTATCGATCGAACAGCAAATCTTTAACTACCGACTTTCTAGAGCTCGACGTATTGTAGAAAACGCATTTGGCATTTTAGCCAGCCGTTTTCGGGTATTTCACACTGATATAATGTTGAATCCAGAAAAAGCCACATTAATTGCAACTGCCTGTTGCTATTTACACAATTATTTAAAAGTAAAAAATGAGTCAATTTATTTGAGAAACTCCAACGAAATGGATACTGGGATTACTACAAATGACTATTTGACAGATTTGGAGCCGACAAAGTGTACCAACTCTTCCAACAACGCCAAGCATGTTCGCGATAAATTTTGTAATTACTTTAGTACTGTTGGTGCAGTGCCTTGGCAGAATAAATTTGTATAAGTTCTATCAATTTTTGTAATAACTCCAATTTTTCTCAAAATAAAGAATTATTGCTTTTCATAATCTACGAGTATGTACTTACTTTTTCAATATCGATAGATTCGTCGAATGAGCAAAATCCATCTGTTTGCATTTCTTGGTCACCCAAAAATTCCAACTTATTAAAGTACCATAGATTTGGTACATATATTTCCTCAGCACCTGCCCCAGACTTTTCGCTCTTGCGTACCTTCACCAATTCACGTCTATATGCAGTGCGTAAACAATTCACTTTTTTTTCACTGCGTCAATTGTCGCATCCTTATCAATTTCTTTATATTTCGAAAGTAAAATCTTCCACGACTTATCTTTTTGGCATTTATTCTTATAATTTTCACTTTTGCATTGCCATAAGGCCGTTTCATTTTTAAATAATTCAATAAAGTCTTCTAAAAAATTTTTGCTCACGCTTGCCATTTTTTTATCCAACCAACCGACCAAATGTTTGCAAACCACGCCACTCACGACAAACGAATCTACAAATCGGTTGTTAGTTTTTAAAATTTGTCGCAAACCTTCAATCCGTTTGACAACATGCCTACTCACGACAAAAAACACCTCAAACTCAAACAGATTTGTCAAACAAATTTGTCGTGAGTGGGCCGCTTTACTTATATACATTTTATATGGTCTCCGACGTTTCCTGTTGGGTGTTACACATTTCATGGTTTATTTTTCGGGGCATAAAGAGGCTAATCCCAGGTATAAATGGAATACGAAGAGTTCCTAATGATTCTTCCTGATGCTGCAAGTTCTTTGCTTTTGTCTATCGCTCTTTCAATTGCGCTGTCATTAGTTTTAAACCAGAAGTATTTACATGAATCCAGAGTTAGTCGCAATAGTGTCAGAAAAGAAAATATATTTTATTTTGAGTGTTAAAAATTTGGACCAGAACGATCTCTCTCAAAGTTCTTAGAGACTTTTCTATAGGAAAGAAAAGCCAAACTAGTTCCAACTTCAAAAATAAGGAATAAAATCTACGAGGGTAAAGGGCTACATTTTGTTCTACTAGGTATATTAGCAAACGATCAGCGAATCGAACAAACAAACCCAGATTTGTAAATCAGCAACAATTTTATTGCGATTGTTTGATAGCTATTTGCCATTCGAGCCAATGACGACAGTAAACCTTGTAAACAAAGCTGGAGAGCATTAAGGATAACTGTTGTACTGCTTAAAGAAGGTATTCATACTACTTGGTGTTCGATTTACTAAAACTGTTCTTGCTTTCAAATAAAAAGAGTTAAGAGCGCAGTGCTTTGCGATACCGAGCTCCTAAATGGTGAATCAAACACTACAAATATATTTTTTTAATCATAACAAAAGGATTAGGTTAAGTTATTGTGGCCGGCTAACACTCCAAATTCTTAGTGGAACCAGACCAGATGGAGTTTAAATTTGAGCTGAGGTAGTCGTCGCATAAGACGTCAACACTTTCGCAAACTTTGAGGGCGATTTGATATCTAATTATGATACTTCATCATGGCCCATGGATTGCAAAGCTCCTAGATAGCTAAGAAAAGTTCTAGATAAGGATGGACAGAAGCATATGAGACCAGTGTCTCTTCATAACCGAAAAAGCTGGATTAAAAATATTAAATAAACGGCTAATTAATTACTGGCAAAGGTTTTCTGAGAAAGAAAGATAACTCAGAGGCTATAATTGCCTCGATAGACTTCACCATTTCTAAATACTAAATTCTAAATAAATAACATAATTTTAGATTTTCGTGTTTCAGCAAGTGCCCACAAATCATATCACTAGGTCTATTCTTTATTTTAACATCATATTAAATCGAAGTGTTCTCCTATCTTATAAATTTCAAGGTTAGATTTAAGAAAGAGCGTTTTTTATATGGAATAAAATTTACTATATTTTTAATTTAACTACAAATATTTTGTTAAAGAAAATTATCAATTGATAAATGAAACACAGTGGATGCCCACACTGAGCGCTCGACTCCCGTCCAGGTGTGACAAAGTACACACAGACGCTAATATAGTTTGTTCAAACGAGTGCTGATTATATGCGCGACTGTCCGTCTTGTGGCACAGCTGAATAAATTTCGCATAAAAAAGACAGCAGAAAAACGCGCTAGTACAACAACAATGGTAGCTTGTGATTTTTGCAAACAGCTTACTCAAACGACGACCGCCAGCGAAGACGCGTGGTAGCCAAAGCGAAGCTGCTCGTCTAAGCGCAAAATTTTGTTATTTTAAAGGATTTTCCACTTTGTTGCAGCAGCTGCTGTTACCGTTACACTGCTTTTTGCTATACACAATATCGCCTTAAATATGCAACGTGCTTTGTCTCCAACCAACGGTGGACCTGTGGCGCCCAGCTTTTGTCTTTAGTATTTCGCAAAATTGTATCTGAATTTTCGTTGAAAGAGAGAAGATGGAAAGTAATGTAAGCGAAGAAAAGCGAAAATCAACGAAATTGCAATTCAATTTGTTCGCAAGACGTGAAGAGCAACGGCCATTTGCCGCTCGAAGAATATTTAAAAAGAAGTTAACACTCAGTCAAGTTGAAGGACAATGCAAATCCGCTTGGTCGCTGTGAAGACGACAAAGACTGCTGCTGGTCGAAAGCAAGCAAGTGAGGAAATATCACGACGAACGAACGATAAGATGCAATCAATTGGAAAGTAGAAATGAAAACAAACTGAGTGGTAAAATTGCAAAATATCGCACGGGTATGAAGAGGTGAAAATTTCTTCGCCGGCAAAGGACAACTCGTCGTGAGGATAGTCGAAATTTTTGTTATGCGCAAATGGGTGAATTAAGTGAAACTTGAAAGTGTTCGATGGCATTCAAAGCCAAAAAAAAAAAACGGCAATAATTGTCTACGTACTTTTCGCCGTGAGTGTTGGACAGCGAAAAAAGGAGTGAAGGTTAAGCGATAAGTGTTGATTGGGTGTGGTCGAATATCCTGTCATTGAATGTACTTAATGCTGAAATTATTTTACCTTTTCACTTTTTATTAAACACTTGAGTAGTGCAATGGTGCACTGAGTATGCATCTACTAAGAAATCAAGTATCTATTGTTTTGCAAGCAGCGATTCTTTGGAAGAGTTAACTTTTTGTTATAAAAAAAACCCCGAGTGGGTTTAAATATTTGAAGTGGCAAGCTAAAAATGGAAGTATGTTTTTTTGTCAAGGCAAAGTATTGCCAATGGACTTGCGTCCTTTAACTGTCTGCTTTGTTGGCACATCATTAAGATGAGTACCACAAATCCATATCGCTTTGACAGCAACAGCAAAATGTTCAGGACCAGTATGAACAACGTTAGGGTGGAGTAAGAGCACTTGCGAGATTTTGATTCATTTGCAGATATTATAGTTATTTTCTAGTAGTTTTCTTTGGCATTCTTCGATATAAATATGGTCTAACTTACAAATACACCCTACGAGTACATCTTATAATAACGAATAATTTCTGGTTCATAAAGGCCATTTTACTCAAATAGTTGATTAATAAGCAGAATTATCATTTATATTAAGGTATAGGAGAATAAGGTTGGGCTTAGCTGGAACTTCTATCAAAGTGTTTTCTTCTATAAAGTGTTTTTTCTGCTATTACCTTAATTTTCGGAAGGTTCAATAGCATATCGACGCCTGTGCAATAAGGCCCCTTTCATACCTTTTGTGTTCGCTGTTGCAGACGATCTCTTACACCTATAAAATATATATTTTTTCATGGAATATGTGGGGAATTGCAACTCATTAACATGGAAGGTTATCAGAGTATGTTTACGTTTATTATATGCTTGGGTACTTCAGTTAAATTTATCATCTTTGTCATTTCAGCGAAATCTAGAAAAAAATATGATATACAGAATTATGACATTGAGACATACTATTTTACGAAAAGAAATACCAGGCCCTTCTTCACCTGGTCTTTGCAACGGAGTGGAGTTCTTCCTCTGATCATGATCCAACCAGCGTAGAAACTGTTTCTTAATACGCCGAACTATGTCAATGTCGTGACTTGTAGAATTTGATCTTTGTTCGTCGATAGATGAATTTACTTCTCAATTACCTACTCAGTCCAAAGTAGCACTTGTTGTTAAGAGTTATTCTGCGTTGGATTGCGAGGCTGACATTGTTGTTGCTGTTAATGCTAGTTCCAAGATAGGCAACATTATCTACGACTTCAAAGTAATGATTGTCAGCAGTGACGTGGGAGCCAGGCAGGTTGATTTTCTAGGCTTGAAGCTACGCTCGATTGAACCTTACATGCGATGTTGAGGAGGCTTTTTCCTCGGTAGTTGGTGCAGATTGTGGGGTTTCGCTGTTTGTAGATTATAATCTTCAGGTATGCTTTCGTCCGATAATATTCTATTAAGAACCTGATAAATGCTTATCAGTTTTTCGCCGACATATTGGAATAGCTCGACCGGCAATCCCTCGGTCCACGCTTTGATCTCCGGACTTATTAATATTTTGGGCAATTATACAATATGGAGTACATGGTGGAGTTTTAGGAGACACCTTTTGATTTCTTTTGAGGTTAAATAGATATAAGTATTGTTTTCTTTGGAACTGTTATACTACTGTGACCAAATTGAAAGGTGAATTTTGTTCATTTCATTTCCTTCAAAGTGATAGCCTCCCACTGCAATACACTTATGCCAACGAATTTTCCAGTCATCACAACACTTGGAAAAATCCTCCGTCGTGATGATCGTTTTGTTGCCCATCTTCATTTTCTGCGATGCGGCTTTTTTATCCTCAACTGAATCAAAACGGCGTCCTCGGAGTGGTCATGTGAATTTGCTGAATAGCCAGAAGTTACAAGAAGGTAAATCAGGCAGATGCGGTGGTTGTTATAAATTAAAAATTCACCTTTCAATCTGATCACAGTGGTATTATCTTCAGACCTTTCACAGATTTATACACTTTTGTTCTATATTGGGTTAGAACCAGACGATATTTTTGGAAAACAAAAAAACTGTCTCAGTTCTTTCAGTTTTTGGCATAAGGAATACATACAACTCAAGTCCCAGCTTTTTACACCCCTGAGACTTTAATGATATACACACATCCATCTTAACTTAAAATTTTACGCATTGATACAGATTTCGTTAAGATTTCAATACCAGAGTAGGTATTATACTGAAATTTGTTTGTATTTCGGTACCCTGTTCAGTTGTGAACTGTTTTACAGTAGGGCATTCTGCATAGACCGAAACAAATAACATCTAAAGGAGCGAGGTCTGAGCTAGAGGCCAATTGAGGCAAAACTTTTCAACAGCTGTTTTTCAAATAGTTTTTGTTTGAGGGTAAACGTTGGCCTGATGGAAATTTATTGTCTCGTGAGTAATCGTAACTTACGGCCGTGTTTCGACAATCGCTCGCTTCTATCTTATGAGCTCTTAGCGGTAGTGTTCACCACTTAATTTTACCCAGTTTTAGCGGCACGAGCTTCTGATCTCACCAATACAGAGTATTGTCTTATCACCATGAAGTTTCTTTGGCTGTTTAGGCAAACTACTTTTTGCGTGTAGGGTTGTCGTATTGGATCATCAGTCATAATTCGATGCAAAAACGACTTTCATTTTAGCGTTCAGGCAGCATTTCTGGCATATAAACACTTGAGTAGTGCAATGGTGCACTGAGTATGCTTCTACTAAGAAATCAAGTATCTATTGTTTTGCAAGCAGCGATTCTTTGGAAGAGTTAACTTTTTCTTATAAAAAAACGCTGAGTGGGTTTAAATATTTGAAGTGGCAAGTTAAAAATGGAAGTATGTTTTTTTGTCAAGGCAAAGTATTGCCAATGGACTTGCGTCTTTTAACTGTCTGCTTTGTTGGCACATCATTAAGATGAGTACCACAAATCCATATCGCTTTGACAGCAACAGCAAAATGTTGAGGGCCAGTATGAACAACGTTAGGGTGGAGTAAGAGCACTTGCGAGATTTTGATTCATTCGCAGATATTATAGCTGTTTTCTAGTAGTTTTCTTTGACACTCTTCGATATGAATATGATATAACTTACAAATAAACTCAATATCTGAAAATAACGAATAATTTCTGGTTCAACAATCCATCCTTCCATAAAGGCAATTTTACTCAAATAGTTGATTGAGAAGCAGAATTATCATGTATATTAAGGTTTAGGAGAATAAAGTTGGACTTAACTGGAACTTCTATCAAAGTGTTTTCTTCTATAAAGTGATTTTTCTGCTATTACCTTAATTTTCGGAGCGTTCAATAGCATATCGACGCCAGTGCAACAAGACCCTTTTCATATCTTTTGTGTTCGTTGTTATAGACGATCTCTTACACCTATAAAATTTATATTTTTTCATGAAATATGTGGGGAATTGGAACTTATCAACATAGAAGGTTATCAGAGTATGTTTGTGTTTATTATACGCTTGGGTACTTGAGTTAAATTTTGTGCTGATTGGATAGCATTTTCCTTGTTTACACTTCGGATAGAGAACTTTGGTTCGTTTAGTAACTGGTCGAACTAAACGTGCATGTACCCTTTCAGCGCTGTCTCATTATCTCCGTCTGAGATTGTCATTTAAGTGGTATCTGGAAACAAGTTTAATATAAAGAATTATAGCATTCAGAGATATTTGACGAAATGACGAAATTCTGGGCCGAAAGTGGTCAAATTGCAAACATTGTGTTTTTTGACGAAAGAATCTTTCCAATTGAGCAGTTCGTAAACTCTCAAAACGATGAGGTTTACTTGACCGACCGTTCATACGAGAATCTAAGTCATCAGTTGCCCACCAGGAGGCAGCACCCGCCACAAATAATGGTTTGGGCCACTGTTACCGCAGATGGGCGCTCTCCACTTGTAAATGCGACATATTATCGGGAAAGTATTCTGGAGGCTGCTTTAAAGCCGTGGGTAAACAAACATTTCGGTTGCAAATCATGGACTTTCAACAAGACTCAGCACCGTCTCACAAAGCGCGAGTGAACCAAGAATAGCTGAAAAACAACGTTCCGAACTTCATTCCGACCACACAATGGCTCTCGAATTCACCAGGTGCGAATCCAATGGATTATTCTCTCCAGGCCATTTTGGAGAGCAAGGTTCGAAGTAAAAAATACACCAGTCTCGAGATGCTGAAGAAAGCCATTGTCCGTGATTGGGCCAAAATACCGGCAAGTCACATCGGCCAGCTTGCGATTCGTTTTTTGACCGTCTGAAGGCCATAGTTAAAGCAAAAGTTGGTCATATCGAGCAAAAGTTAATTGGTCATGAATTTATAATAATTTACACATATTTTGTACTTTAAATTAAATAAAATGTTTTGGGCAATTATACAATATGGAGGACATGGTAGAGGAGATACCTTTTGATTTCTTTTGAGTTTAAAAAGATATAGATCTTGGTTTTATTTTTTATTGGAACTGTTATACCACTGTGACCAAATTAAAAGGTGAATTTTGGTCATTTCATTTCTGTAAGAGGGTCATCGCAGAGCTTACGAAAAATTTATCAAATGTAGTACATTTTAAGCCGTTGAAAAATTGAGACTACAAAATACCGCTGTTATCATAAGATCGAAGAGGTGAGTTAATAATTATGGATTTGAAAAGTGATCAAGGTTTAAAGGGACAACGAGGTGCCAATTTGTATGCTATTTCAAAGTCGTTAATGACATTTTGCATAAATTTTATGTAAATAATTTTACTTTTACATACCTTTATTAAGTACCTATTTAATGGTAGAAACGGTCTGAAATATCTATATACACACACATACATCCAAAATAATTATTTCACAAGCTCACTCAGTCATTAACAGATGCTGAAGCGCTTGCATATGTCCATACTCTTGAATAAACACAAATTCATATGAGAATTCTGCGGTCCCGTGTACCAAATTTGTCTTAGTTGTGTTTACTGAAATTGCATTACCTGAGAACCGTTGCAATATTGCTTGACCCCAACACAGCACCTTTTGGCTAACAAACACAGCACTTAAATATTTATGTTTATTGCCAAATATGACCAAATATTGCCAAACACGTACGCATATCCATGCATGCATGCGCAAATATCAATGGCAAATGGAATCATATTAGGAAATCTGTGGTCAAGTGCAACACACACGACTCCACACACCATCCAACACTATCACACGCAAGCATACTCGCACACTCGCCTACTCGAGGCACTTGAGCACTTGGCTGTGTGCGTGCTTTGGCAAATATGTGCAATAAGAAGCAGCCATCTAGCCAAGAAGCAAACAATTTACAACTTGCAACACACAGAGCGTACAAGATGCAACATGCACAACATGCCAATTGCCAATCAAAGTACTTCCACGAAAGCTTGACTCAAGCCATAATTGCTAACTTGCAATTGATTGCGGTTACCCGCAGAGTTGCAATGCCGGTATGCGTTGTTACACATATATCAATATGTTGTATTTGTTGTAAATTCCAATATGTTATGTATATTGTATATTCCAATATGTTGTGTTTGTTGTGTATGTCAATATTACCAGCGTTTGATTGACTGACTTGGTTAATAGGCAACGAGGGCCACTACTCGTACGCTCCCTATGCAATGTGCAACAAGAAGAAGAATTTCTATATACATATATGCATGCGGAGAACTTCCAACTGGTTTATTAAATAAACAGCTATTTAGTGCAGCGCTTCTGTGTCTCTTGACCTTTATTAATGCTAGAGTATTGTATATTTGCATGGAAATGTCTCATTGACTTGAGAGTTATATGAATCTTCCGAAATGCACCTCCTTGTTAGATGTTCAGGTATTTAACTATTGGCATGCAATGCTCTTGCGTTCATTCAGAGGGGAAACGGAAATTTGTTTTGCATGGAATTTTAGCTGTTATGTTCCGTTAATTATGACCCTGACCCCTAAATAATGAAAGGTATATTAGTTATTTTATTCTCATGTAAACTTATTTAGACTAAAATTTAAGTGCCTTGAAATTAGAGGATTTTTTGAAATGAGTAGATTCGTCGCTTTCATAGGCGCGGCTCAAATAAAAGGGCTCACTACTGAAGCCAGCTGATCCATAGCTGCCATTTAACTACTAACAATCGAAGAAGGCTCACTGCTCTATTTGGTCTTCATTGTACGGAATATTTCGCTAAGCATTAGGTTAGCGGATTAGTTTTTTTTTCATTTCCGATTTTTTACTCTCTTTGCTTGAAGTTTAGTAAACTTGTTACCAATTTTTTAACTATATTAATTGACGGTCATCGGAACCAAATGAAGCTGTTGGACTAAATTATCTGGTACCACGAAAAATCAAGGGAGTGCAAATATTCCATAAGCGATTCTAGACTTGAAGTGGAGACTCGAGAAATCTGGTTCGCTATGGGCCAAATGAACAAAATATCTGCTCTACCAGGAAGCAACGGAAATATATAGAAAAATGTTTATGAGTCAACTTATTTGGACAGCTTTAAAACAAAATGAGCTGACGATTGATGGTCATGAAAGATAGTTATCTTTAAGCTTCTGGCAGTATTATTATGCTTTAATTAGCAAAGAAACTGCCTTAATGTAATGTAGATGACGAACAGACCTCAAGCCTTAGTAGAAACTATTTTATAGAGTGATAAGTAAAAGCAAACCTCTTTTCAAATATTATTATTATACTTTGGAACTGAAAAATAAACCTATGAAAATCAGTATTATCATCAAAACTGATCCGATTCCAAAAATACTAAATATGTCCAATAATTTGGAAGACTGAAACCTATACCTGAGTTTATTTAGAATAGGAGGAGAAAGGTAACCCGTAATGAGGTTAAAAAACCTGCCAGATATCTTCAAAACTGTTCTTCATAATTTGCTGTTGAGGAATTTTACAATTCCATTGCTTGGGAAACGAGATGGTCAACAACTGGGACTTGTGCGATTGGATGACTTCCTGGAGTAAGAGTAGAACATATAGCGAATTACAATTTTATACCCAACGCTGGATCTATAACCCTCAAGTAAGCTCGATAGCCGATGGTCAACAATTGCGACTTGCGACAGGTT
This sequence comes from Bactrocera zonata, assembly GCA_037783105.1. NCBI lineage: Eukaryota > Metazoa > Arthropoda > Insecta > Diptera > Tephritidae > Bactrocera > Bactrocera zonata. The sequence continues at coordinate 204,873 of JBAWJQ010001988.1, read as the reverse complement.
GGAGGGTCTCAATCCTTTGGTAACGAGTAACAAGTAAGTTCGGCAACCGACTGGTCAACAAATGGGTCTTGTGCGGGGTTGGGAGATCCTTCTGCCTTAGAGTACAACATATAGCATATTTCAACTTCATTGCTCTAATAAGAAGTCGATGCTCGACGCTGGTTCTACGAACCTCAAGTCAGCTCAGTAAGCGATGGCCATCAACTGGGACTTATGCGGTGTTATGAGATCCTTTTGGCTCAGAGTAGAACCTGTAGTATGTTTCAAAACTTCATTGTCCTGGCAACAAATCAGTACTTAATGTTGGATCTATCAACGTTAAGCGACGATGGTCAAAACGATGGTCCAAAAGACTTTTAGATTGCAAGATTATTCAGAGTAGGGCAATAAAAGTCTTCTAAGAACTTAAGAAGATTCATATCGTCGAAATTATAAGAGTTCTGACTGGACGCTATCCAATAAGCATACAAGTGGGAGACTATAGTCGTGGTAAAATAATCTAAGCGTTTTCTTCTCTGCTTCTTCTTTAATGGCGTAGACACTTCTTTAAGTAATTTGGCGCCAATTCGAAATACCACATGCAGCCAGATCCTTCTCCATCTTGTCTTGCCAACGGAGTGGATATATTGCTCCTCCCCTGCTTTCGCCGGCGGATTCCTCGTCGAATACTCTCAGAGCTGGAGTCTTTTCATCTATTCCGACGACATAACCTAGCCAGCGTAGCCATGGTCTCTTAATTCGCTGAACTTTGTCAAAGTCGGCGTATAACTTGTACGGCTCACGGCTCACGTAAGTGAGAAAAGTTCTCTGAGCGCCATTCACTTGGGAATGGTTAGAAACGATTATTTTACATATGGCTCAAGCAGCTCACGACTTCCGGTCTTAGACCAAATATCCTCTGGGTACCCAAAAAACATCCGTTTGAAGGCGAGCTAAACCTCTCCAGGGTTGTGCAAGGTGTTTGGAGCCCGCCACTTAAAAAACTCTACCAATGAAAAGAAGAAAGCAGCATAGTTTTCTCCTCTACTGTCAAGCTTTTTCCTAGAAACTGAAATCCGATTTCTCGCATTAATTTTTTCTCTCTCTTTTTTTCTCTCACTTTATCGAACTCTAACCAAGAAATTGCAATCTGACCAAAGAGATTGATATCTTTTAAAGATTTTCTTCCTTTTTGTTATCATTTGAAGAACTTCAACATGACACTATATACTCGTATATATAACATCAATTCACAAATAAATATGCATAATTATCATTTAAAATGCATCATTAATTATTTATCAATAGCACCTCCCCAATTCTACACCAGCTCAGCCTGCTCTCATGTCCGCAGGCAGCACCTTTGTGCGATTATGTGTACTTGAGTAGTACAAGGCCAGGCTATTTGCTATAATTCAAGTCTTAAAATTGCAAAATTAATTACACTTTTGCTTTGACTCAGCCAAGGGGCATAACAACAACAGCAACAGCAGTTTAAATGTTCTTGTAATTGCTAAAGTTTATAACGGTATAGTTCTCTTTGTATAAGTGCGAGTGCATGGAAATTAAAAGCGAATTTAAATTGAATATAAATTGAGTGTTGCCATTGCCGAAATTGTGCACATAAATTTGCACTTTTGTCTTAAATATATACGACGTGGTCACGCCCATCAGTGTGAACCTGCCACAGGCTGGCCGCCGTCGCCGCCGCCGCACAAAGGCAACAAAATGTAGGCGTTCGCAGCGTGGAAATTTCAATTTTATGGTGTGACGTTGGCCGTGGGGTGCTGCCATATTTTCACTTTAACGACGTTATTAGCACGCCAGCGCCACCGTTTCTGCTCGTAGCTGGCGCAAAGTAACGGTAAGAAGTAGAAATTCGTTTCACAACATTAGAGATAACTCCTCTTTTCAACACCAAACTCGAATGCCGAGGCATTCATATGCTTCGGCTTCGGTGGACGCGCACACACTTTGTGAAAGTTCAAATATAAATTAAAAAGTTTTCCAATTTTTTTTTTTGCCTTTTTTGTTTGCTTTTCGCCTTTGTAGTTGCCATCAGTTTTCGGTTTTTACTTTTGTTACGGCTGCAAAGTGAAAAGTTTCGACTGCCATTTCGGGAATACTCACAGCCACTAGTGTACACCTACTTAGTAGCGGCGTATTTTGGTGCTTCGGGTGGTCGTTGTGCAGTCCAAGTTTCTTTCATTGTAGGTGCTTTTGGTCAGGGGTTTGGTCTCGCCGCGTTTTTTCGTCTCGTGGGCGTTCTCACGTCGCCTTTAAGGCACGTAGTTAAATATATTTATATTAATATGTTGTTATCGTTGTGCGTTTGTGTCGTTTTCCGATTTTTCGATCGATTTGAAAGGTTCATTCCGGAATATTTGTAATTTTTTTTCAAATGTTTTTATTAAACCTTTGAAAATACTTTTGAAACCTGACCTTCGGTGGTACTTGTTTGTCGCAAGCAAAAAATTATTCAAAGAGGGTCGGGAACACCTTGACTACGAACAACGCCCGGGATGGCAATCAATATCAACTGATGATTAACACATCAATAAAATAAAGAAATTAGTGTTTGAGAATCGACAATTAACAGTAAGAGATCTCACTGACATCATTGAAATATCGGAAGGATCAGTGAAAACTATTTTGAAAGCTCATTTTGGTCTAAGAAAAGGGAAAGCACAATTGGTTTCGAAAAACAGCGTCGCGTTAACGCCTGTGAAACAGTGCTTTCTGAATATCGGAATGTCGTCAAATGTACTATTACTGGCGATAAGTCTCAGATCTATGCTTACGACCCAGAAAAAGATGATCAACGGAATATCGTGGCAAAGGTGAGCTGAAGCCGAAAACCACACCAAAGCAGATCAAAAATCAAGGTTATGTTGACACTTTTGATCATTTATCGAGGTGTTGTGCACTCCGAATTCATTCCGACGGGTCAAGCTGTCAACAAGAAACAATGTTTGAGTGTTATGCGTCATTTGCGCGAAGCTATTTATAAAAAGAGGACGGAATTATGGAACGGCAACTCTTGGTTTTTGCACCACGATAATGCACCGCCGCATTCTGCATTGGTTCTTCGTTAGTTTTACGCCAAAACTCCAACCAATATCATTCCGAAACCACCGTATTCGCCTGGTGTAGCTCCGTGTGACTTCTGCGTATTCATAAAACTCAAACGACCGCTGCGGAAATATCGTTTTGAGTCAACTGAAGACATTAAACTTAAAGCGCTACGCGCATTGAGGGAAATTGACTTTAGCAACTGTTTCGAAGATTGGAAAATACGTTGGCTGAAGTGTAATGGCGGGAAGGGTTACTATGAGTGGAATGATATTGATTTTGTAGAATAAGTTAAAAATTTTACTATGATGAACAAAGTCTTACTATTTTTGGATCATAGTAAAATACTTCTTGAGAGCTCATACTTTATATTATAAGGATGATTTAATATAATACAAGAGACAGTAATTATGCTCCATTACTTTTGCTTTTTTTGCCATATTGATATTTGTAATAGAAAAATTCTATTTAATATTCTTCTTCTTTGGCGGTACAACCGTGGGTCGCGCTGAGCTGAGAACATAAAACTTCATCACTTAACTTTTTCCTTTACTCCAAGTGCCTTCTAATCTCGGTTCGTTAGTGCTCATGTTATTGTGTAATATAATTAGACAGGAATCTTTCACGAATCTTTATTTGTGACCTCCAGGCATTTTATCTTTTTCGGTAACTGTAAGACCAACCTCTTTCACTTTTTTTCATAGCTAGAAAAGATTGCGCTGATGAATTGATTTTTAAGGCCGACATTGTCTGCGTACCCCAGTAGTATTGTACTTGTAGAGCAGACAGTCTTATTGCGGTTCAGAATATGCATGAGATATAAACACCCTTTGTAATACCTCGACTAGTATCAAAAGACTTAGAAAGGTCGTTTCCTATTTGGACAATGCAGATGGTTGAGCTAAACGGCACTCTGTAAAACTGTATGACTTTCGCAAGGATACTAAATTTTGACACGGCATCGAAAAGGCAGCCTCACTTCAAAATATCACTTTTTTTTTAAATCAGTAGCCTTTGTGTTTGTTGCAGTTTCTATTGATGGTATAAAGTAAGAGACTAACGTGTTCTTGAGCGATGCATTAATTACCAGCTGGTAGTGCTTTTTTTTAAAGTAACGGGATTTTAAATCGAAGCAAACAGGAAAAGCGTGTGAACAGTTTTGTCCGCTGTAAGATTTTAAGCAAAATGCAGTTTCCAGTTCAATTTTAATACAAGACATCTGAATGTACTAACTTCAATTATTTATAACTCACGAAATATTAAATAAAGCACTTTTTTATTTTGTTTCGATTTCGTTTGACATGCTTGACACACGGTAAAAAATTTTAGTATTCAGACAGTTCTTGTAATTTAGTGGACAGAGGTATGTATTATGGTCATGCATTGTATATCAAGGGAAACGGATATTGAATGGATCAGTGCAATGCATTGGAATAAAAGGCAAAAAATATTCAGGAATGGCTTAAAACCAATAATCCTGGCTCCATGACTGCTGGACTGGACGTCTGGAAGTCCAAATTTGAAACTTGAGATGTGACCGGAGCTGAGAATACATCCCACCAGAATTTTGGAGAGGCTCAAACATTTGATTCGAGTAGCGTTACCAAGACCGATAGAAATTATGCATGCTGCTATTGATCAATGGTCGAATCGTTTAAGGATTTTCACTCAAGACAATTTCGAGTGAAATTTTGCATCAATCATTTAAGGGGTTGGGGGTAGTTAGAATTTTCAAAAAATTATTATTTTTTTGCATTTTCGTTAAGTGTAGTATTTTAAAAATATTCACTGAAAATTTCACGTTGATCCGACAATTAGTTTTTGAATTATTTGATAAATAACAAAGAGAGCTCGGGCACTTCAAAACGCTAGTGTGAAACTTTAAACGCGTTTTTCTCAAAACTACGTTTTTTGAAACGGTGACAACTGTAACTCGAAAACCGCTCAGTAGATTTAATGAAATTTATACAGCTTTTAGAATATATAATAAACTCGGCCCTGATCGAAGGATTTTTTGTTTTTCAAAAATTTTTATTTTTTAAGACCAATTAACTGTTGATTTTTTTCCCAAAAATTTAGAAAAAAATTTCCTAAGGCCGCCATTTTGTTAATTTAAAAAAAATCTTTCGTTCAGGCCCGGGATTGTCTATTTATTGATCTAATTTTTTGTATCCGATTGATGATGAATATCCAAGGACTTATAATTGTCACCGCAAGTACCTTTTTTGGAACTGGGTCAACACAAACAACTAAAACTTTGGAAATAAATTTTTTTTTGAAATTTTCATGACTTCAAGTCAATACATTATATAATAATGCCATATAACTACTTTTGTAAAATAACATGATTTAATAGCAAAAAAAAAATACTGAAAATTCTCATTTTTTCGGGCCTATGAATACCCCTAACCCCTTAATAAAAGCGTTACTATTAACATTAACTTTATTAAAAATGTATGATAGTTTCATGAACTATGATCCATTACTTGTGATTTTCCGAAGTGATATCTACGGTTGACGATAAAAAATTCTATTCAATAGTATTTTACATACTTATATACAGTTGCTTCGACAACAATTTCACCAGAGAAGTTTTTTAGTGTATGTAAGTCTTTCAGTTTCCATTCATAAAACGACAGTTATTTTCATTTGCTTACTCATGCTACTTTTTTCTTTGAAAAGGTTGTAACCATATTCATATCATTTTGTCATTTTTATGAGCGTAGGTAACAACTCTGTAATATATTTGGAGCTTTAAAGAAGGCTTGAAGGTCTTTAAATTGCAATCTTATTTAATAGTTAGGTAAAATTTCACAAATATAAATTTAAATTTTTAAGTAAACATTTAGGGTTTAAAATAAATATCCTCAACAAAAATGCAAATAAGTTGCATAAGTGTTAATAAGGAGTCAATATAGGTGTCAAAGTATAGAAAATGATATTAATTTTTCAATTTTTTTTTAGTTTGCTTGCGATTTAATAAATATAATATCATAATTTTTAAGTATCTTATTTATTAGGGCAATTCATTAGGTTTTTTATTCAGCACCCATATTTTACAAACACATATTATTATATGAATCGCTCACTTAACGGTATTAAATATTCACAAGCAATTATGCCAATTAATTCAGCTAGGCCACCCAGCCAAAAGGAAATAAAAAGAAAAATATTAAAGTAAAAACAAAAATTTCTTTTGCATTCACTGCTGAGGTCTTATTCAAGCTCCCAGTCAGCGGTCAGTTCCATTTATGCCAGCACCAAAAAAAAGTGCAAATAAATAAATAAATCAAAAAGCGTTCAACACGAAATAGAGCAAACCGAAAAACTGGTATAATTTTTTGCCCTAATTCAAGGCAATTAAACATGTGAGAATGTTAATGAAAGCCAGAAAGTAGAGGCAAAAAAAACAAGAGAGTATGCAGTGAACTACATAGTAATTTGCAAATTTTAAAACCTGCTGTCATTAAATCAGCATACCAGAGAAACAAAAAAATAAATGGCAAAAAAGCACGCGAATATAATGAGAGCGTATGGCAAATTAGCGTGAGCAAGAAAGAGAGAAACAAGAAAGAGAAAAAAGTGCGCATTGCTGCAAACGAAAAAGAATTTAGTGGAATGTGATGACAATACACACACATATATATATATACCCAAACGCATACATATGTTAATAAATGTATATACATACATATGTAAATATGTAAAGCGCCCGACAAACATGTGTATTGGTGTGGCATGTTGCATGTCCTTGCAACACTGCGCACGCTGCCGCACAGCCTGCGCCGGTCATGGCATAATTGCATTTCGTGGACAATTAATTTCGTTTCTATTGCCCATTTCGACGTAATTAAATTGCAAATTACTTCCTTTCCTTTCCGACTTGGACGAATGCGAACGCGAGCGCCAGCGCGCGCTCTCTGCAGCGCTTCAAGCCTGTTTGTGTCTTCTTCGTGTGATCCTTGCGCTTGCCTGTAAAGCCGGAAGGAAGCGCACAAATCTGTGTAAGGAAAAATGTGTGCGCGCTCGTAACGGGAGCGTGATGCTCCACGTCCGAGTTGCAATGTTAAACATTATTGGTTATAACACACTACTACACGCGCACACACACATTTACACGCTCATCCTTTATGTATTATTTTTCTTCTCATTCTGTCTGTTGTTCCGGGCTGCATTCGGACGCCTAAGATTGTCACGAAAGCAAAATGAAGAAATTAAGTTTAATCCCTGACATGGCAGCGCTTGGTTCCGCCGCTCGCTCCACCAGTGGTCAATCACTAATTGACACTAATTTTCTACCCGTTGAATTAACGTAATCAGCCAGTATTTTCTTTTTTAGTTGCTTTCTTGCCGCCATTAATTGCATTCGAATAGCATTAAATAAGCAACTTATTAAGCTAGAAACTGGCGGAATTAGAGCAAATTACTGGCATTCAATGGAAGCATTACCAACTACAACTTCTGGTGTATAATAAAATATGTGCGTTTCAGGCGGACGTTTACATATTTAATAACAAATACTGAATAGTTGTAATAAATGGTTTTTATTTGAATTAACCCGCTTGCTTGTTCCCTTTTTCACTTTGCATTCTCCACTGCGTGCTTGTTTTTTCGTTCGCCTAACTCAAAGGTACTTTTACTTCTCAAACAGGTAATGAGAAAAAGATTACATAGCCATCCCATATGTTCGTTAAGATACAAAAATATTTTGAACTGAATTTAATAGTAGGCAAAGGCATCTTATCAATGTATGTATATGTAAATCGATTAAGTACAATTACTACCTTAGCCAACCACAAGGTCTTAGTTTGTTGTCGTGGTTAAGCGCTATTTTTAAGAAACTGGAAACAGTACTCGATGAGAATTGTTGCCAAACACAAAAAAGCTCGCATCATCTTTAGCAGACACTCAAGTAGCGATTGCAAACCCTTTAAAAGCAACTGAGTACATTCAAAGGCAAGAAAATTGGGTGCGGAAATGCCTTTGATCACTACAAGAAGAAGTCGGTTTTACATCGGACTGTAATTTTTAATGTAAAATGGATTCCTATATCCAAAAAATCGCATGTGAAACTTGAGCAACCAGACAAATCAACGCGCCAGTCGAATACTCATGACGCCGAGGTAATGATCTGTATTTGCCGTGATTAGAAGAGCTTGCTGTATTGTGAGCTTCTAGAACCAAGTGAAACTATTAATGGGGAATGCAAGCGACAACAACTTATCAGATTTAAGTGAGCGACTAGATAGGAGACAATTATTTTCCATCATGGAAAAGATCGGCCTCATGTTGCAAAACCGGTTAGAAACTATGTGAACAACAGCAGCTTGGAAGTTGTGCCTCACCACCGTATAACACAGCCCTTGGCACTTGAGGTCACCATTAGTTTCGCCCGATGCAGAACGCTCTCACTGGAATACGATTCACATTGGAAAAGGGCTTTAAGAAATATGCTTGTTTCATTCTTGACCACCGAGCGCAGTTCTTTTGGAGTGCCAGAAAGATGCCCAAATATTATAGCTCCAGATGAGCAATACTTCACATAATATTATTGTATGTTTCTATACAGTTGCAACATGTTGCTACAGACTTCAATAGTTTTGTTTACCTTATGGCTCTACATATCACCTAAAACTGATTGAGATAGATATGGTTGTACATATATATACATATTATACTTGCAAATGATCAGGATGCCGAGATGAGTTGAAATCCTTGTGACTGTGATAAAAATTAAGATATTGTAATGAAACTTGATACATGTGTTTTTTGGAGGACGACTTCGTAGATGGGCGTAATTGGACTGCTGTCACGTCCAAGAAAAAAAAACTTTAAACTAAAACCTATATATGGTAGTGCCTTAACAAAGCACTAGGTAATAAACTGTGATTTGACACTGAATATCACAGTAACAAGGGACATCTGAGAGCTAAATTTTGGGCGTGATCTCGATGGGTCTGGCAGTGAACGAGGCAAGACGAAATATCTCCTGTCATCAAACAAACAGTCGTCGCACTCGCGACTTGGCTCCTACGTCACTGTTGACAGTCAAAACTTTGAAGTTGTAGATAATTTCGTCTATCTTGGAACCAGCGTAAACACCACCAACAATGTCAGCCTGGAAATCCAACGCAGGATTACTCTTGCCAACAGGTGCTACTTTGGACTGAGTAGGCAATTGAAAAGTAAAGTCTTCTCTCGACGAACAAAAGCCAAACTCTATAAGTTGCTCATAATTCCCGTCCTGCTATACGGTGCAGAGGCTTGGACGATGACAACAACCGATGAGTCGACCTTAAGAGTTTTCGAGAGAAAAGTTCTGCGAAAGATTTATGGTCCTTTGCGCGTTGGCCACGGCGAATATCGCATTCGATGGAACGATGAGCTGTACGAGATATACGACGACATTGACATAGTTCAGCAAATTAAAAGACAGCAGCTACGCTGGCTAGGTCATGTTGTCCGGATGGATGAAAACACTCCAGCTCTGAAAGTATTCGACGCAGTACCCGCCGCGGGAAGCAAAGGAATAGGAAGACCTCCACTCCGTTGAAAGGACCAAGCGGAGAAGGACCTGGCTTCGCTTGGAATATCCAATTGGCGCCACGTAGCGAAGAGAAGAAACGACTGGCGCGCTGTTGTTGACTCGGCTATAATCGCGTAAGCGGTGCCTACGCCAGTAAAGAAGAAGGAAAGATCTCGATGGATGATCACTACGGGCATAGCACCGCTCACATTCAGGTAAAATTACATATCTGGGGACGAGCCTGACCTACATCAACGCTCTTTACATACTATGTTCGAGTTATTCCTATGTCCACGTCAACTTTCCATACAAAAATATTTCAAATTCGATTTAAATCTTTCACTTTTCAGAATATAAATCAAGAAGTAATAAATATGAAGGGATAAACATTTCTAGCCCAGAATCCTTCCCTTTCTTCCTACCGAAAAGATCGGTCAATGTGTAAAATATATGTATAATTGACACTAAGATGTCATCATTTCGGTCAATAGTATTTATGAATGTAAAGTGTGGGCTGAATGGGATCAATAATTCCCTTTGTCTCCGCATACCTAATATAAAGATTTTCGAACTTACGGGGACTATGAACAGCATATTTACATGGCTATATGTTATTTATCTTACATAAATAACATTAAGAGACGGTGCGTATTTGAGCTAAATATAAACGATATCGCATACAAACTTGCCCTAGACACCATATAATTAACAAATGTAGCTGTCCTTTCTTGTTGCAAGAGTATGGAAGCGGGAGCCATGAACGAGTACGTAACCATTACTTTCACATGTTGCCTTGGCGGCCTAAGTAGGCTGAAGCAAATAACTTTTGGTAGCTTATCCATCAACTGGTACCGGATATTATGTTACAAAGTTTTTCAGTTGACAAGAAACTTATTGATCGACTTCTAGAAGATTATAAAGCAAATTAGATTTGGTATGGGGGTTGACCAATATCACCTTCTGGCGAGTGTAACTGACTCCTAAAAAATGTCCAATATCAAAACAAGGTGATCTTGTTTTATGTGAAACTGGCATTCATATCCAAAATATGATCCTTTTTCATAAAAACTACTGTTGAATCGGTGGTTCAACGAGGTAAGTTTTAAAATAATATTTTCTGGTTTTTAAGTTTTTAAATTTCGGCTTCCTATTCACTTATGAAATACAATCCAAGTTCAATAATACAAACGATCAAATAATAATTAGTTTTCTTCAAGCGCCAAAACGGAAGAAAGATATAAGATATACAAACAATCTTCATATGAGATATTATTTCTGAACCTGAATCTTACACTCAGAGGTATTGCTTATTGACGAATGACCAACAGCGATAATGAAGACGGTCTCGGACCCATACCATTGATTTCTGATTTCTAGCAACAGATTTAATAGAACATATTCAACGACCATACAAAACTAAATCTGATTTGTTGATTTAGGAACTCATTTAAGGTATTTTGGATTTTAATGGCTATATACTTAACAGATATTTCGAAATGTGCCAAATAAAACTTTTCAATTTTATAATTTTCAAAATTATTTGAGTCTCTATAGCATTTAATATTAAATAACTGCTATTTATTCTTTGTTCATTAAAATTGCAAACTTTGGACTATACTGAGCTTCAAAATCACTAATGCACCCTCATCTGTGGAAAAATATGAATGAATTTACAAAACCATAGAGCAAATTTTAAATTCTGACTTTTTTAAAATCATTGCTAATAATTGTAAAAAACTTGAAAAGCTTCTGGTATGCAGAGAGTAAGGAAAACCCCTTCCAATTTAAAAATTAAATATGAAATTGGCTTTTGCCAAGTTTCCAACTTTCTAGACGTATTCACCTTTTGTCCATTTGCAGTCATTTCCGTCCGGTTTTTTGCATTATTGCAATGTCATTATGACAAATCTTGCGATTATCGCGATTTCTGAGACGACGCCAGCGCCGCCCAGTGTCATTATTGCTTTGTTTTTGGCTGCACTCAGTCAACAATCCTTCAACTTTTATTCAACGCGCAAGTCACTGTATAATGCAATGTCAATATTTTCGTAATTTACGCTGCGATTTTTCGCACACCTACCAAACCTGCTGCTCAAAACCCAAAATGAAGGTACGCGCACATTATAATATACATTATATATACAAGTATGTATGTATTTAAGGCTGCATGTGGATTGAAATCCATCAATGGTTTGACTGGTGCGCCCTGGCAGACGGCTGACTGGCTGCTGGAATGCTTTGTGGCAAAAAAATTTTGATCAATAATGCTCTCTAGACTAGAATAATTGTTTTTGCAAATGACGCTGGTGATGCTGATGAAATTTTACTCAGACTCATCATTGTCCCGTTACTGGATGCACCGAAGCTTGTTGGTATTTGTAGTTTGTGTGGCGTCTGCAAGGTTGTCGCTGTTGTTGCTATTGTTGTCTTGGTGGAAAAGTAATATTGTACAAAGCAGAGTAGGTGTAAATCGAAAGCAAACAAATATTTTCGTATCAGAGACTTTCACTTGAAGAAAATCGTTCAATGGCGGATCTTCAGAAAGTAAACAAAGAGAAAAGTAAAAGCTGTAGATACTATTAAAAGTGCTGTGATTAGCTTTAACGGTAAGCATTGAGCATGAAATACTCGCATATATTGCTTACTCTAAACATTCATTGAAAACAGACGTCAGTACTTCAGCGTAAGCCGGGGCGTATGATGAATATTTTATTTTATTTTTGATTTATTTGCATTTCAACGGCGGCTTCACTCGCAGTTGACAATGATTTTATATATTTATATATGAGTGTGTGTTGTGGTATGTAAATATGTAGAGTTTTAGTGTTGGCTCTGCAAACGTCTGCTTGCCGCATGTTTGTGTTGCAAATACATAAAAAGTGCATTAGTGTTAAATCGCAATCAAATTGCTGGTGAAAATCAGAAATATTTTAAAAGCATTTAATATTCATTATATTTGTGTTAGTACATGTATTCATTATGCATAAATATAACAATAGTTTGGTTATATGTGATTGCATTATAAATAAATACTAAATAATCAAATGAATTTACCTAAAACAATAGCAAAGTGCGCAGATTTTTTTAATCAGCATAGAGACTTATTATGAGGCAAGGCATTAAGCAAATATTCATTCAATAAAAAATTGGAAAAAAATTTGGTTGCAAAGGGTGGAATTTGAAAAAACGGATAACGATCGTTCCAAAAGACTTAAAACTATCAAGATCACGCCACAAAACATCACAACAAATCGGAGAAAAATTATTGTGTGGCACCATCTCATGCTCGTTTGTTATATGACAAAGCGCTGACCAAATGTAAAAGATGTGTAGTTGTGGACGATGAAACTGGCATGAAATTGGATTTTAAACAGCTTTTTTGTCCAAAATGATTCTACTCCAACATTCGCGGTGATGGGGCCATCTGACGCTAGTAAAGTTTTGGTCAGATTTAGCCGCATGCCTTTTTCGAAAACTGTAATTTAGTGGTACATAGATAAAGGCATCGATTTCGTTTCAAAGGACATGAACCCGGCCAACTGCCCACAACTTCGCCCATGACTCGAATTTCTACCACTTGAACTCTTTAATTGACAATAGAAGTCAAATTTCATACAAATTTTCTTCCATCACTGGAGGTCTATCTAACTGGAAATTTTTTTGTATGGATTGTGGTGATTCGAGTTAAGGAAGTTCAACTGTATATATAATTACTTGGATTCCTATCTTTTTGCAAGTTACAAAGAGTATAAAGTGTTCGATTGTACCCGAACTTTGCCCTTCTTTACTGGTTTTTTATGCTTTTTGTATTGGTTATTTAGTTAATAAGCTGAAGAAGAGTTGGAAAAAATGTTAATTTAAGTACTAAAATATGTCAAATACTCCTGAATTTATATGTACAGTATACAGTTATAATGTTGGGCCCTTAACGTATGTATATCTGCTCCTACTGTTTTGCTATTAAATATCAAAAATACTCGTTTCTAAAGAATGGGGGAAGGCTAACGAACACTTCAGCTATAATTTTTGGAGCTTTTTCTATGTAAATAATTAAATTCAAGTTTTATTTGTAAGTCAATATATATATATATAAATGTATGTATAATTTAGCATATAGTGACTAGGTATAAAGGTTACCGTAAATTTCTTCTTTTTACCAACTTAACCAGATCTGTGCTCTCATTGGCGAACTATTATTCAAGAAGAATGTCCTCCAAAGAGCAAATAGTATCATTGATATCATACTTCCGCTGCAGACATGTAACCTCATGGCTCTCTATTTGTTCTCAACATTATGACGAAGAGTTGCATTCAGAGTGACTGCCTGCTTATTCGCTCGTCCAATTGTATTGCAAATGGTCTGAATTGGACTATTGCTGTACCATGAAAGGTTATAAACAAGCCAAAAACTAAAATCCTGAACTTTAATTTTGTACAACGTTTTAATGAAATCGGTCTATATTTGATCAAAGTCTCCGGCTTGACATACAGATGGCGCTTCTAATAGAATTATACTTGTATCAATTTGCTTTCCAATTAGCCCTAACATTCAAAAACGTGTATAAATTTGACAGCTGTCGGATCGTTAGTTTGGGAATTATATCTTTTTGAGTGAAGCAACTTTTGTTATTGTGAGGAAATGGATAAAACCGAATTTTAGCTGTTTTTTTTGAAAAGAATAAATAAGGTTGAAGCAAAAACTTGGCTTGGTGACGGATTTCTGGACACTGTCCCAGGAAGTGGACTGCACGTGATGAACCCGCTTTAAGAGTTGGAAAAACGCCAAAGTCTGTTGGCAAGGTTATGGAATAATTTTTCTTGACTACCTTGAGAAGGAAAAAACCGTCAGCTGAAACTATAACGTAGCCTATTAATGGACCATTTATTGGACGAAGCCGCCAACAAATTATTTGAAGAAAAAAAGTTTCAATGCACATTGTCAAAATTCAGTAAAATCGATTTCAAAAAACCATGAACTGGGTTTCGAATTGCGTTCACATCCACCATATTCTTTAGATATGACTCCAAATGACTATTTCCTGTTCTCAGATATCAAAAGAATGCTTGCTTGAAAAAAATGTTCGTCAAATAAAGAGCTGACCACCGAAACTGCGGTGTATTTTGAAGCGAAAAACAAAACGTTACACAAAATCGGTATAATCGGTGTAATACACTTGAGGGGAGCTATGTTGACTAAAGAAAATTTTGCCAAAAAAAACAGTATGTTATAATGGCAGAGCGGGGAATCTTCAATTTTCCTCTAACATCGATCTTAACCTTATTTCTCATTGAGATGTCTGATGCTGTGTATTTCTTCTTTTCTTAGTGTATTTACTATATTAAATGTACCCTCTTTGTATGGAGATTTTATAAATTTTGAGAGTATAAGATATACGGTTACACCCGAACTTGGCTCTTACTTGTGCGTTCATTCTTAAAATTAACTCTTTCCTATCACAAGTTTCATCGTTGTCGAAAATCGCTATTTAAAAATTTTTAGATACATATATTCTAGAAAATCTAGATGAAAGTCGAAACACTATCATAGCACTGAAAATATATGGAAAACAACATTCAAACCATGTCAACTACTAAACATACAATTTAATGGCATTTTACCCCCATGAAGGATCGCATTGCCACACACTATGGCGAATGCAAATGGGCAGTGACAATTTTAAAATTTAATTACAAATATAACGCAATGCAATTTCGATGGCACTAAATGCGCACCATCAATAGCACGACACCAGTTTTGGTGTATTGGTGCACATTAATGGTGCTGTGACGCTGATTTATCAACGCAAAAGGAAATACAAAGAGACTGTGTGATTAAACGTGTGCTTTTAACCGGGCGACAAATGGCAAAATTCAAAGGATATTAAATCCTACTTATATCTGTGATTTGAGAGCATTTAGCAGGACTAAGCGATGATCTTTGAACCGAACGCATACCAGCGCAAACATAAGTATGTACACATCATTATATGGGAATGTAGAAGGGATATGGTAGCTAGAGAGTATTAGAGTGAGGAAGGCCTGGGATAAATGTGTGACAGATGGACATACATACGTATGCGTAGGTAGGCACAAGTGAAGGTATCAGGTGACTGTATAGAGGCCTGAATGTATATATACATACATATATACGTATATGAGTACACACACACACATACATATATACGAGCACCGACATAAATACTTTGAAATTAATTCGCTTGTGTGCGGCAATTTCATGCCGTGCATTTAAGACTTTCGATTACACAAATACACCTAGTGAGTTATATATGCATACATATGCACTTATGTATGTATGTATGTATGTATTTGTATGTATTTGCTTGTGCGGCTTATATGGTTTGACTGCTGCTGGTTTGTTAGTCAAAATTTTGTTGGCGCTGGCGGTGGCTGTGGCCATTTCAGAGGCCCTAAAGGCAAACAAACATAAGCGCGCTGGCCACAAACACGCACACACACACAAACATATATGTACATATGTACAGAGGCGGCACACTTCGGCCGACCAGCAGCAAGCAAATAAGCGCGGGCAAATATAGGCAAAATACGCTGATTAGAAAACTTCATTACAATGAGCGCACACATAGAGGCACACTGCGCTGCCAAAACGAGTGAGAAGGAAGCGGCATGGACACGCAGGCGGGCGGCTAGCTTTGACCATTTGTAATTGTAGCCATTGTGTAAATAAGCAGAAATACAAAATGAACAAACAAAGGCAGCGGGACACACAGTTATATACAATTTTAATCTCACATACACACACATATATAGACTCATGTGTGTGCGCGTGCTTGTGCTTGTGCACGCTGCGGCCGAGTTCATTATTTACATTGGATTTTCGCCGTTTGGCATTTATGGTTGAACACTTTAAAAATGCATTTAATAAAAACTACAACAACACAACATAAAATTACAACAACAACGCCAGTGAAATTCCCATTAAATTCAACATTTTTCTCTTTTTTCGTAAATTGCTCATTTAATCATGCCATATTTATCGCTCTGCTCATTTGCTTACACACACACACACCTACACATATACATACAAAGCACCGCAGAGCAAATATCTGCATGCGTAAGTAGTTCTTACTGCCCTGCCACCCCATTAACGCCGTGCTCATTTGTTTGTTTATTCTTGCTCATTCGTTTGTCCGCTCATTGTGGGTACGCTTTTCCGGCCCCACAGGCGGTCTCCGGGTGTTTGTGGGTGCGTGCCTGTGTGTGACGCTAACCCGAAAATGTTGATGAAATCGACAGGCAAAATGCTCATCCATTTGCCCAACCCTTTTGTATTTGTGCACAGTCTTTATGCACACACACGCACAAACTTATATGCATCTGTTTATGAGCGGACTGCGGTGCTCTTTTACTGTTGCTCAGCTGCAGGCAGGACCTAATGCAATTGTAATTGCGCACTTGTAAACACGCAGTGCAACAAACGTAACACGAGTTAACACAAACACATACACTCGTACAAACAATCATAACTACGTTGGAGTGTGTTAATATCCACATACGCAATGCCGCATTTATGCAGACGCAAATACGCATTTTTATCCGGTGAACCATTGTCTCAGGGTATTTTATATATAAATCCCTTTTCTGGAAAAAAACTGAGGTTTTGTTTTAATAGCTCTATTCTTTCTCTATAGCAACCAACTGCTATTTAAGTTCTGGCCAACTTAACCAAGAATATTTTTGACCTGAACCTAAATGACAGATGGCTGCTGGTTGGCATGTGACCAAACACGGTACAATCAAATGTTTGCCGATTCCACCTCATCTGCTTTCATACAACTTCTGCAGCTGGCATTTGGTAAGATTCTTAACCCTACACACATCACGTACGTTCGATCTTGGGCCAACGAGTCTTGCGATAGCTCACGAACCGATGATAACTTAGCGTTGGTCAAGCTCCTGCCCGAGGTCAGAGGAGCACCATTCCATTCTAATTCATGTATTTTCATGTGAAACACATGTCTCATCGACAGTTATAATACTCTTTATGAATGCCAGATCAAAATTCGCATGTATAAAGAAACCTGTTTACGGTATTCTTTTTGAAAAACATTCAGCTTTATCACGACGAGTCGAGCGAGAACGTATTTCATACCGAAAATATTCACCAAATTCATACGAATGAAGACGTGAGAGAACTCGAGCTTTCTTGGTATATCTCTAACCCTTTCCAGAGGATTTTCAAGCACCATATCCTACACTTTTTTTAATATTTCCATCAGTTGAAGAGGTCGAAGGTCATCCCAACTTAAGCAGCTGCTAAAACCAAACTGGTAGACAGATTGCGCTCATATTTGACATAGTAATTAAGGACACTCCTACAAAATATATTTTTGTGTAATATCTTTTACCCGGGTAATTGAATTGCAATTTTTAGGTGCATTTTTTTCACAAAAGATTAGAAACTAAACCCTTGAGCAATTTTGTAGTGACCTCAAGGCACTATGCTGTTTTCTAAGATCGAAAATAGGAGTTTTATTTTTATGGCTTCAGAAAGGACTGTCTGCAGTGGTCCTAGTATGCTCTCTAGTAATCTCTGTACCAGCCATCCAACCCATGGTATATACATACATTTATTGATTTTATTTTTATTTTTATAATATTAAAAGCCTCAAAACTTTTTGTTTACGAATTAATACATTAGCTTGTGAAATTATGATTACTAATTCAGAACTGTTTTTTTTTAATAATTTTCAGATTTGTTCCTAAAACTCTGGAATCTTCACAGCAAACGACGGAGATATTCGGTAAGTGAAATGATTGCGTATTCTGTGTTTTCCAACAATTTTTTTCTGTATTTCTTATATTAACACAAAAAACAGCTATTTAAAGTAGAGTAAAATTCAAAATATGTTACAAATAAATCTTCATCTCTTTGAGAATGATATTTCTAGCGACCTTCTTGTAAATTATTAACAATAAATCGAAATCTTTCAAAAGACTTTTTTTGGCAAAAAAGATAAATACTTTGCAAATTAAAAAAAAAAAATTAAAAGGATGAAAATATAATGTCAATAGCAACATTATTTTATTTTACTGACTTTTTCAATACTTCACTCGCTTCTTCTTGTTAACTGGGCGCAACATGAAAATATTATGTCGATGCACTGGCATATTAAATGCCCAACAGCACAGCGCTGCGCTTACGCAAATACAAATGCAATTTATTGCAACAAACACACCTGCACCAATGCGACCACGCACACATACACGCACCCTCCTTCCGATTTCACATACAATTCTCATTCCTCGATACACTCATGTGTGGACTTAAATTGCCACATGAATGCTGCGTGACAGAGCATTTTTCCAAACCACAAAAGCTTACAAATGAAACCGAACTTAGCCATATGGCTGGCCGGGCCGCCACTCAGTCGTAGCAAGGATATCGGAGCAATTTTATTTTATTGCAAATGCATTTATGCGTGCATGTGCATGCCGGAACTAGAAAGCGCACTTAAGAGAGCGAGGTGCAAGCGTAACAGAGACAGGGAGAGAGATGCTGATGATGCCCACAAGCATGCAGCCGCACATACATATGCCGTTATTCGCATATTTATGCTTTGGTGCTTTGGTGCACACGTTCGCCAACACTCGATTCAGGCTTCTCCATTACGCACTTGTCTGCCGGCGGGCTTAAATGCGCACATACACACACACTCATATGCAAGCCTTTACAAACTGCTTTACTGCATAATATACCAACATGATCGATGCAAATTTGAATGTGTTTATAATATGACTCTAAGGACCAAAAATGACAAAATGCAATATTCTGACCAGCCAAACAGCAATTGTTTGAATGTGTGTGTGTCTCGAAACATATGTTTATGCATACGTATTTATATACGGAAATTTGCTTTCACATGTAAATATAAATAATAAGTACTTGAATACATATATAATATAATTGTGTACAGTGTTTTTTCGTTAAGTTCGTTTTCGATGGTTGTCTTTTCTTTAAATGTTTCATCAAAATTTATTTTTTAAAAGAAATATTAAATACTAAATTCCATTTATATGTACGTATTAAACCCGAAATGAAACTAACGATTACAGATAGTTCTTCGGTTCATAAAGCGATCCATTTGCAGAGTCTCCACTTAAAAAAAAAAAAAACACAGCAACTACAAATTTTATGGGGAATATTTAGTATCATTAGAAAGATCATTCTTTGACATTCGATTTTTGAAGATTATCCTTTTTAGCCGCGACTATGTCTCAGATTATTCAACCGTTGAGTCCAATTACTATTTTAAGCATTTCTACTGGTAACCCGCGAATGAGACGCGTAATGCTTTGTTCCAAGGCCTTAATCGAAGAGGGGTAGTCCACGTAGACTTCGAACTTTGATATCACACCATCTTGGTTGCCAATCGACTGGCTCAAAACGTTAAATTATTTGCTTCAAGTGTTCCCGCAATAAATCCGTTGATTTATGCGATGTGTGGGAAGTGGCGCCGTTTTTTAAAAACCAAACAGCGCCGAGATCACCAGGCTCAATTTTAGGCTCAAATAGTCGATTATCATGGCGCTATACCTATCATCATTGGCGATTACCTTCTAATCGGCATCATTTTTGAAAAAATGTGGACCGATGATTCCACCGGCCCACAAACTACACAAACCGTGGTTGGTTCTTGATGAAATGGCAACTCTGAAATCTGTTTCAGGTTGCTCATCGCTGATCAAATTTGGCTCTAAAACGTCGGATCTTACTGAAACTTGTCACGAGCCCATAGAGCGATGCTATGTCGCTTAAGAAAGTCGGCAAACCTGTTATATATGCAATTAAAATTTGAAAAGATCCTTGCAAGTTGCTAGAGTATAAAATGTTCAGTAACATCCGAACTTAACGCTTCCTTACTCGTCTGATCGAATTGCATAAATTTTTCTATACAAGGATCTTAGAATATGCCACAATCCCCACAATTCACTTAGAGGCCTAAAATGAGTATTAGCTATTATATGAGGAATCAAGTATTTCTAGTGTCAACTTTAAATGCATCGAACACGGTGATATTGTTCAAGTGAATTCCTAATCTCATTTCATATTTGGCTCCCGAAAAAAAATTACTAAATATATATTTTTTAGTTTGAGAGGGAATTATAAATTTTCTTTTCAAACTTCGGCAGTTAAGATATTCAGAATACCCCCGAAAACCTTTTTCGTTTTCGAGTCGCTGCAAGCAGTACGAGCAGTGTGAATAACGAAACTTTAATATGTTCAAATTTTATTTTTTCGATACTTTTGTCAAGATATGTCAAATTCTGGTCAGACGGAACACTTATAATTTGTCAAAGATATAGCTTAGAAATCTCTCTCGTATGGCAAAAAAAACGGAGAGTTCAAATTTTTTATATTAAAAAAAGTTCGTGAATATAAATAATTCGACCTTAATTTTTAAGTAGCCGAAATTTTATTAACATTTTTGGCAGCTTTATTGAATCAGGCGATAATGGCATTTTTCCTAATCAAGAATTATTTACGAAAATATATTTTGTGAATTCACGAAATATATATAAACAAATGATAAAAAGAAATTAAAACTAAAAATAACAAAATGGCAAAAATCTCTCAAAATTTGGGCTCTCTCTCTTACCATACTCATAACACGGTTTATTAGCTATGCATATTTATCTACAAGCCACCTTTATTTTCATCCCTAACCTCTCTATAGTTAACGTTCATATTAGTCTCTATCTTAGGTTTGGGTTCCACCTTTCAGCTTGTCTACGTTTCGTAGTGCCTTGTCGCAATAGCACTTTTGGGAATTGAGGAATTTCCTATGTAAATTCGATTCAACAGCAGACAATAGCTCTACAAGTAAATTAACAGCAATGCAGTTGCTCTATTAGAAATATTTACTGCTCCTGCTTTAAAAGCTAAAAATAATTTATTTAATCAATTTTTTATTATTTCAACGACAATTTGTTGTTGTTTGTTTTTGTTTTCTTTTTTGATGAAACATTTAAAGTAATTTTTTTTTTTCAACAATAACATAGATACATTATAATATGACATTTAAAGCATATTCTGTTAAATTTTCAAGGAGAAATATTAAAATTAAAAAAAAAAAATAATACGAGCTTAAAAAAATTGCAAAAATCTTGTAAACAAACCCGATTGGAAAGAAGAGAACCACCAAACTTTTAAGGAGCGACTTAAAAGAAAAATACTTTAATACCATTTACCTTGTTTAGTTTTCAATACATTTTTGATTTTATTACTTATTTTTGTCCACTAACCACACATACTATTATCAATATACATATATGGAGTAAAGTCAGTCGGATGTTCGAAAGTGCTGATATTAGTTATATTGGAACTGGTTTAAGTTTTCACTTAATTCCATTTTGGGCACAAAAATACACTATTATTAATAAAACATGATCTCTTATTGATATTGCGACATAAAGTCACACGGATGTTCGAAAATCTTTATATTAGATATATGGGGGATAAGGGAAGTGTTGGCCAGACATACAGACATACCATTGTCAGATAATTATTATCCTTAAATTTCGATTATATATCTCACACATTGATGGATATTTTCGGTCAAACGACTATTATACAAGTATATACTGGGCTTCACATATTCGGTACCTAAGGGCTTGAACAGTTTTTATTGGGTTTACGTATTTTTGGTCATAAGGCGGCATACTTGAAAGGAATTTTTAGGGAAAAGTTTTATCCCATTATATTAATTACTTTTTGATTTGTGTACTAGAAAGTGAAAGAATCAAATGGAAATTAAAACTGTGTTATATGGGAAGTAGTCATGGTTGTATTATTGTTTTAACACTACAACACAGAAATATTAGAAGAATCCTATGTACCAGGTTTGGTTGCAATCGGTTAAGCAGAGACCCAGATATTTGATTTCACCATTGTTCAGTTTTTATCCCGGCTCCTTTTAACATTCTCATATCATCATGAGTGTCAAATTTTATGTCTCTTGCGTATTTGTCTACTGATTTATCGAATTTTTTGCATATTAACAATTCAGTAAGAAAGTTTACCACGACTTTTAATTACTTAAGTCGTTAAATTTGAACGGCTTTATGCAAAATTGAATTGACACCTTGCGGTCTGAGCAGTATAAATTCGACGACTTTCTTCATGTTACTAACTACCTTTTTGTATGTCCGTCTAACCTCCTTCTGGGACTTTTCTCATAAGATCTGACCCTCTTGAAACAATTCGTCATGTATTTATTTTTTCAGAGGAAAAAAGTAACACAGGGTGACAGAGAGAATAGAATACAATATGTTTAAAGTTTTTGTCGAAAAAAATCGCATATGTGCTTCAAAAATACCATTGAGGACTGACTATATTACTAAAATTTCGATCTTAAAAGCGAGTGAAGCTTTATTATTCACTTCCAAAGGCTCATGTAACCAGTCGCTGAATAGCTAAAGCAGCTTTGTTTGCTGCAAAATATTCTTATGGGGTTACATAGGTTTACGGGTTTAAAAAAATCGAATTTTTTTATTGTCTTATTAAACTCTACAATACTTCTAGAATTGTCCTAAATTTTGAAGTTGATTCAATGAATATTTGCGGAGTTACAGCCTTGAGTATTTGGGCGCTCGAGGCTAGCTAGGCTAAGTGCGCCGTCTTTAAACAAATTTTTTCTCGAAACTATGTTCTTGAAGCCGGTTGGTATGATTTCTCGAGATCTACTCAACCGATCTTCATGAAATTTTACACTGGTCTTTGAGATACAATTCTTAAAGGCTTGGAAAAAGAATTGTATTTTTTTATTCCAACTATGTGAAAGTCGTGAAATTTTAATTTTTTGTATCTGCCAAAAATCCAGTTTTCAATGTTTTTTCCTTCTTTCCAGTTCTAACTTAAGGTTTTAAATAAAACACTTATTTTTTACTTTAGGTGATCCTGTAAGGAATTATCTTGTTAACGGGGGCGCAACTTTTTTTCCGATAGGTAACCGGAAATGGCGTCGCAGTGGCCGAGTTTGAAATATTTTTACCAAAAATTTCAATATTTCTTTGCTAGTAATGTAGCTTTTTAATAAAAAATAATTTTTATAAAATGTTTCATTTTTGTATGAGAAAAAATTGTCGAAAAAAGACTGTTAACTAGTGAGCTAAAAAAGTTAGTATCATCACTTTTAAATGTATATACATATGTATGTATATATCAGCAATATTTTAGGAAATCTAAGTGTTTAATAGAAATTAACTACCTTCTGCACTCAGCGTGGAGTCTGTATAATAGTATGGAAGCATTATTAGAGGATATATATGCGTTCTCATGGGTTCCATTTCAATAGTTAAAGAAAATTCCAACTAACCACTGTCTTCTATAACACTCTTTATTTTTTCAGTTCATTGACAACTCACTCCAACTCCTCACAAACTTAAAAATATTGCTACAATAAAATATTAAATTTCTCCATCACTTCCAATGAGGCAATAGAAGGGGCGTGCGCTTTCAAAGTCAAAGCCAACTTGGTGACTCGCATCATTTGTTCAGCTAAACACGCTTCACCGCTAAATATCCCCATATCTGTGGTTTTATTATACCATAATTAACATTATGCATATTTTCGTTTAATAAATACCCAACGCTATACATAATCTGCTTTGTAGCGGCGCACACCACCGCACCGCAACTCAACCGAAGACGCGCTGTAGACAGACAGACGCAGGCAACCGCAAAAGCGTAAGCTGCTGCTTACAAGCAAACAAGCCAAGCGTTTGAGCTGGCTGCCAGTGTGTGAGTGTAGAGACTGCTTTGGAGTGCCAATTTGAATATGATTTCGGAATTTTAAACTACTTTGAAATGAAAGACAACGCTCTTACACATACATATATATTTGTGTACTCTCTCTCTCTCGGATATATGAATATACCTCTATATACTTGTACATAAATATATCCAATATCGTAGCAAAGTTGTGAAATTCAACGTTTTTTTAGGAAGCTAGGAAGCAATGCTTGTTGTTGGTGGTGTGGCAGTGTTGTTTTTCACTCCCACTCCCCCACCAAACCGCATGCCGCCGCGTCGCAGTCGGAAAAGTTCAATGAGGTGTTAAACCATAATTTGCACACAAACACATTTGCATTTTTCGTCTTTGTTCTACGTTTATAATACAAGCGTTAAAGCGCATACTCACACAAACACACACACACACACATTTATATATATGGATATGTATTTAAATACATTGGGTTCAAGCGTAATGCTTTTGAAGTATGCTTTCGCTCAGCGTTTCCAACGCTGGCGCTTAATTCCTCTGTATCGGTTTGAATGTGTTTGTGTGTTCGCTAATTTCATTTGTCGAATATTCCAATGCAGCTCTCCAGGTCTGTGGAGTTTATTAAATGCTAGCGTTGAAATTTCAAAGTATAATTTTCAATTCTGCGGCATCGTTCATGCGATATTGTCTGCGCTCACTCCCACAGAACGTAGAATTTTCATGTTTTATTATTTTTAGTTTTTTTTTTACGAAAAACTACGCTATTTCCCAGCTACAGCGTAGTGATGAAGTACGATGAAGTATATATATGTATATATATATTCTATATAAGTACACACACACTCGCTTTGTTTGCGCTAAATAAGTTAACTTTTTCCCCCAGTGCCATCGCTCAGTTGCTCGCATGCTCGTAGACACTCGAGCAGCGAACAGAAACAAAAGTGAAAACGCTTAAAATTATGCAATAATAAAAAGGTGAAACTCTGGCAAATGTGTTGCATTAAAAATGACGCGCTTGAGTATAAATTTTAGCGCGCAAAGCACTCGTCGCGCAGTATGCATCCCATATACCCAACAGGAATATATAATATGACGAAGGTGGCTGAACTGGAACTTTTTTATAGCCGAAACAGGGTATAGTTAGTTTGCAATGCAGTTTATAAGAGCTAGAAGGAAATACTGTAAAATCTATAAATTAGACAAAAATATATACAACTATAAAATCACTGAGATGTTCTCTGTCTCTTTGCTTCTGGGATATCGATCTGAAATCTGGTACACTTTCTTTTCCCCCAAGAAGCTGCTTCTTTTTAGGAACCTGTAAGGGGAATTATAGCTTCGGTGCAGCAGAAGTTGTCAGTTTTTGTTCATCCAGAAAATTTTGTTCCATTTCTATATTATGAGAACAAAATAAGTTATATCTTTGTTTCTTTTTCTTTGACACTGCAAGCGTCAGTGGGTCGAGGAAAACAAAACCACTCCAGTTGTATGTATCTTTAACAGGCCGTTCCCAATTTTGGAGAGCTGATAATAGTTATTCTACATAATCGTATGCGTCTCGCAGGGATACCAAGTGTAGACATATAATACTAAGAAGGCTTATCCCGCCATAATTAGCGCAGACTGCAGGTACAGCATCCGGTGTTTTTACCTGATGACGACAGCCTTACTCCACGCCACTCAAAAGCACAGCGGATCAAATCAAATCACAAAGCCCTACCAATTGTGGAATGGACCTACTAACCACCTTGGTAGGGTTCGAGGCCCATCTAAAACCAATGCCGTACTTTGGATCCGGCTACGGGTTCCAATACAACTCCACATTTAACTGATAAAATATCAATTTGTCCCGTATTCTAGTTTTACCCACAACCACCACGATACTCCCTGAGAGGCCAGTCCGCATGAGCAGGTTGAAGCGAACTACAAGCGTTCTTGATCCCCGTGGTACCATAATTAAGTCTCCGGTCAGACCTCTTAGCCGAGGCTACTATTAGTTGAGCTCCAATACTGCTCTGCACAGTGGTTGGACTCCACACATTACACAAACACAAGAAGCTAACCCTAATACCCAATTCACGCGCAAAGGACCCTAACAGTTCGGCATTCTGACTAGTGGAAGGTCACGGTACACTTATATTCCAATGATTGAGTATACATTCATCTAAATAAATTATATTTAGCAGCTGGAACATGCGCTTTCCGGCTCTTCTCTGCCGGCTTCAAACAGCTTAGCTGGAGATTCATTCCCCCCTGGAGTTCTTAAGCCGCCTTACATCTGTTTTCACCTCGTCGTGGTCGAGTGGTGGGACGACAATGTCACTGTAGATTGTTAGTGCGGGTTCTTCTTCATCTCGCGTAGTTCTGCTTTTGCAATTTAGCAATTTTGGGAAGAGGGTCGTCAAAAGTGTACGCGAGGTTTCCATTATGGTCTTTAAAAAGTCAGCCCCAAGCTTGAAACCAATTGCTCGCTGCTTTAACTTCTTATAAATCACATTTCCTCAAAATCGCCAAAAACCTTCCCGCCCTCAGATGGAGTTGCTTTTCCTACAAGGCTGTTGAAATCAAAAAATGTCTGTGTCTGTGTTTGTGGCCAGCGCAGTGTATGTGTATCTTTTATTCATATCTATAAAAATTAATCGCCGGAAAATTTTCTTCTATTCAACAAGGTATGCTAATTGTGGCCACGGATGAGCTGATGCTGTCGGAAATGGCATTAAGAGCAACACCACAAAAAGCGAAAAGGTTGGGGTTGTTGGTTGGCGGCTGCAAGGCTTGGGAGGAATTAGAAAAGTTGTGTAATTTATGCTCCTGCGGTTGCTGGTGTATTTGTTTTTGCAATTGTTAAAAACTGTAACTGTTGAAAAATTGAAGCTGCTGAGGCAGCAACACAAATATTTAAATTTTTACAGTGTGGGAAATATTTAAAGATTTGGAACAATCAAAGCGTATTTTCGTTAATAACCAAATATTGCAAAATAGAAGAATAATAAAATAATAAAAGAGCTCAAAATTATTTGTAAAATACAGGGTGATCCATCTACGATGCCTCACAACATATTTGGATTATATTTTGAACTCATATATTCATGCAACACCCGTCTTGATTGACCACAACAAATTTGACTTTTTTTACATTATCCTTTTTGGGTCAAGCCATAATTGCGGCACTGATCCAAGAATTGTTAATGTATTTTTTCATCCCCTAAACAAAGAGAGAGTGAGTTAAGTCTAAAGGATAGGGTAGCCCAATGTCATCTTTTTTTGACTTCAGTCGTCCAGGCACTATATTACAGATTATTTACGATATCTAAAAACAAATCTAAATAGCGTCTCTTAAGCAAAATAGTTTCAAAATTGATAGTAATTGATGTGCTCGATTATGATACGGCTGATGGATACTGACAGTAATCTTCTGGAAAATCAAATTCAGTTCAGAAGAGAGTTCCTTCTAACAAAATTCGGGACCAAACGCTATAGTGTTGCCAGATAATGGCTGTTGGCTCCCACACTATTTCAGCGTCATTACACTTGTACTGAATTGAAGTTTCCAAAACATGTCTAACTTATTCCTTAGTAGGCTGCACAAGATTCTAGAAAAGATGAATATAAGGAAAATCTTAAACTTTATAGAGGAGTTCCTGTTCGTGATAAAACCTGATAATTGTATCTTACTCAAAACCAAAAAAAAGTGTGTTTTGATCGTTCAGTTGGTATAACAGCTTTCAGATGTATGTAGGAGTATGATTTGTAAAGTTTTTTCATTGTCTTGAATGACAAAAAATGTATATTAGTAAATATATCTTATAAACCAGAAAGTTTTCCTTAGAAGATCTTTATTTTTATCGATCAGTTTGTATTAGATTTACAAGCTGCAGTAGCCCCTTCTGAATAATTTCTACAGCCATTTCGGCTTTGTATTCGATAACATTTCATGTAGAGTTTCGTGAATGCGATATATCACTTTAAAAACCCAAATTTTCCAAACAAGCACTTCATTTTAATTGTTTTGTTTGTATCTCCGCTTCGGAGGCTTCGGAAAATTACAGTTTCTTTTGAAAAAAAAAATAAGATGTGTAAAATTTTAGGCTGATATCTCAAGAAAATTGGGGCTAGTATGCATATATACAGACAGACAGACAGACGGATATAGCTTATTCGACTCTGCCTATCATACCATATAACATATCTAACAGGTGAATTAAAAAGTGCTTGGCCCACCATAGCAAAACAATTTTTTTTGGCAAAATTCTTTTTTTTTTCTTATTCAACATGGTTCTCTTCAATGTTTATAGCGACCCTCGAACTTTTCGAGACCATATTTGCAGTACGATTTATTCTTTGCTTCAAACAGGCCTCAGTTTCGGCGACCACTTATTCAGTCGACGTAAATTTCTTTACAAGGAGCATTCTCTTGATATTTATGAACACGTAATAGTCGCTGAGGATCAGATATGAAAAATACGGTGTATGCGTTGGATGCAGAAGCGAAAGCAATTCGTCATAATTTTCTCTGCCTTTTGATAAGGCGTATTGTCTTAGAGATTTCGTCCTTCAAACAGTCCAATAATTGGCGCTGTTGACGGTTCTTCAATTTTCCAATTAGTCAACTAAAATTATTCCATGCGCATTTCAAAATACAGTTTTTGCAGTCTACTGAGATGCCGGTCGATTGGAATTCGGAGTAAAATGATGGAGCCATAGTGGCACCTGTCGACTTAAAAACTAAATCTCTAACATCTCCAAATACTGTTCTGAATCATGAAAAGTGAGCTCCCGCGACACTTCCTTTAAACAAAGCTTTTTCACACCCAAACATTTAGGAATGATATGATGCACACTTTCAGTTGATATCATAGAGTGCCTGCTATCTAGAATAGCTTCACTTTAGGGTCAACCGAACTTATTTTGTTAACTTTTTTGATGTTTGGCTTTCATCGTCTTGGGTACCTCACTTCAGCTCGTTCAAACTTCCAACTTTGCGAAAAAATGTATTTTATTTAGAATTTATTGATCATGCCTAGTTAAAAAAAAAATTGTTTTGAAATTTTAAAACGAAATGTATTCTACGGAACATCATTGGCTGGTTTGAAAAATTCAGTTTCAAGAAAAACGTGTTTAAAATTTCACGTGGTGGAGCTGACTGAACCAAATGCTTCGACAGTACACTACGTTGGATAAAAAAACTTTCTTTTCCACTAGTCTAGCGTTTGAATAATGTTTATTACAAACAAAAGTGTGCTTTAAGATAAACAAATTTTATAGTTTTTTCTAATTCGTGACTAATCCAACAACTTATTGAAACTTAATTTAATTTAAACATAAACAGAGTAAATTAAAATATATAAAATGAAATAGTACGTAATAAGTATATATAAATACTACGAAAATTTGGTTCTGCTCTTCTCTTTATTACATTTTGTAGAAGAAACTATAATTTCGAAGGTCTATATGACCCATCATGATTATCATGGGTTCAGCTATATGCTTCCACTCGTTTACGCGCAGTGTACATCGCAGCCTCCAATTACCCAACCACTTGCTCCCATGCGCAGTGGAAACCTTACAACAACAAATAAAAACCGAACAGCATCAACATAACCACCGACGACAATAAGAATTACTCACCTCGACCACCATTGTGGCATTAATATACAGAGTAATGTTATAAAAATCAACTACCCCACATAACTAGCGCCAGCGCGCCAACTTAGAGCTTGAATGCACGCATTTAAAATGTTGAGTGAAAAAGCAATGAAACAAGAGGACGAAGGAGAAAAAAGATTCATTTTAATTTTTCACTTGGATGAGTGCGAAATTAAGTCATTAAATAACAGTGTTCGCGTTCGAGCATTAAAGCATTGTGCCGTGGCGAGCATTATGCCATAACTGCCATCTCGACTGACACCGAGGCAGCGGCTGAGGACAGCAACAATAACGCCGGCAATTGTGGCAATATGCGTTTGTCTGCCGCGCAAGAACAAATGATTTTAATATCATATGCTTGGGATGTTGTTGTTGTACATAACGATGCGTAACGCAACAGCCAAGGCTAATAAGTCGCCCCACCATCGAATTACTTTGCCGCCTCTTGTTGCCACACAACTACAATTATACCGTCAAATTAGTGTGCGTGTGGTTGTGTTCAACGCATGTATGTGTGTGTATGTGCTTGTAAAAATTGTTATGTGTTGTATGATGAATATTTGACAGCTCAAATGGCTTCATTAGCATTACCTTTCGCCCCCAAGCGCCTCGTTTTGGCCGCCATTTACTTTGCATATAAATGGGCGTGTCATAAGTTGGTTTTTCGAATCACCATAATTATGGTGCAAGCGGATTTGCCTTTATGACGTAGTGTTAGCTGGATATGAAGGAATCATTAAAAGTAGATAAGATAGGCTAATTTGGGTGACAACATGCGGATGGCAGAAAAACATTCTTATTCGGAAAACCTCCAGAAAAATTTTCCAAATACTAGTTCCTGTGATGCTTCAAACGAGTTCTGTAGAAAAACACCACCAGTAAAAACTAGAGGTTATGTGGGAAATCTTCGACGGAACATTCTAAACAAAATTGCCTAGGAGACTATCGGTCGCATTTCGATGCAGCGTTTTTTAAGTTTAAAAAATCTTATGAGATATATGTGGTATAATTGTAATATTTTCGCCATAAAAATCGCTAACAATAATTATTGCAATTTAGGTAATTTAATATAAGTTTCGGTGACTTTTATCACGACCAATAGGAATAATTATTTCGTTAAACTTTATGTTACGATCAATAATACTATTTTTTTTTTTTTTTTTTTTTTGTCTTTTTTGATATTTTCGTCTGTAACCTAATATCTTGTATTCAACATAGTCCTTTAAATTTACCAAAATATATTTCGCTCGTTCGTTTATTTACTTTTCTATTCGTTTGATCCTTATAAGGGTCTAGACCACGTTTGCATTGCAAACTGGTTGGAATGCATTTAAGTCCTTTTTGCATAATAACGTAGATCCGAAAAATAAAACTTCGTAAATGGTGTAACATTTTTCCATAGCTCAAGTTATTCTAGTGCAAACTGAAATACGTTTTTACTCGGAATCCAATAACGAGAACTCCCTTTAGCTATTTACTAGTCACCCAGTGTAGCAGAGACCTAGAGAGAGGAGAAAACAGAATTCTCTGTTAGGAAGGTAGCAAAGATTAATAACGCAAATTTCCTGAAAGTGAAATATTACTGTGAGCTATAATAGTGGGAATGTCGCGATAAAAATCTTCAAAACATTTTTGCTGGAATCTTTTATGATCTCCACTGATTTGTATACCCTGAAAAGGGTATATTAAGTTTGCCACGAAGTTTGTAAGACCCAGAAGGAAGCGTCGGAGACCCTATAAAGTATATATTTAAATGATCAGTATGTTGAGCTGAGTCAATTTAGCCATGAACGTCTGTCTGCCTGCCCATCTGTCTGTATATATACGAAATAGTCAATCAGTTTTTAAGATATCGTTTTGAAATTTTAGAAATATCATTTCCTCTTCAAGAAGCTGCTCATTTGCCGGAACTGCCGATATCGGACCACTATAACATATAGCTACCATACAAACTCAACGATCGGAATCAAGTTCTTGTATGAAAATCTTTCACATTTGAAAATGTATCTTCACAAAAGTTGGCACAAGTTATTTTCTAAGATAATAATGTAATATACGAAGAAATTTTTTAGATCGGCTTATTACAGCACATAGCTGCTATAAAAACTGAACGATGGTATGGAAAACTTTCGCATTTGACAATGTAAATTCACGAAATTTGGTACAGATTATTTTTTAAGGCAACAATGTAATCTCCGAAGAAATTGTTCAGAACGGTTTACTATAGCAAACAGATTCAATACAAACTCAATAATCGAATTCAAAGGCTTGCATGTGAAACTTTCTTATTTGATGATATAACTTCACGAAATTTGGTATGAGTCATTGTTCTTAGAAATAATGTAACCTCCGAAGAAAATGTTCACAGTAAAAGAAATGCACCTGTGAAGGGTATATCAGCATCGGTGCAGCCGAAATTAACGTTTTTTCTTGTTTATGTGGATATTTAAAAAAGAATAATTGTAAAGGGCTACATGGGTTTCCTCGGGTAAAAAACAGCCTTTTTTCAAATATCTTTTCTCATAGAAAAAATTAAATATTTTATTAGAATTTATTTATTGTTACAAATACACACTATTCACAAAGAAACTGTAAAATTGTTAGAAAATTATTTTAAACTCGGCCATTGCGACGCCATTTACGGTGACCCCTCGGAAAAAAGATGACCCCACGTTGACAAAATAACTCTTTACACGGTCATCTAAGGTGAAAGCATATGTGTTTTAGTTTTTGTTTTTCCAAATAGTTGTAACCCAAAAATTAAAAATCCTGTTTCCAAATTTTTAAGCATTGTATCTCAAAGACCGTTGCAAAATTTCATGAGAAGCGGTTGAGTAGTTCTCGAGAAATCTTTCAAACCGACTTTAAAAACACAGTTTCGAGAAAAACGCGTTTGAAAACGGCGCACTTAGCCTAGCAACTTCGAGTGCACAAGTTCTCAAGGCCGTATCTCCGAAACTATTACTCGAATCCACTTGAAGACTTAGCACAATATTCTAAAAGTGTTTTAGAATTTAATAAGACAGTAAAATTTCTTTTTAAACCCGTAAACCCATGTAACCTAATAGTCTATTCTTTGTTCCCTGAACAGGGTATATTAAGTTTAATGTAATTTGTCGGAACCGCCGATATAGAACCACTATAGCATACAATAGCTGCCATATAAACTACAGATCAAAACCAACGGTTGTTTTTGAAAAATACCAAATTCCTTAACTGAGCGAGCAAAGCTTTATATTTATGAAGAATTAATATGCATTTATCATATACATACCTACACATTATACGCTCTTCTACTTTGGTCTTTGTGAGAGGGCTTCACTGTAAGGGCAAAAATAAAAAAAAAAAACAAAAAAAAAACCTGAAGAGCATAAATGCACAGGCAAATATCCTTTCAACAGATTGCATTGCATTTTCACACTCGATTACCTCGAGCGAAGGGCTTACCGAACGGCTGGCTGGGGTTGACGAGCGACGCACTGCCGCCAATGCTTGAATGCCTGCACGTGCTCAATATGCGCTTGCATAGAATTACCGCTAACACTTTTGCACTTCAAAAACAAAACCCGCACACACAAAAACAAAAATAAAATATGTAAACAAAACAAATAAATACAACAGCAAAGTGAGTGCATGCACAACAAAGCCGGCTATAACCGTGGGCCACGGCGTATGAGTAACACAAATGCGTAAATAAATACACGCAGCGCTGCAGATTGATTTTTTCCCGTTATGAACGGTTGATGTGTGGTATTATAATGCGTTTTTCCTGCAAACTCCTTTTGTTTAACATTTTTTATATTTTTAAAATGTTTTTTTGTTCTAGCTTTGGTAGTTATTATATTGTTATTGGGGGTTACTACATATGCGGCATCAAAAATCGTCCCGGCACTCCCACAAAAACAATGAATGGAAAACAAATAAAAACTGCGTTTGGCTAAAAAGTGAAAGTAACGAACGCATGCCAAACTGCTTGTCTAGCTGCTTATGTGGCGCACACGTGATGCGTGCAACACACAAACAAATATTTGTAGAATATGTATGTTTATTGGCAGAAATACTTTTGAATCCTTGAATTTCACTTTTCTCAATGCCTCACAGCATTCCTGCTGCACTACACTTCACTTCACTTCATATTAACAACAATTTCGAATTATTCAAACTGTGTTCAATTGCTCTGTGGCACATACTCACATACATATCTACATGGTAACGCACACAATAATGAAAATGTTTTGTTTGCTAAAAAATTCCAAACGTTCCATTGCGACGCAATCACCAGGAAAAGTACAAATACACACATGTATACTTACACACATACACACGCTTAAAGCCGAGTGTGTTTGCCTAACAGGAATTTGCCCGCAGCCAGTCCCACCTATATACCCAAATACTCTGGGCTCAGAGTCAGTACTCTCGCCAGTAATTCTCAGACTCACATGTGTGCAGAGGTATTTGCCTCATACACGGCAATACGTCTTACACCCTCATCCGGCACTTGCCAAGCTTTAATGTGTTTCTGAATGCATTGATTTCGGTTTGTTCATATAAATTTTGGTTTTTGTCTGGCTTGGGGAATGCCTTCCGCTTGGTTGGTAATAATTTTTAAATCTATACAATTCAATAAAGTTTTATTACTGCAAAAGTATGCAATTTTCGATTCGAACTCACATTCATTGATTCATTTTCATATTGCCATTATTTGGCTCTAAATCGGTGAGTTGGCATGCAGTGAGGCATTTGGGCATTCAATTGGACAATTGGCTTTCACCTTGCAGATCAGCACAACTTGTGGCAAGTTATAAATATATGTATATCAAATACTCATCGGTAGCCAATTGAATTTGTTCGTTAAAGCAGATTTGGTGCTTGAGATGTGATGGGGAGAGAAAACTTTGTTGCTGGCGAGTTCAATAATTTGTCTTTGACTGTCGTTAGGCGCTTTGTTGTGAGTAAAATTTATGAATTTTGTGTCACTTTTACTGAAAGCTCTTCTACTTTAATTCTTTTGGTGAAGAATGTTTGCAAATAAAGTTTCGAATTGGTTACAATTATCAATAATTTTAATATTTCGTACGATTATACATATCATAGATAACATTATATGACTAAATCGGCCTTTTATGTATACTAAACAACACAAGTAATCGAGTTTTAAGGAGAAAAGTGGGGAATCCGCTCTTCGAAGTAAGAAGGCGAAAAGTTATCACTATCTATATAAGCTGAAAGCAACTGTGTGGCTCATCCCAAGGGTACTAAGAAGTAAAATTTTATATGTTTCTCGGATCTTGAGCATTCTTAAAGTGGTTCCAAGGCTCAGGACTGTTATATAGTCATTAGTAACATAGATTGAACAAGCTGCTCCAACTTCCGTTATCAATGCTTATCAGCTATTTCCGATTCATATAAATTTACAATTTAAGCCGGAGTACATGTTTTGAATGAAACACTTTTCATAAGCACTTTTTGGGATGGCCTTCAGATCTTTCAGCGAATTGTGTTTAATCTCTTCGATTGACTGAAAACTGGTTTCACGGAGTGCCGTTCAGAAAAAATCGCACGGAGGCCAATCTGACGAATGAGGAGACCAGTTTATGGTACTATTTATGAACAAAAAAATTAAGCTTTATCAAAACGAGTCGCGTTTTATACCCAAAATATCCACCAAAATCATTCCAACGGACTCGTGAGAGATACTGAGCTCTCTTGTCATCTTTCTAACATTTGCCTAACGATTTTCAATACCACATTATTCTTTTCTTCTATTCTTTTTAATATTTTCATCAGTTGAAGAGATTGAAGGTCGTCCAGAATGAGGCACATTCGGCGAACCTTGATAAAGGCCGCTAATTGATACCAGCCGTCTCAGTTATCGGAAAACTCGAAACTAGAAATGACAAGGTGGATATCTCCAGCTCAAATCTGAAATTACTAAAACGATGTCAGTATCGATAATAAGAAATTTGAAGTATTGATTCTTTTTCGGAACGAACCCGTAGACAGAAGCATGAGTAAGTAAGCTTCAGTTCAGTTCAGAATAAGTATTTCGTCTGTTATACATTTTCGCATAGTCAAAATCATCATATATCTCTAATTTATTCGATCTTATTGTTTAATTTACATAACTTTGGCAAAACCCTTATGAAATATTCAGAGCTCATTTGCTACACCAACGATTTCGACAGCAGCATTTAATACCAATTGTCTTAATTGGAAAATACTACTTTGAAGAGATCCAAAATGATTTGCGCTTTGATTTCAGTAATTTCGAGCTTGTAAAGATTGTTGTTAATTACAAATGTAAATATGATGAAAACTTCGGAAAGGAAGTGAGAATAAAATAAAATATGTTCTCATAACCCAGCTAAAGAGGACCGTTGATTAATAACATATAGATTTAAATGTATTGTTTTCTGATTTCATGTCACATGAAGTATCGAGTTACGATTAATAATTTGTTAAATTAAATGTGTCTGCAGAAGCCAATAACAAGATATCTGGAAACCATTGAGGATCAAAGAAATGCTGGCGAACTATTTGAGTTAAATATAATTATTGTATATAATATTTTAAGTTCTCAGAGAAAATATCTTAAATCATTCGCATGTAAAAAAAATTTGCAACGTCCAGTGTTGAATTGCACGCCACTTTTTCCTTTTCTACCCACGCATTATCAGCACGCAGCAATCAGCGCTCATTCGGCATGCCACACGCCGCATGCCACATGCCGCACGCTGCAAGCTGACAGTACATGTCATAAACGCAATTTTTGGCGCTTGTAAAATGCAATAAAAATTTTGTGGCACATCGTTGTAGTAACCATGCTACAACAATGCCAGTTGCAGTGGCACCAGCAACATTCGCAATAAAACAACAACAGCAATTAAGCACTGCGAAGGCGTGTGATGTGGCGTGGCAAGAATTTCATGGCGCGTTGCAATGATTTCACATTCGGCGCCATGTTGTTGCTTTGCTCTGTTGCATTGCCAAGATTACCAACAACAACAGTAATAACATGATGTTGAAATAAAAGTTGTAAAATGCCAAGGAAGTAATGTAAGATTATTGCGTGGCAAAGTGTTGATCCAGGCGCTGAATTGGATAATCAGCGCTCGCATGTGCAAGTGTTTGTGTGAAGGTACAACTACTATAGGAAGGGATGTGAGTATACTTGGTGTTTAATGTGCGATTTTGTGGCAGTTGCGCTTGATGAATTAATGTTGTTGCTTTCTTGTGAAAATCACTTTGTTGTGCACTCTAGCGCTTCTATAACATTAGTACTAAGAATTAAATCATATATAATTCTCTATTAAAAATTGTTGAATAAGTTTTATCTCTAATAACGAGAGTTAAATTACGAATTTTATGCAGTGTTTGCACAGGGTTCAATTGATAGCTTCAAAGCATAAGTTTTTGAAGAAAAGAAAGAAAGCGGATTTGAAAATAAGAAGGAGTTCTGTGGAGAGTTCAACAGAAAGGCCTAGAAATGAAAATTCGGTATTATAAGATTCGACGAGATCTCTTTTACTTGCTCGAGCTGTGCTCTGTATAGTAAAATATATTATAAGCGGACAATAACTTAAAAAGTTATCTACGAATCTTTAGAGTATAGATTAGATAAAATAAGTTTATCCTGTTTCTAAGGCCAACAGCAACCTCACTTAGACAAGTGAGAACGCAATGGACATGATACCTAAATACTCCTAACTATTGATCGTAGTGACCCTCATAAGTTGGCAAAGCGCTTTGAGTCCGCAACGAATTACATTTTTCAAATAGAAACAAGTCAACTAGTATCAAAGCCGGGGAAATACCTTCAGTTGTTGGCAAAGTAAAAACCAAAAAACAAAAACCATAAGTCGGTGTGAAGAGATAAACTTCCAACACAACTATCGCAACGAACGTATAACCATATTTAGCGATAGCCAGAGAGCAAGTAATCTCTGAATACGGGATCAAATCGCTAGTGGTGCGGAGTGTAGAAAACGGCTGAACACTCTATCGGTTCGTAATCAAGTGGACCTTATCTAAGTGCCCGGTCACAAAGGTATAGGTAAAGGGAATGAACTAGCTGATTAACTTGCCGGCTATATATAGCATTCACTAACAAGGTAGGACCTAAACCCTTCAGCGCGGTAGGTCCTCATACCATAAAGAAACTGCTCCGCAAGGAAAAAGGAGTAGACAGAGAGAAGTATTGGCAACAATTCAAAGGCATTCACCTTTAGTTGTTAATGGGGGTTAAAGCTTCAGTATATTTAAATATGTAATTAACTTCCGTAGGGACAAACTCAGGCAACTTGTTGCATTATACACTGGCCATGGCATAAGCTCAAGAAACGCTTATATAATACGGGCCTAGCTTCTTATGCAAATTGCCGATTCTGCGACAGTGAACCTGAAATTCCAGAACACTTGCTAATAGACTGCTTAGCAGTCTGTAGACGCAGGATAAAGGGCCTTGAATCCTTGCTTCCGAATAGGGCACATCACCTCACTAGCACCTAGCCGTACATTGAAATTTATAAATATCCTGGGGCTAGGAGGTCTTCTGGTTTAGGAGTGGTCATAATAGACCTTAGGTAGCGGTACAGTATTCATGTATTTATCTACGATTGTGAAATATAAACTCAATCAAAACTAAATTAATAAATCTGGTTTTTGAAGAGAATATCAACCAAAGAATGAGAAATCCCCATTTCTCTCCTGGCTAATGAAAATCATTACATGAAATATATGTCAGCTGAGGTAATTTGTGGATCCGTATTGTATACACTATTAAGAGAACAATTCGCTTTCTCAATTTCCTGCAGATAACTGTTGACCTATATATGCGTTATAAAGTCAGTCGGAAGTTCGAAGTCTTTATAATAGTTATT
Organism: Bactrocera zonata; assembly: GCA_037783105.1. Classification (NCBI taxonomy): domain Eukaryota; kingdom Metazoa; phylum Arthropoda; class Insecta; order Diptera; family Tephritidae; genus Bactrocera; species Bactrocera zonata. The sequence goes on along the minus strand of JBAWJQ010001988.1, from coordinate 166,006 downwards.
TTGGACTTAAGGGAAATTTTTATACATTATTTATCATCGGGAAAATTGTTTTTCGAATTTCGATAATATACTATATATCACAAATTCAACGACATTGTCGGCAAATCCCACTGGCATCCCATATTCGGTATCCGGGGACATGATGGTAATTGCACAATTTTGACAATTTTTACACTCTGAGGTATGCCACAAAAGCACTATTTGGGCAAAGTTTTTCTGAATATGATGAGTGAAATTATTCAACAAAGAAGTTCCATTAAATCATGTGTGCGGAATAAAATTTCTGGTGCCGAAACGTTCAGAATGTTGAAAAAGGCCTTCAGAGATAATTGTTTGTCGCGAGCAAGTGTTTCTGATTAGTACAAATTATTCAAAGTTGGTCGAAAAAATTGACTTTAACAATTGTATATTATTATACTTATTATTATTTTTTGCTAATATGAGCAAATTAAAAATTTTATATTTATCCAGTATGTCCGAAGATATATAACTTCATCTAAATGCCCATCGTTGAATTTTGGCACCGGCTCCTATTCTTGTTTCATCTCGGTTAGAAAATTGAATGTCTCTGGCTCATTTATAACGGACTTTTCAATTAAGTCGCTACACATTTAAATACAAATTTGCGATATCAATGAACCCAATTTTCGATTGCAATTCACTGCAATTTCACGTTCAATATTCGTACCAAGTTCATCACCGTCGCTGGTTTATTGACATAGACCATATACTTGACGTAGCCTCACAGGAAATAGTCTAACGGCGTTAAATCGTACGATCGAAGCGACCATTTGACTGGGCCATTTCGTGAGGTAACACGTTCACCAAACTTTATTTTCAATAAATCGACAGCACAATGATGCCGGCCACCAACAAACCGCAACAAACCGAAACTTTTTTGGAATGCAATTGTGACCCATGAAGTACGTGTTGATTTCTGCCTAATCAAGGAAGCATATTCTCGACACTACAAGTATTTCTTCGTCTCACTGGTACGGGAACATTTTGAACTGAAAATTTTTCCACTAGACGTTCATTTGTTAAACTGACAGGACAATTATGATGACCTTAAAGTTGAGACCACTGACTCCGAATTTCGGTAGTAATTTTTAATAATTTTGACTCTTTGTTGAAACGTGTATATTTCCATGATGAAATGGTAAATCTTACTGAAGAAAAATGTGAAAATAAATATGAAGAAACGGATTTAAAAATTTGCTGCCACAATGTGGTGTGAGTAATTGATAATCTGAAGTAGATTACGATTATTGTGACATATTTTATTACTACGAGAGCACTAAGTATTAATCAATATATACGATATTCAATAATTTACGCAACAGTATAAAAAAAGCTTTAAGCTCTTATTACAGACTCAATGTACGTACAAAATATCTAAAAAAAATAGATCGCATTAAATCGAAATTGCAACTTTTCATATTTCCCCCCTTCTATTAAATAAATTATTGCCCACAATTAAATCATCCGTTATTTTTCGAACCATTTGTTGCTTCTTCCATTGAGCAGCATAACTTTCTTACTCACTTAAGCTTCGATTAACCAGCAATTACCTGTTATTAGTCTGCTGGTATTAAAATGGTATCCACCTTCACTATACTGCATATTTATCCACATATATTTACAACAAAAACAGTAAAATGCATTTTTGCCGTTCATTCTTGAGGCGGATAAAGTTAGCTCATATAATGTTCTTAATTAATAACTTCTCAATTGAACACATTTAAGTCTTACTGCAGCTGTTGTTAAAATCTCCTATAGATGCTTCATTACTCTGCCACAACGGGAGTGTATTCTTCTTCTTCTTCTTGCTAATTGCACTTTTATGCTGCTTATAGTTTAATAGTTGCATTATGCCGACGTTGTCTTAAGCCTTATAGATTTACTGATACTTATGAGCATACTTCTAAAGGGTGTTCTTTTAGAGTTAGGTTGGTAGGTAGGAGTGCAGTGTATTTCGGGCTCAATTAGCACTTGCTGCGCCATTTTGATGCACTATTCGTAGACCTTCTGTATCTGCTATCACGTTCCACCTCCTTTTTCAAACCATTTTGAGGTTTCGATGAAGCTGCTTATGTCTGATATGTTTTTAGTAGAAATCTATTCTAGGTTTGGTGCTTGATGGATTCCAAATGTTTTGTGTCGGATCTGTGATAGGGCTGGGCATTCACAGAGAAAGTGGAAAATTTTTTCCTTGTTCCCTGTTATTTCGCAGCCTCGGCAGATGTTGTTGTAGGGCATACCCATTTGGTTGCATGTTCCCCAAATGGCCAGTGCCCTGTTATGGTAGCTGCTACTCTGTAGATACTTTTTCTTGACCTGTCTAATAGGTCGTTAGTTCTTTTCCTGCCATATGTTGGCCATAATTGTTTAATTATGATGCATTTTGTTATGTTTTCCCATCTGTTATTTGCAACTTGTTGAAATTGTCTATTGATGTCGTTAAGGAAAGCTCCAGCCTTTGCTAACTCGTCTGCTTTTTCGTTGCCGAAAATGTTCCTGTGGCCCGTAACCCAGATCAAGTCTAGTTGGAGCTTGTCTTCTATTGCGCCTAGTGCTTTCTTGCAGTTGTGGACTATACTGGAATTTGTCATGGGCGCAGACAAGGCCAGAAGCGCCGCCTGGATATCCGTTAGAGTTAGAGAACTTGTATTTTAAATACAGAAAAATGAATGAAGTTCAACATTTTTAGACTTTATTAACTTAAAAATTTATGGCAATTAGTATTTTAAACGAATTTTGTAAATGTGATCACCATGACTATATCCTATGTAGACCACCTCGACGAAACTATAATGATTTTCCCTTACAAAACACATTAAAATGTAGTTTTTTTTTGAGATAATGAGACAATCATAAAGTTTACTCTACAAAAATTAACTTATTTACTGACCCTTTAGTCATTTTGACGGTAAAATTTAAATATACTTTTTCTACCGAGTTTCAGAAATAAAGTCTACGATTTCCAAAAGTGTAAGACTTGGGATGAAATATCAAAAACATGGTTTTACTTTACCGGCTCTCAAATTCCTAAATATATCTCTAACAGAGCACCCTTTATATGCAATAGTTCTGACTCTGATGGACTAACAGCTTGTCAATTTATTCGCAAGCAACAGTAAAGTGATTAGTACCTAAACTGATTTTTCGCGCAACTACAATTTGATCGAATTAGTTGATGGAGTTCAAAGTTTAGAGATGATTATATCATAATCATTTAACATATTAGCAATTAGAGAAATTCGTGTGAAAATTTCTGATTCAAGAATTTTTGCTGTGTTCCAAATACAAAGTATATTAGATTTGCAAGAGAAAACTTTACAAACAGCTAAGTAGCTTATTTGCAGCTTTTACCTGATGCAAACTACAAATTGTTTCAGTTACTTCAATTACCCGAAAAAATTGATGAATATACAAAAGTAGTATGAACAGATACATTTGTTTCTTTATTAAATCAAAGTTTGTTTTGGAACTTCAGACTAGAAATATACATTAAAAGCAGAAATAGTCTTAATATAATCAACTTTATAATTTAATTGCGGATTAATATATACATAGTAGTCATCCTTATGACATGTACAGTAGTAGTTCTCAAATACCTTGAAAATTGATTTCGATGGCATGAAAGCTGAAAAAAATACCATTTTATCAAATTAAATCCAGTAGATGATAAAAGAAGAGAGAGTGAACCAAAGACATTGCTTTAATGAACGTTAATACCACATTATTAAATGATAGAATATAATAACTGTATAAGTTTTCGCAAGCATTGGAGAGAAGCGAATCGAACAAACTATACAAGATGCTCAAACAAACGGGCAGTAGTTGAGATAGCACATACTCTCTTGAAAGAATTGAATTCTATAACCTTGTAGTTTCCTAGAGATGCTACTTTTTTTTACAACATAGCAGCGAGCAAAGCTAGAGAGCAGATAATAGCTATTCTCGATTAGAGACCACATCAGTAACTGTACCCATGGCTCCTAAGTCTTCAGTAACCTCTATACAAACGAGTATAATAGAGAACATCGGTTGAGTAGTCGTCGAGTCGTCGTTGCGAAATTTATTATTATCACATTCTACGTGCATATAATTTTATGTTCTGAACAAGATATAATACACATGTTTGAAAACACCCAAAAAAACCGCCAGAGACCCCAGAAAGTAAATCTTCTTCTTCTCCAGAAAGTAAATACCTTTATAAATTATCAGTGTGATAAGCTGAGTCAATTTAGTCAAGTCCAGTCTGTCTGTAAATACGCGAGTTGGTTTATCAGGTTTTGAGATTCTTGACACATACGAGTATTATTTTCTTCCCAAAAAGCTGCTCTTCACTACAGCATATTGCTACGATAAGATAAATAGATGAGGATTTCACCGCGACCTTAGTTCAATTGCACCCTTATATTGCTACCATACGTATTGAACGATCAAGCGATCAATCTTTATCAAGATAAAAATTAATCAAAGGAGGGTATATTTGATATCAAAAAGAATAACTTCACTTGTTTTTAGATCTTTTGATATGACGCTTGGTTCAAGGAAGCTTTGTTAAATATTTATGTATAATTCCGGCAATAGAACTCAGGGTTACACCCATGCCTCAGGTTAATTGTAATGACCCTGACCTACCACAGTAAAAAATGACTTGGTAAAATGCATTTAATTTTATTCGACATTGCAACCTTCAAGGTTGATGCACTCGTTACACTGACCCTCCAGTTTCGTTTAAATTTTTGGTACGATTTTTGCATTCCGTTGAGGCTCAGTTCGAGGAAATTTCTTCGCGGCGAACATTCTTTTGAGATGTGAGAATAGGAAGTAGTCGCTGGGGAGATCTGTGGAAAACTGTGGATACCGGAAACAATTCGAAGCCCAATTCATGGATTTTTGTCATCGTTTTCACTGCTTTCTTCCTTAAAATCATCTGATTATTTTATCCAGGTCTTGTCTGAAACCTCGTTTGGTATCGAACGGCTTGAATAAGTCCATCCCGTATTTGGTTTTGCTCAACGCCAATGCACAGTCATATCAATTTTGCGGGGATACCAAACTCGGACGGCTCAACGTCAATTTACACAGTCATATCAATTATACGGGGATACCAAATTCGGACATCGCGGCATAAAGGCAGTTCCTTTTTGTACTGTCGAAGGTAGGTTTGAAATCGACAAAGAAATGCTGTGTGTAGATTGTCTTTTCATGGGTACTTTCGGTGCATGGTGAATATCTGAGCCACTAAATAAAGTTACAATCCATTAACCGTTTCCTAAAACGTATTTTTATGTACACCGGAATGCAATAGCCATATACTCCACACCATAGAAATCATGAAATTAAAGATTTTATATGAAAGTTTTCTATAAAACATTTTCATTAATCCTAATTACGCCGCCTAACTATTTGCATGTAATAAAACCCAAGGGAAACTACAATTTATAATACACTTATGTATATCTGCTTGGCCAACGGTTACTCGCAGCATATTTAGTCACTTTGGAGTACTCTGACCGATGCTTCACAGAAACTTTCAACAATTTGAAGCATGCATGCTAACCAGTGATGAAGTCAGAGAATAAAATTATGAACAACAGTTTGGTTTTATTGTTTGCTCACAACAAATACATACACTCGCACGCATGTGTACTTATACATACATGTAAATAACGTATTTTGTACCCACACATAGAAGGTGTTGTGTTGTTCTTTTTTTGCCATTTTCATGTCTTTGGTCATTTTGCTTATGTATTTAGGGACCTTTGGACCTTGGTCTGCTGCTGTCTCTGACTCAGACTCGGTTGGCTGCCCAGCTGACTGACTGGCTAACATGTTGACAAGAAATTGCATAATTATGGGTTTCCGGTATCCGCTTAGATCAACTCAACCGCAACTGGCAGCAGGCATAAATGTCTGTGTACGCATACATATAGTACACATATATAAGCGTATATGTGTGGGTATAAGCATATGGGTTTGTTCGCCTGCAGCAGTGTTGAGTTGTTGGTGCAACAAATACCATTCCTTTATAACTGATGCCGCCATATGTGGCAGTGCACACACACTTGAGTGTTTTTGTTGCTCATGTTTCGAGAAGATGAAGTTCTTGCACAATGCAACTATGCTAAAAACTAAACATCAGTCCTTGCAGCTAGCGAACAGCATGTTTCTGCAACGGAGTAATGGCAACAAATCGTGGGAGGAAATGGCCTGCCTGAAGTACAGACAAAAAAGTTCAGCACACGCAAGATATGTGAATGTCATGTGGATGCAGCCTTCCAACTCATATACATACATACATGCATAAGATGCTGCGGCTGGGGAGACAGCAAACAACTATGAAAGCTAAACAATGCTCAAAGGCAGTGAGCAGTGCAACACAATAGCAAAAAAGCATATGCGTTTATATATATTTACCGACAGAGGGGCTTAACAGTGGAGCAAACCAATTTATAAATCACGGGTTCTAATATATATTTTAACTGGATATTATTAATATAATTCAAGCGCATTTCCGAAGAATAATACGTAAATGTTAACAACGAGAAAATTCGACCCCTAAGCGTGTTAGTTTTTCATCGAGATATATCCTTTCAACTTTTTACCAATTCTTATAATTTAAAATAAAGGCAATTTAGCTTTATTATAAGAATAAGAGTTAACAGATCAATTGAAACTCTCCGACCTAACACATATTTGGCACTACTAGAATTAAATGCATATGACTTTTAGTTAGTCCTAACCTTAAAAAATGCTATCGGATCGCTACTTTGTGAATAGCAGGTGAAGCCACTTTCGCTATTGTGAAAAAATTGATAAAAAAGGAAAATAAACCATCAAGGATTGGTATGCTTAGTTCAGAAGTGGTGATATCAATACCGAAGACGGTGCACGCAGTAGATGCACAAAAGAGGTTGGTATCGACGAAATCATCAAAAAAGTTCACAAAATAATTTTTGATGACCGTAAAATGAAGTACAAAAGGGTAGATCCGAAGTACGAAAAACTCTTATCGACACCACATAGAGAGACTGTAAGTATTTGATCGGAATACTAACTGATCACTGTCTAGTGGCGACAGACGCCCGCAGAATGGGGCTGATAGATCGAGAAGACTGCAGGAAATGTCTAGAGAAAGGCACCAGAGAAACAATGGAGCGTCGCTTGTGCACTTGTCCCGCAATGGCAAGACTAAGCTGGAAGCATCTGAGGTCACCAGGATATATTATAAACTGAAAGAGATACCAGTAGTGAGGCCACAGAATCTGCTGAGATTCGGGTCAAGCGCAGTCGTCCTAAAGAATGATTACACATCATGGACCTAGTAACTGGACTCTATCTGGTATCGCAAATAGACCAAAATTGGTTTAAGCGTGGTTAATTGGCCTACCAGATTAACCTTACCTAACCTAAAGTGAAGTTGTTCGAGAAAGAAGGCATTTTAAAGATATCAACTAAATGTTTATAAAACAATAGGGTGATTCAAAAAAAATTTTTGTTTTGTCGATTGGTACTCGGAAAAATAGGTTCCTAGATACCTCTAAGAAAGCCTCTCCAAATATGAGTTTTTAATTGTACTTGAAAAAATATCTTGTTCTTTAGATTTTGTAGGAATTGAATGCTCTACCAAAAAAATCTCTCATGATTTTTTCGTAAACCAAACCGTTTAAAAGATATTAACAGTTAAAGTTCGATTATTTTTGGAAAAATTCTTTATATATGATTAATTTTATAACTTAATGAAAAAAAAAAAAATATTATGAATGATGAAACTCATAGTTTTGTAGGAAATTTACTGCTCTATAAAAATGGTCTCATATGATTTTTCGATTAAGTTAAGCGTTTACGAGATATTCATCGTTAAAAAAAAATTTTTTTTGAAAAATAGGTTCCTAGGCACCTCTAAGAAAGCCTCTCAAAAAACCAATGAGTTTCATCATTCATAATAATTTTTTTCAATGAGTTATAAAATTCATAAGAAATAAAAAATGTTTCAAAATGTCTCCCAAGAAGGGGACTAATTATGCTAAAAATGTGTTGTAGGTCGTTTATTCTTCAATTGGCCTGTTATGTTCGAAAAACTAGTTCGTGCAATTGTTCGACGCTGTCCCGATTCATGATTGCTCGAATTACCGACTCTGCAGCGCGCAATGCGTCCTTCGAGCTGAACCATTAGTTTGGTAATACATTTGCACGATTTACTTCGAAGTTACTCTGTTCATTGCGAAATTTTCAACTTAAGTGCTGTTTAAAATCACTGTCTAAATGAAAAGATCTGTGAAAAATTTTCCAAATCTTCATCGTATTGTTTACTTGTTTGCATATTATGATGGTAAAGGACCATGGACTCCTATTTTCTGTTCGCTCGATGTTAAATCAGAGAGTTAGCTTAAGGATTTCTAGACAGTCACTGGATATAATTAGAGGTATCACTGCGACTTCCGGTTACCTCATGCTCTATCAGTGTGACCTACTTTCAACGTCTTTCTATATATTTAAAGACTAACTGTTCCGATGTCTCAACGTCACATAACCGACAGATTTTCGTGGACCAAGTCCCTGTTTATATGTTTATATATGTACGTAAGTTCAACAAATGCAAGCATCCTTAGTTTGGATCTTAGATTAGATTGCTAGATTATCAGGCTAATTAATCTGAAACTTTTCAGGACTTGCCGATAAAATACAAATAATCTTAAATTTTGTAAAAATCTCCGTAATTTTGTTGATTCTGAACCCACAACCGCGCCGTTAGTTCTACTTTCTCTAGACTGGATAAGGAAGCGAAGCAAACGATCTGGTAGTGAATGATTGCAACACGGAGTATCTCCTGTCATCAAACAAACAGTCGTCGCATCTGCGACAAGGCTCCCACGTCACTGTTGACAGTCATAACTTCATGTCGTAGATAATTTCGTTTACCACGGAACCAGGATTAACAATAACGTCAGCCTCGAAATCCAACGCAGAACAACTCTTGCCAACAGGTACTCCGTCGGACTGGGTAGGCAATAGAGGACGAAAGTCATCTCTCGACGAACAAGGATCAAACTCTACAAGTCAGTCATCATCCTCTTCCTGCTATATGGTGCAGAGGACGACGACAACATCTGATGAGTCACCGTTACGAATTTTCGAGAGAAAGGTTCTGCGGAATACTTATGGTCCTTTGCGCATTGACAGCAGCGAATACTGCTGTCGATGGAACGATGAGCTATACGAAATATACGACGACATTGATATAGGTCAGCGAATTAAGACAGTGGTTTCGCTGGCTAGGTCGTGTGGTCCGAACGGATGAAAACGCTCCAGCTTTGAAAGTGTTCGGCACATTACCCGCCGGGGAAGCAGAGGCAGAGGATGATCAACACATCCACTCCGTTTGAAAGATCAGTTGGAGCAGGACCTGGCTATACTAAGATTCTAAAATTGGCACCAAACACCGAAAATGTAAACTCGGCTGTAACCGCGTAAGCGATGTCTATGCCAATAAAGAAATCGAGAAGAATCCACCTGAAGTTCGGCCGATTATCTTTTAATGGCAAAGTCATCAGCTGCTATTATTTTGTCAACAATTTACACATATTGCGCCCACAGTACCTACGACTAACTGCAATCCTTTTGTTTCGAGTCCACGCAGGAAGTCGAACAATTGAATTGAATAACATGAATGAGAAATGAATTGGCACACCACGGGATGGACTGAGCGAAAATGGCTTGAATGCTGACGCTTAACCGCAACACCGTTGTATGTGTAGATATGCGAGCGATTACCAGAAACAAGTGCGATGTGTGCGGTCAGAAGAAACTAAGGCAACTATGGACGCTGTGGCCAAAGAGCTTTGCCAATGCCAATAACCCGCGAACCACCCCGCCCACCTTTTCAAACGGATACGAGCGCTTTCTTCATGCAAACTAGGATGATTGCGCACAAAAGAACGGAGGGGGCAGCGCGGGTTACAACACACACACACACACAAAACCAAAATAAAAAAGGCAGAAAGCAGAAATGCAAATTTGAATGCGTTCAGGGCGCCGTAACTGTAAAGTTCTCATATTTACATAAGTAATGTGTGCATTAATTTATGCGAGTGCAGACAGGCGTTTCAATGGCAGCGCAAACGGGGCAGGCAGTCAGTGACCCAAAGTGCATATGCGCCTTTATATTTGCCGGCGTTTGCTTATGTATGTGTGTGTGCATTTGACTGCTTTCCGGCCGCTTTGCTTGTGGCAGCGTTGCATTTGCGATTGTCAATGGCGGCTTTATTCGGTAAAATGTCATTAAATGCAAATCATTTATGCACTTTCGCCAATGCCAGCACACCAGCGCACTCACACATCATTACACCTACACACCCACACACATAAGTCTGCTTGCATTCAAAACGTTTCCTTTTAATTTGGAGGATGCGTGTGGCGCTTAGCTTGCTGCCACTCATTCATGCCACGCGGCATTCCTTCAAATGCAACTTAAATATGCGTAAGCGTTGCCACATCGCTTGAATGCCGGCAACTACTTGTATATGCAAACAGCGGAAATCAAATAATGCAATCCTTGACATTCAAAAGCGCCGCACACCCACTTAACCTGCACTCGCCACATACCCACTCGCATGGAACACACTCTCCATATACCCCTTCACCATATAATTCCTTTAATAAACCTTTCTCTACATATTTGCATCTTGACTGACGCTGTCTACCTTTAGTGAGTCACAGTCACACATATGGAAATTCGTCGAAGTTGCGTTGCGGTCGCCGCTGTCGCCGCCACCTTCACCAGCACTCAGGTGGTTACGCAAAAGTTTTGCTGCGTTATTATTTTAGTCTATCTGTCTGCCTGTCAACACTGAGTTCCGGTTCCGTTGACAGCGCAATGAAATTGCATTTTACGCATAGAAAATTCGTTCGTTACAATTAGTTTGCAACTTTGTTGATTGAATGAGCCGCACCACACACAAGTCTGTGTGGCATGAGTTGAGTAATGACTGTGCAATATGCATATGCAACAATTTTATTGTAACTTTGCACTAATTGAAATCAGCATGCTTTCAGCAACAGCTTCTATGTATTTTTATAGCAGCAACTAATGGAGTTCTTAGCGGTGAGCCGACTTGATTATGGCTTTTACAAAATTTGCATTAGAAATTGCCATAAAATGCAGAAATTGTTCTCCATTTGTGCATGTTTCATGTTTCATTACTGTGAGATGAATAACATTTTAGAAAGTTGCAATGAAAAATATTAATCAGAAACCAGAGCTGACCTTTTTCCTCCTCATCCTTGGATAAAATATTGATATTTTTAACTTCTCTGCAGGCAACTAAATAATTATTTACGTCCATATCAAAGGTTAAGCTGGATCTCTTTGGAAAGCTGAATTCTTTGCAATTCCGAAAAGCTTTGATATGGATCACCAGATCTTTCCAGATCGACAAAACAGGTTGAGCTTACCACAAATTTTGTTGAAGCGGTTAATATCAATACTAGCCACTTGACCAGTTTCACCGTAGGTAGTCTGAGAAGATGTTTCATTCTCAATGCGACAAAATCTGGACGGTTGAGGAGAAAGTGCCATGATGACTCCATTTCGGCTCCCTCCATACAGATTTGGAAATACGCGTCTGACAGGATATGCAACGTCATCGCATGTGAGCCTATTAAAAAGTTTGTAGTCAGAACATTTATCAGTGCGAGAAATGAATTTTGCTAAGCAAGCAGTTCAGCAGACATTTGTCCGTTCCGGACGGGTTACAGTCGGGTCTACGTAACCGTCAACACAGAGTCCGGTTTTGGACCCGCTGTTTTGTCCGGACAAGGGTTGGTAAGCCGGAAGCATTCCTCCAAAATCTTTCAGGAATGTTTTTCTGCTGCTACAATAACTACAAAAATCTTTTGGTTTTCATCAAGACAAATAACAGAAGACTGTTGATGATATGATAAAGAAGTAAAATACTCTTTGACTAATGTTAAGCGCACTGACCCCGTGCTAAACCCCATTATTGCCCTGATATCGAAGTAGACGAACACTTCTCTTAAATAAACTATACCTTGGCGTCGACAACTACCTTTATCGCTGAAAGACTCCGCAGTAGTTTAGTAGTATGCAGCTAGAGTTGATAGAGAGCTCTTAACAGAAGACTTATCCCATAAGCTACAATCCATTCATTAGAAGCCTTCTCTTCAGTAGTTTTGACGATTTCAACGTTTTCGAGCTTCGAGTATTCATGGAAAGTGGATCCTCTAAGTTACAAAGTTTTAACAACCAATGTGAACTGTTTCTTTCAGGACAGGGATAGGACGTATGGCGACATAGCAAATAAACTCGCTATTTATACTCTTGCGACATGTTGCACCTGGGATGACACAAGGTTATTTTTTTTTAGGGGCCGGTTTCAAATATGGACGATAGCTGTGGTACCAACCACAATTCGGACTTTCTTCTTCTTTATTGGCGTAGACACCACTTACACGGTTGTAGCCAAATTTATATCAGCGAGGAAGAGAAAGAAAGAACTACTAGTTTCTTTCTTTTCCTCTGCTGAACCCGGGTGGTGCGTCGAATACTTTCAGAGCAGGAGTTTTTTCATTCATTCGGACGATATGACCTAGCCAGCGTGGCTGTCTCTTATTTCGCTGAACTTACTTATGTCAATGCCGTCGTATATCTCGTCATCGTCCATGCCACTGCACCATATAGCAAGACTTGGATGATTTGTGACTTATAGAGTTTATTCGTCAAGAGAGGACTTTAATTCTCAATTGCCAAGTCAGTCGAAGTAGCACCTGTTGGCAAGAGTTATTCTGCGTTGGATTTCAAAGCTGACATTGTTATTGGTGTTAATGCTGGTTTCAAGGTTCTCGGGACCTACTCGATCGATATCGACCAAATTTGGTACATAATTTTACCTTGACATGCTCATATTCTAGTACGAAAATAAACAAAATCTAACTACAACCACGTCCACTTCCCGCATAACCCTATTTTAAATTCCTTCTTATTCTTTTAGTTTCAGTTCCCAGTACGCAAATCAAGCACTAATCAATGTATAAGGACCTTGTCTGAATAGTGTGTTTCATGTAGGCCAACCTTATGACCAAACTTTGTACAAATCGAACTAAAACTGTTCAAGGCCCCAGATACCGTACATGTTAATCAGACTTTCTAATAATAATATGCCTGTAGGCCAAAAATGAGTTGAATCGGATGAATAATTTCTATAGCCCCCATATATGGTTCTTGATAGATATATTTCCAGTTGACTTTATCGGCTCAGATGAAACACGGAATCCGGTGAAAACTTATTCTAAATCTAATACAACTTATTAACCTTTGCACTTGAAGGTATTTCGCTGGCGTTGCTCCTGCCTATTGCCCGGCCCATAAATATATACTCGATTCTAATACCACAACATACTAACTCAAATTTCGAATAATGTCAATTCCATGCATAAACTATAATCTGCATAATTAGTTCAGCCAGCGAAATAAACTTTTCGCATTTTGCACGAGTTGTGCGAAAGAAAATTACCATAATGGAATTTTATTTGTTTTCGCATCAATGCCGATTAGCACAGGGCAATAATACACATGCCTGCGCAATGAAAACACTGCAAATCCCCATTTGACGGTGTATTTATACGCAATGTAAGCATATTTGTGTGTATGTGTGTGTAAGTCGTATTTAGCTATTTGTACGCTCATTTGTTTACTTGACTCGCGCCAATGTTCTAAGCCAAATTGCCAAAGCGTAAACGGTCAATTGGCGGTGGCGGTTGTTGGTGTACAACAATTTGACTGATGTTGCACATATTTACACAGTCGCCGTTATTGTTTGCCCAACTATGGCCATGTGGCAGTAGTTAATGTCGTTGTTATTGCTGTTGCATTGGTCAGCTAAAATGGCGACAATAAAAATAAAATTAAATCAACGAAACAATAAATTGTGTATGAGCCAAGTGGCCGCGTTGAAACGGCTGTAAGCCGAATGGTTTGCGCAATAGTTAAATGAATATGTGTAAATGCGCTATTATTTCACGAGTATACTAGCTGTATACAGTTATATGCATTTACATTGGTCGTTTCGTCGCTAACTAGCCACTCGGCAAGTGCATATGTCAGTCACTCAACCGGGCAGTGGAAATTTGTGTTGGCTTTTGTTCGCAATTAATCAACGAAACTGGAGAAATGTCAACAGTGGCAACGAAAGCCACCCACAAAACTCAAATATGTACTCGTATGTGTATATATGTACTTATGTATGTGTAAATATATTTATTTTAGTATTTTGGAGTGTTTGCATGTTGAGTTTCTTTTATAACTAGTGCTCTTAAATGGTAAATACTATGCTCTGCAGGGAAATCTGGGAAGTTAGAATTGAGTTCTGGGGCAGCTGAACATTAAATACTCTCGCGAATTTGTCAACTGTATGAGCTCAATTTTCAGGGACAGATAAAAAACTAGCATTTTACTTCTGTGGGCAAAAAGTAGTCGGGCTTTTTACTTTAAATTTCGCGCGAAAATCCATTCGTCGAAATATTTTTTTTTTATGTTAATAAGAAATCTTACTGGCATTGTTGGAATGATATCAGTGATATACATTTCCAAAGATCTTTTGGGTCTAAGAAAAGCGAAAACACGATTGGTTCCTAGAAACTACTCCGTTTCAGCGACGCGTTAACGTCATAAAATATATTATTACTAACTGTGAGTCTTGGATCTATGTTTACGGCTCGGAACAAACAATCCATCGGCCGAATATGGTGACAAAAGTGAGCCGAAACCGAAAAATTCACTTCAAAGCTGGTCAATAATCAAGATTATGTTGACAGTTTTCTTAGATTAACGAGGTGTGGTGCACTCCAAAATCCTTCCGACTACCCAATTTGTCAACGATTTCAATGTTATGCGTCGTTTTCGCGAATCTATTCGTTAATGGGCTGACAACTCTTGGCAAGTTTTTTACCAAATTTTCAAGCGATATCAGACCGCTTCTGGCTATTCAACAAACTCAAACGATGGCTCCGGTGAAACTATTTTGGGTCAATTGAAGACATTAAACGTGAATCGCTACGCAAATTGATGGCTAATCCGAAAAACAACTGTTTCGAGGATTGGAAAAAACGTTGGCACATGTGTATTGGGGCGAAGTG
The DNA here is from genome assembly GCA_037783105.1 of Bactrocera zonata. Classification (NCBI taxonomy): domain Eukaryota; kingdom Metazoa; phylum Arthropoda; class Insecta; order Diptera; family Tephritidae; genus Bactrocera; species Bactrocera zonata. Next base: position 150,838 of record JBAWJQ010001988.1, on the reverse strand, counting down.
GGAACACTTTGAAAGGGCGACATAAATTTTGAAAAATAAATTAAGAATTTAACATTTATTATCAAAGTCGTTTTCTCTTAGTTGTATTTACCATAACTAAGATAGCTAGAAAATCAACTTATATATAATACGACAAATTGAAAGGTGAATTTTATCTATTTCAAGTCTTTCAAAGTAATCCCCTCCCGCTGCAGTACACTTATCCCAACGAATTTTCCGGTCATCATAGCACTTGGAAAAGTCTTCCTTCGTGATGACCATCAGAGCCTTCTTCAATTCAGCTTTTATATCCTTATTGACTCAAAAAGATGTCCTCCTTATGTGATTTTGCTGTATAGTCGGAAGTTACACGAAGGTAAATCAGTCTAACGCGGTGGTTGTGGCACGATATTAGTTGAAAATGTGGCGAAATGATAACGAATAACCAATGCAGTATGAGATGATGAGATAATGCATTATCACACTTCTTTGTTCAATAAATTAGACATAATCAAATTCGAAGAATTCTTTTATAGAGTCTCACAAAATGACGCGTATCTCACATACTAATGAATATTTTGATGTGAAATTTATCATAGATGTCACTAACAGTACTACGAACTTACAGAAAAAAGTTTACCGAATCGAAAAACATACGAAGTATAAATTAAAAATTCACCTTTCAATTTGATCACAGCAATTCAATCACAAGTATGAAAATAATTTTCTAGGCTATGCGAGGTTGCCTTTACATATATTTCGCCTTCATTTTAATGCCTTTTGAATGCATCATTCGCCTTTTCAGGTGTCGGAAAACGATGACCTCTTGCGTACGGGAATATAAACAACTCATTCGGTGCCAAGTAAGAACTCTACGTTGGACGACTTTTTAGATATACTATATGTTTTGAATGCGGAGTTGTTTCAATTGATGTGTAAGAGCACGCATTGCCGTGGTAAAGAGCGATCCGTCTTTGGCGCTTGGTTTTTATGATTTCTCAAAAGCCAATTGGCAGACAAATGGTTGCCTACCACTCAAAATAGACTCAGTTTAGGTCCCACTAATGCCTATAGTTGTCTCTAACTCACGATAGATCACATGACGATCTGCAATACCAGTGTGCGCACAGCATCAATAGTTTGATTTTGGATGACCTTTACGAAATTCGTCTTGGAGTGTCCTTCAACCTTAATTGAATAATTGATGAACATTGATCCTTCATGGAACTTCATAACGGAGAATTGAGAAAAGTTCATCGATGCACTGTTGCTGAGTTAATCTACATACGTCGAAACTTTTAAAAAATAATCGGTTGAAAATGTTTATGAATTATTTTCATTTTTTGGTTTTGATGAATATTTCATGTTACTGTAAATCGCAAGTAGAGCTCGAGTGTCTAAAGTATGCTATACAAATGTTAAACTTTACGGTAAAGTTGTGAGTTACCAGATTGCCAAACCGAAAATATAAAAAGAGGCAGAAGGTCGATACGGTTAATCAAGATAAGTACCTTGTTAGATCTTTGTAAGCAATAATAAATATTCGTGTGAATGGTGTTGTAGTGTCGGGAATGTGGTAACAAAGTAAGCAGATAGAAATCGATTAGAAAAACTGAGCTACCAATAGTGGTGTTCTGACTCCATGAAAACGTAGCTAAGCCAATAATATTAGATAGGGTTGTTGTCTCATGGAGGGCGCTTGGAAGAACAATGTTCCGATGTCTTGTAAGAACGATGGTCGATGTTTTAACGCTAAATCCATCGGCTTCTAGTGAGCTTGGCAAGCACTCATCAACAATCAGAACTTGTTCCAACGCCAGATGCCAATTAGCAAAAACTTTTAATACTTATTTTCTACTATATTAAAGGAGAATACCTAAACCACTACACCTCAGTGCTGAAAATAGGATAAATCTCTAAAGAAAATCGAAAATTGTACAGTAGAATAGAACAGCAAAAATAGCACACTTAAGAGCTTTGAATCTCCATACCAGGCGTATGAAGCTTAGCTGGTTATGGATAGAACGCTGTCAATCACACGTGTGCCATATTAGTGACCATCAAACTGATGGATGAAATTGGCAAAATGGTAATTCATCAGCATATAATAAATATGTTTAGCGCAGATAAACAAAACACACATACTCAAGCATATTTCGACAGCGCATATATGTGTGTACTTGTAACAGCGCCAAACCGATCAAGCAAATAAACAAGCAAACTTAGTAAATATTAAATCAACGTGGAGGTCAAAAGCAAAAACAACAACCAAACAAAGCAAAACATAAAACAAAAATTACAACAATAACAATAACATTAACGCTAACGAACTCTTTCGCTGCTCTAACGGTATTTTAAGGTGAGCCTGTAGCGGATGTGCAGTGATTATAGCAAACAGTTTTTGCCAGAATAACCGGCACACAAACACACCCACACTCATATATGCACACAAATACAGTACTCCCGAAATTACGAAGAGGATGTTTGCATGGAACTTCTGAAAAAACGTCAGTATGTATGCATGTATATGTGTTCCGTCATCCAAAAGAGCTAAATGCGAATTTATTGCGGCTGCCACCTGCCACTGTTTGCCCGGCTGACAAGATGTCACAATGCTGCGCCAGCTAAAAGCCAAATCAATTGAGCTTGCGTGTGGCGCGCAAATCAATAAAACAATAAACAGCAACAACAAACAATCCAGCAAAGGCTGGGTAAACAGCTGTTTCCGCTTAAGGAAATCAAGCAATGATTGGGCCGTGCGCATCTTTGTTGTTATTGCAGAAATGTCAATCAACGATGAGCAAAGTGAAAAAAAGGTGTAAATCAACGGAGATAACAACAAAACAACAACAACTCCAAATTACAATGAAAATGTACATTGAGGCAAACTGAAAAAAGCAATTGCCAACAAACGAACCGGTGAACCGACAAAAAGAAAAAAAGCGGAGAAACGAACAGCGTAATCAAGACTAAAACACAGGTCAGAATGCATAATTAAATTGGAACTGACAAACGATTTGTTTGAATTGTATGAGGCGTAACGAAAGAAGAATATGTGGGTCTAAATCGATAAATAATTGATAGCTAAGGGGTAGGGGGAAAATGATGTCAGTTTAAAGGATACACAGTATGTATATATAAAGGGTGATCCATTTCGAGGTTTTTTTAAGATAAAACACTGAAGCTTCAAAATTAATGGAGAATGTTTATAATCAGTCGAAAGAACAGTCTTTGGCATTTATTTTTGGAAGATGATCTCTTTCAAATTATCAGATTATTAGAGCGGATGGATTTGTAGGGGCCGAAAAAACGGAAAATGTTTAACAGATCATTCTGAACAATTTTGTCTAAGATACAAGGGATCTAAACTCAATTGCAATTTTGCTTTTAGGAATTATAAAAATTTGTTTGTCAATTTTTGAGGTATTTGAATTGATCTAATTCGCACAATTATAACATATATCTCCCTTACAATCGGTTTTTCAGATTTTTAATGTTTCTGTATATAGCCTTTAATTAAAAATCTAAGATCAGACAATTAACAGATCAAAGTTTGAAAAATCCCCAGCCTACCATTGTAAACACACCTTTTTTGGAAAAATTCTTTTTTTTTTTTTTATTAAACATATTTCTGTTCAAAGCTCATACACTGATTATAGCAAACCTCCAACTTTTCGATACCACTTTTGCAGTACAGGTATCCGTTGCGTAATAATACACCTCAGTTTCGGCGATCACCCTTTTATTCCACGAAAATTTCTTCCTTTGCGATCTTATTTTTGAAACATGAAAACATGAAATAGTCGCTGCGGGACAGATCTGGAGAATAGGATAGATGTGCAAGCATAATTCATTAAGTTTTATCATCGTTTTCACTGACTTTTGCTACTGTGCATTGTTATGATGAAACAGCACTTTCTTTTTTTCCAATGTGGCGATTTTTCGGCAACGTCGTCCTTCAAACAATCTAATAATCCTACGTAATAGTCCCTGTTGATGATCCATCTTTTTCGTGGTAGGAAATAAAAATTATCCTATGCGCATACCGAAACACAAACGCCATAATCTTTCCAGCTGTGTTTTTCCACTCTTTGGAGCGTATTCATCGTGTGCAGTCCACTCACATGTTTATCGATTGGACTGCGGAAGGAACAGGACATGTTTCATCCATTGTCACATATCGATGCAAAAACTTGAGTTTATTACTCTTGAACTTCTCCAAAGCTTGCTCCGATTCATCAACTCAACTCAACATTCCCAAAAATATAAAAACAAGCTATAAAACCCTTCATTGGTGCAGCTTTTATAGCATAAATCGGAATAAAAGTATTATTCTTTTGATTTCGTTCGACTTTACCTCGAAGATTAATTTATGACAATTTTCGTGAAGATAATTTCTCATATAAAAAGGTTGTTCATACAAGAATTTGATTTTGATCGGTCAGTTTTAATGGTAGCTATATGCCGTCGGCCGATTTTAACACTTAGTTTGAAAATTACTTGTATAGCAGTGTTTTGGGAAGTATACTATGCGAATTTAAAAAAAAAGAGCATTTGGTTTCCACTCATCAGTTTGCATGGCAGTTCTATGTTAAAGTGGTCAAATATTGGTGATTCCGACAAATTTGTAGCTTCTTGGTGAGTTAAAAACTTCTGATCGATATCTCAAAAATTGGGAAGGACTAGTTCGTGTGAATAGACGGACTTAATCGGTTCAGCTCACGAATTCTGCACAAGAACCTTCGGGCATTACTCCTTGGAAACTTTGAAAGCGACTACCTTACTGGGGACCGATAGCGGTTCTGAGTAGGTGCCATCCCTGGAAATGTAGGTCCCGTAGTGATGGAATCGTCTGTTTCTAAGGTTGTCATATGGGCTGGTGCAATCACTATCTCTAGCACACCTACTCTAGAGAAAGCTTGGACGTGGCAAATGAGTAGAAACCTAATTTTTGGCAACTCGCTCGTTCCACTGTGGGCTTTAAAGTAGGCAACCCATGAGGCTTTATTTTACGACTTCTTTCCTAATTCTGTGGAACCATATCAAGTTTTTTCAATTCTTTATATTTCTGATTGCAATATCTTAATATGTACAAGTTAAATCGTTTGAAACCGAAAATATCTAATATCATAGTTTTCATAAGTATGCTCCAAGCCCTCTAAGAAGACATTTTCGATCATATCGTCCTTCTTTCCGTCGGAGCGTGAACACAGGTAAGCGATATGTTAAAGAATTTCGCTTTGATGCGGATTATGGCTAGACGTTCATCAACCGTCCTGAATGTGAGGACTCGGCGATAGAGACTCTCTCCCGCACCGAATTTGTGCTTCTTTATATGGCCCTGTAGTGAATGCCACAAGGACCTAGTCGTCTTAGTCCTTGCCTGGTCCATCGCACATTTTAGACGGCGGTGATGTCAGCTTTTACTATTACAAGAACATGAATTGGCCGCGATACCTTCCCAATTATGGGACCGGATATTCCAGGTGCATGCTCCCTATTCGTAATCCTTAATGCGTTTACAGTGGACGTCGGACGGTCTGTCATCCGAGGCTCCTTTCTTCTTTTCATTGTCCCAAAACCAGCGCACAACCCTGGGAAAAGATTATAGTAGAAATTTCAGAAACTGTCATGATATTATCTATCATATGTATGTACAAATAACATGTTTATTCCAACCTTCATATGAAAGGAGGTAACTCTATATAAACGATTTTTGTTCATCACCACTTTTCATTCCATTTTTTCGCAGCCACCTTTTTTACGAAACCCTAACGGTTATACTTTTACTGTCAAAATCGAACTGGGCTGGTCCATATTTACTACAGCCATTTGCTTATGACGTGAAAGGTTTTTTTGCCGCTTTTCGTATTGTATATTGGGTCAAAGCTCCTAAGGTGAGTTCCCTTAGTGGATCTTGAAGTTTCGAAAAGTGTCGTAGGGAGCCAAATATGTCGATTATAGATGTACAGTTACACTTCCCTAACTCGAGCCGCCACAATCCACAAAAAAAACTTCAATTAAGAGAGACTTCAAGAAGGGAAGGGAATTCGTATGAAATTTAATGTCTGTTGACAACTCAAGAGTTCGATGGATTATGAAGAACTTCGAGTTATAGAAGCTGGAGTTATGGAAACTCAAATTTTATTTCCAAAAACCCAACATGGTTCACTCATATATTTTGGTATACATTTACGAATATGTTCCAATTATCTGTGGCAGCCCTGGCTCTATATGTACTGTAGCTAGTTATGCATACCTCCTCATAAAGTTAGTTCTATACAAAAAATTTATTTTCCCTTTACCAATAGACAACAAAAACTGATTTGAGGTCAGGAAATCGAAAAAATATTTAGAAAACACAAAACACTACTAACAAAAACTAACATAAAACAACAACAAACTGCTACTAACAAAAATGAAAGTGATTTTCGGCTACAAAGCGGCTGCAAAGCAAAACACTTTTCCGTTATACAAACAACAACCATCAACCGCACGGCTGTTGGGTGGCCCAGTTTTTTCGTTTATAATTTTTGTGTGTGTTATGCAACTGTTCGCAAGCGCTTAATTTGCTAAGCTGCAAAGTAGAAAATCAAACATAACCGAGCGGCTAACCAAAGTTGCCAGCCAGCCGACCAGCCGAGTCGATTGTTCACAAAGTAAAACCCAACCGAATGATCAGTCAACCAGCCGACCAACCGACCGTACGGCCAACCGGCAGGCTAACCAAGCAACCAACCCAACAGCCAGTCAACCGGCTAACCAAACAATCAAACAAGCTGGCAAACAAGCGGGCGAACAACCAGACATCATTCATTCAGCACCTTTCCACTTTTACACAAACCTACCTTTGGGCTTGGATGGCTGTGGTATGTGTGTGTGCGTTTGTGTTTGACCAAAAGTCAAGGTGTGTTCGCAAGAGCTCTTACTCGGTCCACCACGACTTCGCACCACACACTTACTCACCGCTCGATTTATTTGCTCTAAATCAACTTTTGCATACTGTTGTTTGATGTTTTCTGTTTCTGTTCCTGTTTCTGTTTTTTGTTTCAAAGGAGAAACCATTAAAAGGTAAACAATGTCTCTGCGTATTAGTGTCCCATCAAATGCATGTGTGTGTGCTGATGAGCTTGTATTGTACATTCGTTTCTAGCATATGGGTAGCCCTGCAAATTTTTCTTCCCTCCCTCACTTCCGTTATTTACTTGTGTTTGCTGTCAGCAAATATTGACCAGCATTGATTGTTGCTTTGCTTTTTGCGACTTTCTGCAGGTAAATTGTTTGATTTTTTTTCTGTCCGTAATCGCAACTTGTTTTTGATTTTCCAATGATATTGTTATTTACGCTCTGTGGATTGTTGGAAAATAGCAAAGTATATTTAGTTTATACTTTTTCCTTGTTTTGACTTTGTACTGATTAGCAATTTCGAGTTGCGGAAATGTCAAGGAAGTTCGGTGCAATCAGCTTGACGAGTGCTCGAGTAAAATCGAGGTGAAGGTTAATATTTATATATATGTATGTTTAATCTCTTTCTGGGCCACATGTTTTTACAGTAATCTTGAATATGACGAAGAGTGCTTTGTCAGATATTGTGACATTTGAGCATGCCTCACCGAAAGTGCTAGACAGCATTTCATATTACAAGTCTACATGGTACAATTTTATTGAATCAGCATATGGTGTTCTGTTAGGTTAGGTTATTGTTAAGATAATCTTAACAGGGACAGTTTAGCTTAGAACAACAGTCCGTTGTGGTACCTAAAACTGCCATAAAATGTATCATAAGGTCATCAAAAACTAACTACCGTGATGACCAAGCAACAACTGGACAATGGAGAAGACAGTGCCTGGTTGTTTCTACTTCACCGTCCTCTGTACAACTCTGACAACTTGCTTCCGTCAAGGTTTTTGGCTTTTGTGTATGAATGATTAAATAAAGTAGTGTATTGAGTAGTTCCGTAGATCTCTTGCGTTATACTCTAGCCCAAAAGGAGAATAGAAGCAGCTTAGCCGTCAGTAAAATTGAAACTGAAATGGGTTTATTTACCAGGTGGTAAAAGATCCCAGATGTTCCTCTCACGTCATTTGGAGACACACATTTTCAACTTGTTGTTAAGCTAAAATACCTAAGACCTAGAAAGTTTTCATGGAGACCAAATATTGAGGAGAAAATCAGGCAGGCAACGGATGTTTATATTGTTGTAGAGGAGCTATAGGAAAAAGGTGCGGACCTCGCAAAACTGATGTTTTACAAGTATTCGTCTGGTGCAGGAATCTCGCTAAGACAAGGAGACGCTGAAATTCTCTCCTTCAGATATATTCCTGAAAACTTGTATAACTTCAGACGCAGTTATCTTTTTCATTGTAAGAAGCACTCCGTCATCCTTTGCTTTAGACTACCAGACCACTATAATATTTCTCAAGCAGAAGTTGCAGCTGTTAAGGTGTCAATAGACGCATTGCTATGAAGTGCCTCCTTTATTTGGATATTCACTGACATCTTACGATCAATGCAACAAATAAGACTTTCAAACCCTATTCTTTTTTCAAAATACATATCTTTATCCTTGAACGGTCCTAAGTTAGAGATTTGACTGAGTAAGAGACCATGTGACGGCTGGAATTGTGCTCATTTTAGGTGAGAAGGTTGATTTCAACCTTGAACTAAATAAGGTTAAGTTATGTTATACTGCTTGGCTGTCACGCCACACATAGACCTATAGTAACGTTAATACAAGATGGAGTTTCAGTTTAATACGAGCTTAAGTTTACGTTTTGCATGACGTCAACGCTTTTGCGATATTCAATACGACTTGTCATCTAATTTTGAAATTTCGTCCTTGAATTGCGAAGCTTGCATGCATGTAAGTCAAGTTCTAGATAAGACAGGACGGTAGAAGAAGAGGTATTTTACCATCTTCCTCATACCTTCTAGCCTGTACATTCTATCCATTCGGCTCGCATGTGATGCGGATAAGTTGTAACCTGTGACTAGGTCAACAACCGTCCTGCAGTCCGTTCTCTTGCACATCAGTCTATTCCGTTGGCCTTCCTTAACTTAAATTGTTTATAATTTTTAGCAACTTACGTATCACTTTGGTAATCTCATCGCCTCCTTCGTTAACCGGTAAACCCTTGGGGCGTAAAATTCAGTAAATATGCCACTTTCCGACAGCGACTATATCCACTATTTTCCTGATTCTATTATCTGATTTATTGCGATATGTGATTGTTTCTTTATATTCATTTTCTTTATGTAGCTTCCTGCGGTTAGTAGCTTAAGATTTGATCCTTCAAAGATGTTGGAAGTTCGGCTGGTGGGTCACTTAAAACTTTCTCTTGCAGATAAAGTATAAAGGTATATTGTAATATTATACACCGAGGAAGGTTCTTAAGGAAAATTCATTTAACACTGCAATATTTGCAGCTGATTTTGCCGCCGAGCTTTACATTGTAAAGTTAGTTGTTTATACGTTGAGTAATCTTTTTAATGCTGCCGTAAGAATGGTTTGTGCTCCCGTTATGCAGAGAGGGACGAGCCGCTGTATTCGCTTTTACTTTTGATTAACTTTAAGCAGTTTCTAAGATGGAAAAACAAAAATGTCTCTTTTGTGGTATTTTTTTGTGTTATTCAACGACTTTGCCACACGAGATTTCAATACTCAATCCATTTAGTGTTAGCCAAGCCTACCAGAAATTACTGAAAATTGCTTAGGTTAGGTTCTTTTAATTTGGTAGGCCAATGAGCCACGCAAAGACCAGTTTTGGCCTTTGGCGATACCAAATGGAGTTCAGTTACTAGGTCCATGAGTAGTAGTCATCTTTTAGGATGCTTGAGCTCGACGCGAGTTTTCCCAGAATCTGCGGCCTTACTATCTATATACCTCTAGATTCTTTCAGCGTAGTCTCCCCAATGCGGGACAAGTGCACAAGAGATACTCCTTTGTTTTCCTGGTGCCTTTCTCTAGACATTTCTTGCAGGCTTTCGATCTGTAACCGACCCGTAAAATTACTTAATTCCCTACAGCTCTCTAAGTTCCATAAGAGAACTTTCATCCTCATACCACAACTGTCATAAAATAAAGAATTATATATTTAAGCTTAACTGCCATATGTAGAAGCTAAAGTTATTTACATATACATATCTTTCATATGGAGAGGCAGTAGTTCACGGATCCATTGTCATCGCTCAGCTCTTTCAAAGACTGAGAAAGGAGATATTGCCAAAGCCTTTGAACTAAAGCCTGCTGATGTTATATTACTAGATATTTATTTTGAAAGTTTTTTTACTGTCTTCTGAAGGAGTGTGAACCTTTCTTTTCTTTTCAAAAATCAATTAAGGCTTTATTTGAAACCCGAGGCACTGTTATACAAAAAGAAGTTAAAATTGTATCGGTAAGGTGGTGAGCTTCAATAAATTGGCTGAGCGATTGAATTAAAAGCTTCATAAGTCTTTACGATTATGTTTAAATGTACACATTAACATAATACATACTTACGGTCGAGAGACACAAGTAATTAACAATAGTGCGAGTATTATTCGCGAATAATCCAGCTAATCGGTAGCTGCTGCTCTAAAGGGAAATCTCAAAATAAACCCAAATTAGCATAGCTGTGAATTGATTGCCAGAAGCCAAGTGTGATTAATAAACACCACCGTATTACTAGGGAACCAGCTGGCATATATAGGACTTATGAGTAATAGCATAGAATTGATTTTACCTTGAAAGGACTGAGCATATGTTAGGTGAAAGATAGCAGACGACAAGGCGCTTAGGCTTACGCATAAAACCGCAGACTAGCTCTAATGACGAGGTAACTAACGAATTTCAAATTGATATCATGTCTAACTGAGAGGTGAGTGAGTTAATAATCTCATGAAATATTGGGTGCTTTTAGAGGTATAGAAATTCAAAGCTGCCAAGCAAACTGACAAGTTGGACATATGATTTTGGTGAATTAGGAGACAAGGCTCTTCAAGCTTTGAGTACATTTGAACGATGAAGCCAAAATATTTGTGATTTTGTTCTATATACATTTGTTATAAAAATTATATACACTTGAAATACATCCTTTATATATGTATGTGACTTTGGTTAAAATATATCTATGTAAATATTCAGTTATTGACGTTAGCTACATGCATATAATTTAATTAAATAAAAAATTCCTTAGGCGAACTATGAGTGTATGTAAATGCATTAAGCGTCCAAAATCAACGCCCATTGCACAAAACAAGTAAGGGCAGTACAGCTGTATCCGTGGATGAGTAGGCAAAACAGAAAGTTACTAGCGTGGGTCAACTCAAGCACGTTTCGAATGTCCTTTTGAAGTATCCTTATCGCGGAAAGTTGTTTGTTACCACAGTATGAAAGTTAGAGTGCTTGAAGGAAATATGAAGTGCGAATCAAGAGAGGAGTAAATAGAAGTGTCAATAACTTCGTTACATGCCATGCATAAATATATATATTTTTCTCCTACTCTGTATGGTATCTCAAAATTATAACAATAACTCAACACGATACAAATTATGTAGAACAGTGGCAATCAACTTTTGAATGACAGTTTAAGTACTTGCCAAACACATTGTGAGTGGCGGTGTTTCTTGCGCTATTTTGTTCTGCCGCTTTAGGGTGGTCAGAGTTTGCACGAAAGAACCTTTAGTAGTCAAAAGTGATTTTAAAGCACTGAGGTCTAAATAACCAGGAACTTAAATTAAATATATTCGGGATAGAACATTAACGGGTTTGTCAGAAACCTGAAGTCAAAAAAATTTGTACAAGAACGACGAAAAATCATACGCATTTTGATGGCATTGTTATTTTCAAGTGCGGTTCTTAGACACGTGGCTTATTCACGTTTTATAATTTAAATAAGTACGAGTAAAATAAAAGGTTATCCATTTTGAGGTTCCCAACGTTTTTTTTTTTTTTTTAAGAAAAAAGAAACACACAGAAACTTTGAATTTAATGGGGAATGCTTATTATCATTCGAAAGAACATTCTTTAGATTTTTTTTGACGATTATCTCTTCCAAATGCTGGCCGTGGATACGTCTCAGATGGTCCATCCGTTGAGTCTAATTTTCGATGACTCGTTTGGTCGTTCCGACTGGTAACTGGCGATTGACACACATGATGTCTTGCTCAAAGGCTTGAATCGAAGCGGGATTTTCCGCATAGACTTAAGACTTTACACATCCGCACAGAAAAAAGTCTATCGGAATGATATTGCACGATCTTGGTGGCCAAACGACCGGCCCAAAAAGTTAACTTATCTGCTCACCGATATGTTATCTCAATAAATCTATTAGTTGATGTGATGTATGGGAAATGGCACCGTGTTGTTGAAACCACAAGATCGCGAGCTTCAATTCTGGCATCAAATAGTCGATGATAATAACGTTATAACGGTCGCAATTGACTGATGACTCCAACGTCCCACAAACTACACCAAACTGTTATTTTTTCTGTATGAAATAGCAGCTCTTGAGTCTCTTGAGTATGCTCTTCGTCCCAATTCGGTTAATTTCCTTGTTTATGTACTTATTGAGCCAGGGCTGGACTGTATCGCTGAACACAATTTGGCTCAAAAAACTCGGATCTTCTTGGAAATTTTCAAGAGCCGATAGAGCGAATCAATGTCGCCTGAGAAGGTCGAACGGCTTCAGTTCTTGTATAAGCTGCATTTGCCCTTCCTAAAATTCGTTCCATACGTCCTTCCGAGTTGCTGAAAATGGGTCCGAATCAAGTGCGAACCGCTCGAAACACATTCTTTACAGAACGTGAATTCTTGTAATAAAGATGAACGATTTTGAAACGTTTTCAGAAAAAAGTATTCAGAAGAATGTTTAGAATATTTTACAAGTGCAACCCTAATATACACTCATATCTGTTTTCTTCATTATTAATATGTATTTCTCGCCCGCAATTGGCTATATGCGCGTACTTGTGCTCATGTGCGCTTATAAAATTCATATACATATATTTAATTGAAACATCATTTATCATTTTTTGACTGACTCATGCGAACTGCCAACTTAAGCACGCAAACAAAAAGTTTCCGACAGCTTTTATAGACCTATTTGACTTACGCAAAGTCTGCATATACACACTTACATAAATATTTGAAATTATATGGCTAATCATGCTCACAAATACTGGTGATAATCGTTTTGGATATTTTAGTAAACTCGAGATCTCAGTACCGTTCGGGACTATGTGAAAAAAATAAGAAAATATAATATTTTAGTGGAATTTAAGGAAACAATGCATGCAAAATATATCTGAAAGATTACTAATACTAGACTAAATGGAGTGCTCAAGCTAAAAACAAAACATCACTTTCATTTAAGGAATTATTCCAGCCTAGAACCCTCAAAATTACATAAATTTGACAATTATTTATACTAGGAGCACAGAAAAAAGTAATTGAATAACTGGTTTTCAGGATTTATACAGATGTAGATTTTGATAAAAAACAATGAAGGAATCTACGAAATCACCCTTTTTACAGGCGACGGAGATGCTTGAAAGCCAACATAAACATTGATGTAAGGTTAGGTTAGAGAGTTACTTGGACAGCTCTTATATATTAATGGATCCTTAAAAATCGACAAAGCTTTTTCAACGTATCACAAACTTGTTGAGAGGGCTAATATCAGTTTCGGCTACGTCTCCTGTTTCGTCGAAGATAAGACTGCATAAATGTTTCAGCCTTAGTCTAGCAAAGGCAGGACAATTGAAAGTGTCTGGATGTTAACTTAGTCGCATATTATAAGGCTTACTCGATTTTTTACAAAATTTCCGATTAGTAAAAAAAATGTTCAATATGGATTTTTAATGAAAAAAGTAACTTACTTAGTTGCACGGCTACAATTCAAATATCATATGAATACGATCCAGCTTTTACAACACTTTGGTTGCAAATATATCTTCTAGAAAATCATGTTTCAAGATTTATAGCTGAATTGAACTAACCTGAACGATTCAGAATGAGGAGCAGAGTCGATTTAGACTTACCCGTCTTTCTGTATATACACGAACTACTTTGTCAGTTTTCGATTTGAAAATTTGCAAACGTCATTTTCCTCAGGAAGCTGCTTATTTGTCGGAACCGCCGATATCGGACCGCTATAGTTATATATGAGTGATGCCAAGCCTCAAAAACCGTCAAGAGATTGAATACTTCATTCTGAACTACCTTCGACCTCTTTAATTGATGAAAAGATTAAAAAGTGAAGGACATGGTGCTTGAAAATCATCAGGCAAGTGTTAGAAAGATGGCAAGACAGCTCGACATCTCTTTTTGATAGATATTTTCTGTATGAAACGCCTCCTTGCCCAACTTGACCCCATTAAGTTGAACGTTTTTTTTTTTAAATGACTAACGTAATAGGTCTCTTTGGACATTCTTGATAGTGCGAATTCCGATCCTCCATTCATGGAGAGCATGTCGATGAAAAATGGGTTTATGAGTTTGATATGCAATCAAGTTTATAATTCACTGAAAGATCTGAAGTCCATCCGAAAAAAATGCTTATGGAAAATGTTTCGAGGGCTGGAAAAATCGTTGGATTATTACATCTGGAGGAATTACTTGGAAAACGACAAAATAAATATTGATGAATAACTAAATCCTTTGCATTTTATTTACAATTCCCGCTCACTTTTTTCACAATTTATAATATTTTTTCGTTAGAAATCTTTACAATATTTCTTCAAAAGTAATACAAAAGTGTCAACCATTCATATTTAATATAATTTTAAACAATTTTTTGCAACCAAAGCTTTTCGTAAAATTTCGGTATTTCGCTAACACAAAACGTACATCATTATCTCCCAACAAAAGCAATAAAAAGCTTGCCAATTTTTCATAATAACTAAGATCGATTTCTACAACTTTTCGCTGACATTACGCCGACAAAACAACAACACCAAAAAAAAAATCAAAAAACAACTAAAGCGCAGTCAGTGCTCATTTCACTTCCCGAACGCAGACGCCAAGTGAGCTTGTGACTTGCTTTGAATTTGCCTAAAATGTTCGCCATGTCGCGCGCCGCTTGGGCTGCAGTGATGTGGCATGTTGTGTGGTTGGAGTGACGTGTGGCGCTCGGCGGAAGTTTAGTACTTGTTATTGGTTTTCTTGTTATGCTTCTTTGCCTGTGTTTTGGCTTTTCTTGACGCGCTTCTAATTGACAACTCACGCAGGAAACAAGCGTTTATCCTGACCGTTGACTGGCGTGGCAGGCAGTGGCTGTATGAGTTGCGGCGCTCGCAGTACGTCAGCCATGAAATTTATTTATTAAACATCTCTCGAAATTAGCGCCAAGTCATTTTTCTTTTGTATAAGTCTGATGTGTGTGTATGTCTGCATATACTCACCGGGGAGTTCGTCAATTCAAACTTTCATTCTCAGTGCAACTTGGCAGCTCGAGCTTCCAGTAGTTTGTTCTTCACTTAAGTGACCTATAGAAGTATATATATTCTGACTTCGCTTGAAATTTGCTGTATCATAGTCTGTGTAATTACTTTATGTTACTGTTGTAGTGCTGTTCATTGCGCATTCTATTTACTGTTATGATTTGTCAAATTTGACATTTTGCTATTTGATATTAGCAATTTCACTCGTTTACGTTTACATATCCGATGGTGGACAGTTTGTTGTTGGAAAGACGTCGGTAATTGCAGATTACTTTAAACAGTTTGAGCTTTGTACCGTTAGAAATATTACTCCAAAAATGATTAATGGTATATTGTGTGTAGGAGTGAATATAATTATATAGTACAAGAACAATTATTTGGTGGGTTTTGGGAAATCGATTGCTGAGAGCAGGGCGAAAATAAGGCTAAGTGAAAATGAGATTTTGCTATCTCAGGATTATCAAAATAAGCAGATCATGAAAAGAAATATCAGTCAAAACATTATATTAAAGCTTAACTTCTTATTTCTTTGAAGTCTATTAATCGCAATACAGAGTTAACCAAAGTTAACTGTATGCAAGAAGCTAGATAAGTATATACTTCGCTACCTGTATGTACAAATAATAGAAATTTCGTTATTCTAAACAAACTAGTTCGATATCTATTTTGTTATGGTAATGTAATATCAAAAATTCAAAATTTAGGAAGTCCTTATCCAATCCAAAGTTGAAGATATGACTTACTTTACTTGAAGAATAAATTCTTTAGCAAACTCTACCTCTCGATTTTGAGATATACATTGACCTATCTGTAGGAATTTTAGCGATAAATATTGAGACTATTTCTCACGACAGACTCTTCGGCAGTTGTGAACCGCTTCTTTATAATATTTGAATATTCCTTAAGATGAATTGAAACCTTCATATATTATATCAAAATGCATTGAGACTCTCTAAAATCTATTAAAGCAACCAATATTGATTCGAACCAGTACGCCCGGTTGACTGAACGTATGAAATTCCAGTTATTTCATCTTTAGTTCCGATATGATTCTATTAAAGTTCGACAAAATTTTGGGTATTATTCATTCTTCTACTTTATTCGTGTAGACACCGCTTACGCGATTATAGCCGAGTTAACAATAGCGCGTCAGTCCTTCTTCCTTTTCGTTGTTTGGCGACAATTGGACCTAGCCAACTTAGCCGCTGTCTTTTAATTCGCTGAACTATGTCAATGTCGTCATATATCTCATACAGCTTATATGATATCAATATCATCGGCATACGCCAACAGCTGGATGCTCTTATAGAAGATTGTACCTGCTCGATTAAGTTCTGCAGCTCGAATTATTTTCTCCAGCAACATGTTGAACAAGCCGCACGATAGGGAGTCGCCTTGTCTGATACCCCGTTTGGTATCGAACGGCTCGGAGAGGTTCTTCCCGATCCTGACGGAGCTTTTGGTGATGCTCAACGCCAGTTTTAGTCAGTATTAGTTTTGAGGTGATACCAAATTGAGGCATCGCAGCATAAAGGCAGCCAGCTCCTTTCCGTGCTGTCGAAAGCAGCTTTGAAATCGACGAAGAGGTGGTGTGTGTCGATTCTCCTTTATTCATTAAGCACAATCATTAAGAAAAAGTGAACCTCAGTGAATAAAAACAAGTTGTTTAGTAGACAGTTTTCGAAGTACCCTGCACTCGAAGGTATTTTCAACGAGCCAATTGACCAACAAGTTCATATAAAACTCCTGTGTTTAGAGGCACTTCGCAGTGTGAATTGCCATCAGCGCTTCAATGAACGTTACTAATGAACAAGCTGTTAAATAACCTAGAAGGCAAAACCTTAAAATAGTGACATATGCAGATGACATTGCCATCGTAATAACGGAAAGGTGTTCACCCACCATTACCAGTGTTACGACCTCCCCTCTCAATATAGTCCAGAAATGGAAATCGCAAGTGAGTCGGATTTAAATCCGGAGAAAAGGGAGTTGATGCGAGGACATACTGTCCAGAGTTATGCATAAGGCAGCCTTTTATATTTTGTATATATTTGGCATATTTAGTATTGGGAAAGCCCGGTAGTTAATCTCTAATGTTAATATCAGCAGGCAACTACAGAAGTAACTTCCGCGTGAACAGCCGAACAGCTATCAAGTGTACAACTTCTTTCCTTATACAGGGCAGAAGTGTCTTGAGAAGCTGGTCAATAGTAGAGGCTATTGCCGGGAAGATCAAAAGGCCACCGAGGGCAATGAGACATTGTCAAGATTGATGTACGGCTATTACCCGCAAATGTAGTTGCCATTAGTAAACACATACATTGGTCCATACATGGCTCATTCACCGACCAGTCTAATATAATCTAAGCTTAGCTGAGTTAGTAAGTCGAAGAGACTGAAACCCTAAAAGTCGTCATCAGCTCGTTACGCTGATAATTTACCGGTTTTTTGTAAAATTTAAGTACTGATTTTGAAAGGGAAAGTAAAAAAAATTATTCAAAGTATTGAGCATTGCTTTTTGCATATTTTGACTACCTTTTGAAGATACCATGCCAATAGAAGTGTTTGTCTTTTGAAGCATACCAATCACCCATTTTTCGACATCTGTGTAGGAATCGAAGTACTGCTCAGCTAACACGTGTTCCATCGATGAAATCAAATGATAATCGAAGGCGGCCAAGTCTAGTGAATACGGCAGCTGAGGAAGCAGCTCAAAACCAAGTACTTTGATTGTGTTCTGAAGCGATTTTGCTTTTTGAGCATGTGCATTGTCGGGTATGAAAATTTAATGGCCGTGGATCCTTTTGACCGTTGCAAACATCGTGGTAAAAGTAAAATACCCAATTCATGGCATTAAAACAGCAATAAACTGAAATAGTGTAATGACTTTAGGCAACAGTTTCAATAGTTTAAGACGAATAATTTAGGCAACATTCAAATACAAAGCCAAGCAAACCAACTAGCATAAAAAAAAGTTAATTTCGAGAACATAATGGACAATAAAAAGAAGACAAACGAGAACAAAATACATTTCGAAATAAACGATGATTGAATTAAACGAATTGCAGTGAAGTTGAAGGAAAGACAATTAAATTTCAACACAGATATTACGGCGCATGTTATTTAATGTCAGCAAAGGAAGAGTAATATGGGGAAGGAAAGGCAGAAGACACATGCGGACATACAAATTAATTGCCTGTCAACCGCAGGCGAAGCACGATACGTGTCACTCGATATGTGCGAAAAACATACTTACATACATACATATATATAAACATATACACACACACACAATCAAACATACATTATCTCACCTACTTGTTTGGATGGCTAGCGGCACTTGTCGACCACCTCGACTGGACGCAACCGCACTCAATCAACGCCGCCATTGCTGCCGCCGTCTTATCAATTTGCTACCAGCGGTTGACCTGAGCACCTCTGCGCACACAGACAAATACAGACAACGCGGCGATTCGCCATTTATTGGCATTATTATAGCAGATGTTGCACGGTCTGATAGTGGTTTTTGTTGTGCTTATGCAAATCTTCAGCGCATGTAATCAAGCGGCTTTTCTTAGGGGCACCTGCATCTCCATACTTGCATGTGTGAGTGTGTGTGCGCCATTGTTTAACTGCTGGAGCACTTGTCACTCCGACACTAATGTCATTTCAGCGGCCCAATATACACACCTGCTGTTGTTTATTTGTTGTTGCAGTTGGGGGTTTCTTTGTGTGCCACCAACTAAATCATCATTAACCTCAACAACTTGCAACATCAGCCGCAAACTGCTTTCTTAACGGTACACATAACACACTTGACGCCTATCAACTTTCATGCTGATGAGCAGTTACTCCCCTGACAGGCATCAGAAATCTAATAATCACAGAGCTGCCCCCTGCCACCGTCGCCACCACTTCCACTACGGCCACTCCGGCTGTGCTTCACTTCGGTTGCATTGCGTTCCGTCTTCAGTTGACTCGCCGGCGGCACAATTGTCAGCTTACAAGCAGTTAACAATATGAGCAACACCTCGTCGAGCAGCTGCTTTCCCACACTTACTCGTACACTACCATACGAGTATACCGTTATGGTTTGTGTTGCTGCAATTGCTGTTAACCCGACGAGCCGACGTTGCAATTTGGCGGCCTAATTCGATTGCTTATTCTTGCCTTCAGCTGCTGCTGGTGTACAATAACAAAAATGACAACATCTCGGTCCGCTGTTAAATATGCAAATCTCAGGCCGTTGGGTGTCATAATCAAGCTGAACTAGTGAAACGCAATTACACGCTCACACTTGCTTAATCAGTTACCGTTAGGAAGGCAGTTCGAAATTTTTGAAGTAACCAGGTGCTTTTAAACTTTAGACAAGAGGTAGGCTTGAGAGCCTGAAAGCTCCGTGGGTTTCATCAAGCGTGTTTCAATTAACTCAGAAGGATTTCGGTGGTTACACACGATAAACGATCACATCTGAGATCATATCTTCCATTTCGCCATACCTTATTGCAGTCTCTTTAAGATAAGTACTGTATAGATAGGTTGATATAGAAGATATAGAGATAAAGGCAAAATTCATAAGTCATCTAACGATTCCCATAGCAGTTATACAATGAAATGAATGAAATGTGATGATCAGTGTCAACTTAAACCAAGCATATAATAGCAAGCTCTATCCAACAGCAGCATTAGAGCTTGTTATGTGACTCACATGGCACTACAATGTGATTGATCAATTTGTAAAACAAACCGCTCTACTTGTACATTTGATTTCAGAAGGATGTGGCAAAGGAAACTTGATATCGTTTTAAAGAATGCAGAGTGTTGACAAAAAAATCCCTCTAGCCCTTCTTTCAACAGACAGTATCAACAAACGATGAGTACCTAAATAGGGTGAAGCGACTCCATACATGATATGTTACTCAGAGATGTCACTATTCACCCGTACACCGACTGCTCGAAATTTCCGAGGGACATAGGTGCAGGCATTGCATGTACACGGACCAAATATCCGTTTTTACGAGGTTTGACAATGAAGTAATGAGACTGATTTTATTGCCGCACTTGTGGCAAACCTGTGACTTCGAAATTCCCTTTATTTTTTTCGGCATCTCTCCCCTCTCCATTGATATATGTACTATCGCTCTAGCTTGTTTAGTTCGTCTGCTGCGTCAAGTTGAGTAGACGTGTGTTTGTAGTGCACGTCACGAAAATGGAAAAACGAAATCAAGAACAACGCGTCGCGATCAAATTTGGTGCCAGATTGGGCGAAACAGCTTCGTGGAAAACGATCCCACGCTGTTTGATCGAGTTATTACAGGCGATGAGAGCTGGTTTTTCCAATAAGACCCGGGAACCAAACGCCAAAGCTCACAATGGTTGTCTCCGCGCGCCCCCCGCCCGAAAAAACCCGCATGATCAAGTCGAAGGTGAAAACGATGATTATTGCCTTTTTGATAGCCATGGAATCGTCCACAACGAATTCGTTCCACCGGGAAAAACTGTGAATCAAGTCTACTATTGCCAAGTACTCGAAAGATGGCGAAAACGAGTCAACAGGACGCCCAGACATCGCTCGTAACTGGACCCTTCATTACGACAACACGCCGTGCCACACCGCCCTCAGCGTGTCCCAGTGTTTGGCCTCTAAAGGGATCGTCGTGTTGCAACAGCTGCCTTATTCGCCCGAAATGTCACCCTGTGACTTTTTGTTGTTTCCTAAAACAAAATCGGTGGTCAAAGGAACCCATTTTGAGTCAATTACGGACATCCAGGCGGCCGTGACGTTGGTACTCGCGGACATCCCAGTCGAAGCGTTCCAGAAATGTTACGAAGCATAGAAAACGCGCTGGAATCGCTGTATATTTGCCCAAGGGGACTACTTTGAAGTGGATGGCAGAGTTGTATAATAATTTACAAATATACGGTTTTTATTGAATCAGTCTCATTACTTAATTATCATTCTTCGTATAGACACTTTTCGAACACTTTTCATCTTCAAACTCCATATTCTTCAATGTTTCAATATTTTTATCAGTTGCAGAAGTCGAATGTCGTCCAGAACGAGGAATGTCTTCAACGAACGACCGTCTTAGAATGCTTTGTACCACTCGTAAGCTTGTGCTTCTGATAAAACTAAATCTCCCTAAGCTTTTTCCAACATACACAACTATTCCGCATACGAAATTTGGTTAGAAATACAAAATTTAAGACAAATTCTTTCTTCGGTATTTGATCCATTGTAAAATCGCAACGCACTAATGAGGTGTACCGACTTAAGCAGCTCCAGTAAACAAGCTGGTTGACAGATCTCACTAATAAAAGTAAGGACAGTCTTCCCAAATTAGTATTGCCCTTTTTTGAAATATCCTTTAACCGAGCAACTTAATTAAAATTCCGGGTGCATTTTGAATAATGATTTTATTTTTGAGCAGACATTGACGATTGCTACTAAAATATATTTAACTTTTAAATTACCCCTAAATGCAATAATATTAAATAATTTCAATACTATCTGACATGAAAGCAACATTTCTTTCACCAGCATACGCTTTAAACTACTTTATTGGGCTGTAAAAACGTCAAACATTTATTGCAAAAAATACGTCACGCTTTTATATTTCCTCATTCAATTTCAATTATAAATTAACGACTACAATGAAATATATATTGCCCATTCGCGGTTAGACGTCGAGACACTAAGAAAGTATTAAATTCGATTAAGTACATTCTCTGACGACGAAATATGTTTAGTAGCTAGGATTATACGAACAGAGTGCGGCAGCCTGGCAGGAAAAATTTGAGTTCCCAAACTAGCGCCTTTTGGAGACATACACAGAAAGAAAGCCGATAATCATACAGGTTTATACAACAAAAGCACGAATTTCTTAATAAGAAAATATAAAATTTTTAAAAGCGTACCAAAAATGCTATACACATTCGCGTCAATGTAAAGGGTGCTTTTTAAAACATATTGTTTTCAGGCAAAAAATAAAACATATATAATTTAATGTTACTGCCAAAAATTAGCTTAATTATAAAAACATGATTTAAAAAAGATTTACACCAATTTCTTCAGCAATCGCTCCGAATATTCTTGTCCAAGGCTTCAGTCATTTCGGCCTTATGTGCGCAGACACTCGATTTCATAACCCCGTAAAAAATAGTCCAGCGATGTTAAATCCCAAGACCACGTCTCAGGTCTATGGCATGCATTGACGGCTTGTTGAACCAACGGGACCTCCATTAACTGTATCCTTAGGGCCGGCTACATTTTTGTAGAAATTGATTCCCTGTTGCCGTAAAGCACTCTAAACTTTCACTATTTAAGGCTGCAACGTCGTGTCAACAATGGCATCACTTAGAATGCGACAGTTTTGTTTCAAGAAAGCATTCGTTATGAGCCCCATTTTTTCCCTTAAGTTACCGTTCGAGCCTTGAAAACCCTACATATTTTATCTTAAAACGATATCGTCATTAAAATTTTCGTACAATGCTTCATAACTTTTTCTGTAAACAGAGTTTTATGGAAATGGAGACACCATACACAAAGCAAATCAACATCATCAGGTTTTTGTTCCATTAGCCACTCTCTTGGCACTATGGTTAATCGAAATCTGCTAATAAGAAGCTCGATGGTTTACACGAAAACCGAGGAGTGACGTATAGAACGAGTTGGCGTATTTTATGTCAAGATTTTAAATTGAAAACATACCAGCGAATGCATATAAAATACAGCTTGTGCAAGAACTGAAGCCGCTCGACCTTCCCACGCGACAACGCTTTGTTCTATGAAATCTTGAAAAGTTCCAAGAAAATCCGAAGATTTCGAGCAAAATTCTTTTCAACGGATAAACCCAGTTCGGGTTCAATGGGTATATAAATAAGCAAAATTATCGTCTATTTGATGTCAGTAATTGAAGATCGTGATCCCGACAACGCGTTTCAACAAGACCGTGCCACTTCCCACACATCGAATTAATCAATGATTTTTTTTAGATTAGCCAACAAGATTATGTGATTCTACACCGTCAGACATTTTCGTGTGAATACTCGTATATGTAAAGTCTAAAGTCTGTGCGGACAATCCCGCAATTTTCAGTCCTTAGAGCAAACCAACACGCGTGTCATTCGCTGGTAACTTGTCAAAATGCTCAAAGGAGTCATCGAAAATTGGACTCAACGGATAGACCATCTGAGACACAGCCGCGGCCAAGATTTGAAAAAGATAATATTCAAAAAATAAATATTAAAGGATGTTCTTCCCCATTAAATTTGAGCTTTTTCTGTTTTTTTTTAAGTAAGAAACCACGAAATGGATCAATATTCATTTGCAAGATTGATTTTATGTTGCGACTCGGAGCTGAAATTTAATCGATGTTTATACTGAAACATCAAAGTAATAACTATCAACAGCGCCTCACTAACCAAAAACCTCACTCATAAGTTTTACGAGAAGGAACTATAGAAAGATCAATTTACGGGAGAGTTTTTAGGTCGGTTTCGCACTGATTCGTTAATATTTTCACTGAGTGTCCCAGAAAATATTTTACTAAAATTTCATAGAGTGTTTCCCTAATAATCTTTAGGTCAACATTCTGATGGATTCGAAAGTGTGTTATTTTTTAGATTCTGACTTTTCTACACGAATAAACTAGAATCTATTAATATAGTTTACCAAATGTCTAGCAATTGCTCTTCAAGGTCATTTGTAATAAGACTTCCGACTACACTTCCTTTTAATAAAGTAATTTCTGGGTATTTATATCATTTCTAGCTTTCTGTAATATTATCACTATTAATCACTAAAGAACAAACCGAGTTCAAACTTCAAACTCATTACCAGCAATGCCGGCATCAGTTGAGTAAAATCCGATGTATTCGCGTAAATGTGTATGAATGTGTATCCCTCCATTTTCCACGTCTTCCTAGCACTTAGTTGCTCACTTTGGTAATTTTTCCAATTTTTTTTGCTGCTTTTGTTGTTAATGTTTTTAATCTCTTTCGCAGCGCTGCTATAATCAATTAACAATTTCATTTCCGTTCACTTTGGAAGGGGTCGCAAAATGTCTGCGCTTCGGCAATTTGCGAAAAAGCATGGTTGAGTTTAGTTTGTTGGCATGTGAGCCATAGACATTGACGGGGGTCGGGGTTGTTTGGCGAATGGCGGTTGGCGCCAACAAGTGATGACAGCGAATGCATGAACACGTCATGAAAGCCACTAAATCCATTTATGGATGTGGAGAGCGAAGCGACTGGTGCATGCGCTTGTTGCTTAATTGAACCGATTTTGACGATAATGACGAGTGATAAGCGCGCGGTGCAACGGTAGAGCGGATACTGTAGCGCAATAAGCGGGAAATGAAACTTGTTGGTAGTTTGTTAAGCAATTTGATAAAATTTTGAACAAAAATCGAATTTCCTAGTGAAAAAAAAAATATTTTTTATCAAATATTTTAAAAATTTTTATGAATAAAATTGAATTTCGCTTAAATACTCAAAGCATTGGTCACCTCATGGTATTCAAAACCTACTTGTAGACCTTGTTTTTGTTACTGTTATTATTGTTGTTTATTTTGTTATGATGTTTTGTTAATCTTCTTGTTTCTAATATTATCAGAATTTTATGTGTTGTTGTTTTTGTTTCGAAAAATATTATTGTTTTTGTTGTTGTATTTTGGAATTTTATCGATATTTTGTTCCTTTTGGTTGTTGTATATTTTCAACTTGTTGTTGTTGTATATTTTCTAGTTGTTGTGCACAATGATATTTTCCAAATGTTGTTCCTCTATTACTGTCCGCGCCTTAAATTTCCTTCCATACATATATACCTCATACATGGTATAAAGCACCCACACACAAATACATACACACACGCCATACATACAAACATGTGGCACATTTAAAACGGCGCTGAACTTTTACGAAAAACGTTTTGATGGTTATTGACTTTTAACAGAAAAATTGATGTAATGCAATTAGTTTTACTGCTATTTCGTTCATGACATCAACGTTTGGCGACACTACAACAAAGCTGCAACGGTCGCAACACACGAACACGTGTACACACACACATGCACATACACACGTAATAAATGACGTATAAAGTGGCCGATGAAAGATAGCCGATAGATAATGCACTGTTGGGTGCTGGGCATTTCGGCTGAAGGGGTTGAGGGGTGTGGCGCATGCCGAGCTTCAAAGTGGAGACCGCTAGTTGGCCAGTGTATAGGCGTAGTTTGTGGGTGCTGCATTGGTGCCGTGCACGCGCTAAACTGATGACTAGTTGTCGAGCTGGCTATTTCGGAATTGCGCCCCATTGCCAGATATTGCTAGATATTGGCATTTTTGGGGTTTGAGGTGTAAATTGATGTAATATTTGAAACAATTTCAGTCTCTATGGCTTTATAAAGGTTCAACGACACGTTTTTCGTTTTTGCTTTTGTTGTGTTTTTTGTTTGCTGCTGACTTTTATGGGGTTGATTGTAAACTTTGACTTGACTTTATTATGACGCAATTACTCCTGAGTATTAATTAATGTGTTAATTCAATTTTGTCAATATGAACGTTGGCCAATGTTGAATATAAAAAATTGGCTTTGGAAAACGGTGAACTTTTTCATAATTGAATTGTATGAGGTCGTGTGTTGAAAGGCTGTTCAAAAGTTGTATGACATGTTTATGGTTTGGCGAAGTATGATGGCTGGTATAACAAAGTTTAAACCACCTGTTTATAATAAATACTTTTTTTTATTTAAGTAGATCAGGAAAGCTCGAATTTGTAAGCCAACTGGAATCCCAAAACGTATGTGTCTTTATGTTAGTATGCTCTCTGATATGACATTGTTCTGAATGTAAAACCGAACCAGGCACTGGATTTAAGAATACGGGTTTAGAATAAGATCCGTTCTTTCCATGATATTAGCAGCTTTTTAATCAAAAATAATCGAAAAGTCATTGGTGCTCTTCATTATAATAAATAAGACAGGATACTTTTAAGGTCTACCAATACCATATTATAATTGTATATATTTTGCATAACTTTCCTATAAATAATTCTTTATATGTAACATTAGAATCTTCAATAATGTTGTTCTAGAAATTTCCAAAGAGCCACATAGACAGCTCATTGACACATATGAATCATTAGAGAGCGATCTGTGTATATCAATGACAATTAAATCATTAGTTTTAGATAAAGAGAGCAAAGATCCACAAAAAGTTCATTGAAGGAATGTTTTTCTTACATGTAGATCAGTAGCAGGATGGATCCATGCATAAAAGTTCACGCAAGTGAGTTCTCTGAGCCATTCACTTGGGTCAGAAACGATTCTTTTACATATGGCTCAAGCAGCTCAAGTTTTCCGGTGTTAGACCATGTATCCTCTTGATAGCTAAAAATACATCCGTTTGAAGGCGAGCTAAAGTAAGAAAGTGAAACACCCCTCCTAGTATTGTGCACGGGGTTTGGGACCCGCCACGTAAAAAACAGTACCGATGATAAAGACAAAACAGCCTCGGTTGTAAGACCCCCCTTTTGATGACGACCATGGCAAACGAAATAAGGACTACGATTTAAGGGCATACACCTGGAATGTGTGGTCCCTTAATTGGGAAGGTGCCGCTGCCCAGCTGGTTGATATCCTCGTTAGAGTGAAGGCCGACATCACTGCTGTCCGAGAAATGCGATGGACAGGACAAGGACTGAGGTGAGTAGGTCCTTATGGCATTTACTACAGAAGCCATATAAAATGCGCAAATTTGGAGAGGGATTCGTAGTGGGTGAGAGACTCCGTCGCAGGAAAAAAAGAAAAGAAGCAAAGAAGGTATCTTTGGCGCTACGGCAGATAAATTCAGCCTCCACGACGAAACATCTCCAAATGGATCGAGGCTGATCAACTTCGCCAGGGCCCGAAATATGGTTATCTGTAGTACTAGATTCATAGCATAAGAAAATTCATCAAACCATCTGGCTGTCCTTGTATCTTCAACTACTTTCCTGATAACTTGGATCCCTGCGTCACAGAGGCTACTAGTGGCGTTTTCTTATGTTTTCTTAGCGACGAGGAACGTGCGGTTAGGGTGGAGTCGCTGAAGAAAAGCACTGTCAGTTTTTTCACGGATGAGTCGAAGCAAAGGGGGAAGGTTGTAGATGAGTTTTATATAAGGAGCTCTCCGTTGATTTTAGCGTTAGGCTCCCACACCACTGTAGTGTTTTTCAAGTAGAAGTGGCTGCTATTACGTTGACACTAGACGTACTGTTACAAAGTGCAGCCTTTTTAAGAAGACTGCCGGGTGTCTATACTGAACTCGAAAACTGTACGCTCAAAGCTAGTAAAGTAGTGTCTGTCCTGACTAGAAATATCAGTAAACATATAGATGCCTGGTCATTGCGAAATCGCTGGTAAACGCAAAGTCTACGACTTAGCCAGAGTGAGTACACTCGAACCATTCACACCAAAAAAGTACCGAGTTTCGCCTTCATTGACATCTTGCATTCTTCCACCGGACCAATGGACACAACAAAGGAGATATTCTGAACTATTTGCCTAAGTAAAGCTTATATTGCCGCAGTTGAAGAGGTTCCTACTTGAAAATGTCTATTAGCATCATGTGGTAAAGCTTGGCGTACGCAAGTTATCAAAGGTGTATAGAGATTAGGTGGAAACACCAAAGCACTTTCTTCCCTATAGTTCAGCTTTCAGCAAGACTGAAATTGAAACACAGGGCTGTTTTATCTTCGGGGAACCAAGAGACATAGCCGAAAATGACATTAGCTGATCTATTACATAGGAGTTTTTAGGTAACATAATGGACTGGCGTTATGTACCGTCCACGTGAGATCTCTTTTAAAACTCTTTTAAAATAAAATAATCGAATATTGAATATATTAGAAAATAAATTATATGTAGAGAACAGACACAGTAATACAAAGAATGAAAGTCATGATTAAACCAAACCGACCAAATCGCATTTTTTTGTTTTTGTTTTTTTTTTTTTGTTTTGATGCCAACTTTCAACCTTGTAAATCGTATTTACTGCTAATTTTCAAACTAATGAGCATTAATGTACTGTTCGAATACCGTTCACATTACTCAAAGTAAGTCTCGCTTCCATGTGTGTATGTGTGGGTAAAACTTTCGTAGAAGCAAAGTGTAAATAGTAGGTAATCGGTAGTCAAGGCAAACATTTTCCGCAGCTAATTGGAGGAAAAAATAACATTCCCACCGACTAATGGCTGATGGCACTCATCAACTCGAGCTTAATGAAGAGAAGAGTAAACAAAACAAAATTTACTTAATACAAATGAACACAAGTAAATAACAACAACATACATGTTGGTTATTCTATTTCATACAGAACAACTGAAAAACGCTCATAAGTTTTGAAAATATTCACCACCACCATCAACCACTAGCCATCCACCACTCACACGCCTTCACCAAGATGTGGACTCGTGCAGAAATCCGTCCAGCGCGCAATGGAACCCTCAAAATTTTTGAGTAAGTACGAATGCCTTTCGGTATACAGTCAGGCGAATGAAAACCTGACGAGCATTTTAAACAGCAATTATTTACTTAATTCCAACAATAATAACAAAAACATAAAACGAAATCAAATAAGCAATTGCAACAATAACAAAAGCGAAACTGAATTGTTGTGCGTTTGCGTGCAACTTTTACAAATTGAAAATTCAGAAAAGAGCAATTACAAGTGCCGAGATGTAGTACTCCGAGTCGCTGGCATCAACATTTCATACGCATAGCATACACTCAGGCGCGCAAGCACATCATGCCCAAATCAAAAATATAACGAAAGGATAAGGTTGGTTGGTTGGTTTTTGGCAATTTGATGAAATTGATATTGTTATTGTTGTGTTGTCTTGTTAATATTGCTCCTGCACATTTCCTGGACGAAAACAGACACACACAAACAAACAATGAAATGAGAAATATAAAGAAAAAGGAACATGTAAAAACAACAAGCCCTCTCTGCACTAGCTCCTAGTCGTTCACAAGCATGCATAAAAATATACAAACAAAGCAATGGTCAGCGCTTCCGAATGAAGACCCCAAAACTCACTCACCTCTTTTGTCTGGCAAGACAACTCATTTAGTTTCCTCTCAGTTAGTTTGAGCAGCGCCAGCATGCAAGTTTTTCAGCTCAAGTAGTGGTAAAATAAATTATAAGCATACTTGCGGTTACTTAGTGGCTATTTCGAGTATTTGTTTTCGTATTCTTCGAGAGCGTTGGCTTGTTTAAATTGCAAAATGCCCAACGGTAGAACGCGCTTGGCAAACTGAAAGTTTTCTTTATTTTCCTATGATATGTGATATGTGCTTCTCTTTTAGAAAAAAGAAGTTCTCAAGAGATAAACGAAAAGGTTAATATAAAAACACAATGATAGAGATAAAGATTGAATAAACATTAATATGAGAGCAAAATGTTAAGTTCGGTAGGAAAGACTTCCCAGAACTACCCTTCTCAAAAAAAAGTTTCTGTACAAGAACTTGATCTTGGTCGATGGATCGGCGGTTTCGACGAATAATCTGCTTTCGAAAAGAAATGGACATGGACAGATAAAAATTGAGATAGAGACAGTGAAAGAGGTAATGATAGAGTTGGGGTTAGAGTTAGAGTTAAACTTAGAGTTAGAGGTAGAGTTAGAGTTAGAGTTAGAGTTAGAGTTAGAGTTAGAGTTAGAGTTAGAGTTAGAGTTAGAGTTAAAGTTAGAGTTAGAGTTAGAGTTAAAGTTAGAGTTAAAGTTAGAGTTAGAGTTAGAGTTAGAGTTAGAGTTAGAGTTAGAGTTAGAGTTAGAGTTAGAGTTAGAGTAGGAGTTAGAGTTAGAGTTAGAGTTAGAATAGGAGTTAGAGTAGGAGTTAGAGTTAAAGTTAGAGTTAGAGTTAGAGTTAGAGTTAGAGTTAGAGTTAGAGTTAGAGTGAGATTTGGAATTAAAGTTAGAGATAAAGATTGAGACAGAGTGTGAGGTGGGTACCGACTGCTAATAGATACTACAGTTTCGAGAAGTGGGCAGAAATGAGCTAGCAATAGTTCGCCCCTGATGTAGAAGTGAGTTATCTAGCTAAGGTCAGACTTCCTACCCACGTTTTCGTTGCTCCTCAATAGCACAACATATAGATATATTATGGTAGATGGTATAAGCGCTAGAATACGATGCCACGTGACCCGTGACGTAAATCAACCGTCTGGAGCCGTCTGGAGCCGTCTAGAATGGAGCTTATGGATACCTAGCGCCTTCCTAATAAGAGCTAACGAAAGTGCTCTAGGAAGCCATTAAATACGCGAGAGCAGTCTTGCCAAATTTTAGACTCGAGTCGCGAATAGTAGCAGCAAAATAATAGAGGCCAGCTAAAGAACCTAAACTATTAGCTAAAAGACCGAACACTAAGGTCGTCACAACGGCAAAATTATTTGCTAATGTGGTTCGGAATCGCGTTATCATATACGTGGAAGATCACGAATTAATAATTCCCAGAGTCTAATGGTGCAAGCTACGCTGACGACTGTAGCGTTGTATGGATTGATGCACAGATTTCGGATGATACCAGGCCAAATAAAGTTGATAACCTGTGAAGGCGAGTGATTAGCTCAGCTACACAAGTCCACAGTAGCCAAGGTTGGAGAAGTTTACTCCAAAGCCAGGCTAGTAGAGGTGGACAAGAATTATATTCCATTCCGACCATGAGCACGGGTATAGGTTGCAGCTACGCCTTCGCAACCGAATCAGATAAGGCAGCTTTTCAGAAAATGTCACCCCAAATTGCCAGCTGAGGTCTAGAGAATCGCCAAGGCCTTCAAGGGACCCGCAGCGAAATATCGTGAGAAGAAGAAACGATCCACAATGCAGATTCTGATATTGTTAACAAAAGAATCCAAAGAAGCGCTGACGAAAAGTGGGGGGAGCTGGAAGCTGGAGGTCGTGAGATATTTAGCATACACTTTCATTTAATCAAAAACTATCTCGCGGATTTGTTGGACATTTTCGTTCTCAATTGCCTACATTCCACTAGTGCTCTTAGGTGATCTAAATGGTAATAAATTTCAAAAACCACCAGTGAATGGTTCATTAGTGTGGCGCAAAGTTGCGGATAGCACTCATCTAGCCACATTTTGGTTGAACCAATTGTTTGTAACTTACCATAAATTAATTTCAACGATTTGTACTAACTACAAACCATATGCATCCAACTGTAATACTTCTGTCTTATAAACACGTAAAATCTGCCTTGCAAAACATCCTTCCACAACATTTTCAAAGAAACTATAGTAATGGAAATTAAAGCAGAACAAACCCTACACACATGAAGATACTTTTTCTTCCTATGAGAAATGCGATAAGTCTGTGCTGAAAATACTTCTGTCGAAAAATCTTATAAAAACAGCAGTTACATATGCACAAAAAATACAAATTGCTGCTTAAGAGGTACAATAACAACTTCAACAGCCTACTCAATAAAGAGAGCGATGACAAATGGTGTGGGTGTCTCTCAGCGAGCCAAGAAAATGAGTTATTACCGATACGAAACGAGGCGAGTTGGCAAAGACAGCGAAACTTAAAAGCAAGAAATTGATATTTATGTACATATGTATATATTTATATATATAAGTATGTATATTTACTGTATTTATATGCATATATTAGTGAATACGAAAGTCTCCAGTGCAGTGCGACTGCAAATGAACATCAACTGTAATATCAATTTCAAATTAATTTTCGTTGCACCAACTTGCACATTCTCCATCATATCGCACACACATGCACACACACATATATATATATATATATTGCGCTTTCCTCTGCTTATTTTCGCAGCATAATGCCAGCATCTACTACTTAACGCTTCGCAGCAACCGAGCAAGGCGCGCTCATTATTTTAAAACACAACCCGAAACAGACTTTTAGGCGACAGAGCGCTCACACGCACAAACACACAGATACATAAATGTGAGCATATACATATATATGTACATATAGGTATGCATTTGTGTGCGTTTTTATGCCGTTATACAATTGTTAACGAGATCATTTTTCATACGCGGAAATTAAGAATAATTGCGGCAGCCAACATTGGCACGCCAACGCTAGCACACACCCCCATACATACTAATGCAGTTGTGTTTATATACATTTGTGTATATTTATTCACTTTAACTGACACTTCCAACTTTCGCAATTTGGCTTGTCGCTGCATCCTTCAACGCTGCCATTTTTTATTTGTTGTTCAAGTGTGAGTAAGTGCAGCATACTTTTGGGCGCCATTATGCAGTTACATTTGCGTTTGTATGGCTTTTGCATGCATAATATTGTATTACTGTGATTGTTTGTGTCTGTGTGTATGAGATACGAGTGCCGCCTGCTGTTCGCAGTTTTTATGCGTTGTTGTAGGCGCGAGTATAGTTTATTGCGTAATAATTGCATTCATTTACACAATTGTTTCTTATTTATTTATGGTGATTATCTCTATACTGCACAAGGCAGCACAGGCGAAGCGGTATAGTATTATTTTACTGTAATTTTTTGTTAGTGACTTTTGTAGTTTTTAGTGAAATGATGCTGTAGAGCTCTGTATGCTTCAACTATTGTGATCACTTGCTTAGGATGATTAAAAAAAATCAGAGTTTGAAATTTGTTAACTCGTTTAATTATATGTTCCTATTTCTTAAATTGTTATCTTTGTTTTGAGAAAAATTTATTTGCAGTTTCAAATAAGATAGGCACATTTTCATTATCATATTTGTTCATTGTAATTGAAAAGTCTCTGGGCTGACAAATAAATGGAGCTACCAGAATTATTTTAATTTTTAATTAGCGCTAACCTTCAAAAACTGCATTTATAAATAAGACAGCTGTCGGATCATTAGTTTGTGAATTATCTTTTTTTGAGTGATTGGATAAGTGGGAATTCCGCGTATTAATAACGCATTGCCTTTGAAGGGAAAATTACAGTTGAAGCAAAAACTTGGCTTCATGACGAGTTTCCGAATACTGTTCTAGAAAAATCAACCATCAGGGTTTGGTATGCAGAGTTTAGACATGTTGAAATAAGCACCGAAGGCGGTGAATAGAGTGGACGTCCGAAAAGGCTATTACCGTTGAAAACTTCAAAGAAGTCCACAAAATAGTTTTGGCTGACCTTAAAGAGAATTTGTTCGATATAGCAGGCACTCCAAAAATATCAACTGAACGTGCACAACATACCATTCTCGAATATTGGAGTATGAGAAACTTAGTGGCAAAGTGGGTGCCATGCGTACTCACTTGACCAAAAAGAACGAAGAGTTGATGATTCGGAGCAGTGTTTGGAGATGTTCAAGCGTTCACGAATATTTGCGTCATATGTGACAACGGATGAAATATGGCTTCATCATTTCACTTCGAAGTCTAATCGGCAGTCAATCCAGCGGACACAATAAACCCGCTCTAAGGCGTGGAAAACGCAATAGTCGGTAAGTTTGTGGCGTCTGTATTTTGGAATGCGCATGGAATAATTTAAGATTTATTATTGGCTACCCTGAAAAATGAAAGAACATCAACAGCTAATAGTCGTTTCTCGACGAATAAAGAAATGTTCGCCGAAACTGAGTGCTATTTCGAAGCAAAGAACATATCATACTGCAACAAGTAAGTAAGAGCTAAGTTCGGATGCAGCCGTACATTTTATACTCCTGCTATTTAGAAGTATCAATGTCAGGTAAATACCTTAAGGTGACCAGAGGATCGGAATACAAAAAAACTGTATATACTCGTACATAACTCATACACTTGGGATAGTTTCGACCCGATTTTATCTATTAACTGTTTGGATGTTTGAAAATCCTGATATTAGTTATATAGCTGCTATGTCAAGTTTTCAAGCAATTTTAGCTATTTTTATTTAAAATAACTGAAATATTTTTGATACTCAAATATACTATTATCCGGAAAAGTTTCTCTCTGAATTTCAATTGCATATCTCACACATTGGCCAACATTTTCTGTTAAAAGTCGACTATCGGTACTAGGATCCACATATTCGATACCTAGCGGCTTGAACAGTTTTGGTTGGGCTTCGACAGTTTTTGATCATAAGGTGGCATACTGTAAAGGAATTATAAATGCAAAATTGTATCCCGTTATATTAATTGCTTCTTGATTTGGTACTGGAAAGTGAATGGATGAAATGGACTTTAAAAATGTGGTATATATGAAGCAGGCGTACAAGTACGCCGATTTCGACCATTTTCGCACTGTCACATCGGTGCCCGAGATAGGTCATATCACCAAAATACGGACGATGTCACGCCAATCGTTCAATTTTCACACCGGTTCCCATTAAGCCCTCTCATACCATTTTGGAGGTAAAATTTAATGTCTCAGGCACATTTAGAAATTGATTTATTGCATTCTTGGTAGTTTTAAACAGTACCATTATATGGAGAGTGAATGGGATTATCTTCCGATTTTATCCATTTTCTCACTATCGATAGGAGTTCTCATGTGAATTGTTCTAAGCGAATTTAGCTATTGTAGCTGTGGTGGTCTACAAGATATACGCATTAAACCTATTGGAGGTCGGAGTCAAGCACACGTTTTCAAAATTTTGAACCCACAGGTTTTTCTTGCTACTGCGATCCCTTGTGGACAGAAGGTTCAGTAAGAGTTTTATAACCTAATTATTGTTTTGTTATGGTACTTTATAAGTTTTTCTTTAATTGCGTTTTGTGGGGTGGGAGTTGTCCATCTACGACGTCGTAATTTTATTTTCTAAGGGACATGTGTTCCAAATTTCATGAAGACATTTTAATTTTTCTCAAGTTACAGCCTACACGGACGGATAGACAGAATGGGCGACTCAGTTTTCAACTTTTCTCGTCAATCTGATACTCGACGCTTTCAGTACCAAAATTCCTATCGAAATCATCGCCATACTACAAGAGATGTTCGAGTCTCTCGTGCATAGCGTAACAAAAAACACTGTGATTAAAAAAAAACACCTTTCTATTTATGTTATATATGTATGTATAATTTACTATAAAACACACAATATTTTTACAAAGAATATCTAATTCACTACCAAAATGTGAGCAAACAAATCACTTATTAAACAATTAAGTGGAGAAAACTGTGAAGTTTTTTTGACGTTTTCGCTACATTCGCGCCTCTTTTCACGTTCAATTAGTAACTGTCTGCGCTTAAATCACTTTCGCTGCTTGGCTGACTGCCCATTTGCACAGAGAACACACACACATCTATACTCTTACATATGTGGTATGCTTACAAACACACACATACTTTGTATGTTAGCACTGTGTGTTCAATTTATTTGCGCCTTTTTTCGTCTGTGTCCGTTTGCTAAATGTGTGCGATTGCTATTTTTGCTTCATATTTACTTTTTGGCTACTCAATGATATTGGACCACGCCACACAAAAATTGTAACTATGAGTGCCATGGAAAGTGTTTTTGGGCCGACTGAGGCGACCGTTTGGTTTAGGTGCCGTCGCTGACTGCTTGTTTGACAGCGCCAATTTGTAGTCAAATAAAAGTACTTTTGGGTGGGTGTGGGTGAGTATGGCATCTGCTTTAGTAAAGAGCTTGTATGCATTTGTGCTGCAACCAATTTGTCTACCTAGTTGTGCGGCTAAATTACTTGTTTGCTCGTTTGTTGCAACGGCTGGCATGTGGCAAGTGATTTTTTATGTTTTTTGAAATTTTTTTGAATTTGCTTTGTTTTTCTATAATTTTTGCAATGTAAGCAATATTTTTATACCCTAAACAAAGTATATTGAGTTTTCTCTGAAGTTTGTAACACGAAGATGGAAGCGTCAGAAACTTTATAGAATATATATATTATATAAATTATCAGCGTCAAGAGCTGAGCTGATTTAGCAATGACCGTTCACCTATCTGTTCGTCTGTTTTTAAGTTATCGTTCTGAAACTTTGCATACGTCCGTTCCTCGTCAAGAAGCTACGGATTTGTTGGAATCGCCGATATCGGAACACTATAGCATGTGGCTGAATACAAATTCACTGAACCAAATAAAGTTCTTGTATGGAAAAATTTCTTATTTGAAAAGATATCTTCTAGAAATTTGGCACAGATTATTTTTTGAGTCGAGTATATATTCTGAGAACAAATTATTCGGTTCGGATTACTATAGCATATAGCTGCCATACAAAATGACTGATCAAAATCAAGCTTTTGTGTAGAAACTTTTTTATTTGTGAAGCGTATTATCATATTTCGAAATCAAAACTGCACTTTCACTATATTTGCTTCAAATTTTGTCCAATTATTTTTTAATTTTATTGCAGCCATTCTATTGAAATGTTTGCCGTTGCATGTAGCCATACTTTTTCGAAGGCATAAGTAGTCATGTGAATAATTGCTTTGACGACCCAAGAGAGAGAGAGAGTGAAAAGTCACTTTGAAAGGAAATAAAATAAAATAAAGGATACAAAAATTATAAAAAATATTTATTAAAATGAAAAAAAAATTGAAAAAAAAAATTTTTTTTGTATGAAAAGGGAAAGTTAACAGTTTTCAGCATGTTTTGATATTTTAATGAGATTTCTAAATAATTTTTAGACCACACTTATCATTTTTCTGCAAGTTAAGCCACTCCAACATATTTTAAAGTAATTTTTAGAAAATATTTTTCCACCTTATTTAGTTGTTAGTACTACCAACAGATTTTAAAGTCATTGTTAGACGACTCTTCAAATTTTAAAGTAAATAAAAATTACAATTTACATAAAATAACAATGCAAATTGAGCTGAACGCCGGCTTAGCTCAATTTGTTTGCACAAAAAATTAGCGGCATAACCCAGTGCTCGAAAATAACACGCGACCTATCAACAACAAAAAACTATTAACATAAATAAATAAAAAACGAAAAAATTTGCTACACTCATTGACAATTTATTACCATTATTAAAAAAAATTGCTTTGCAGCATTAAAATTTCGCCACTTAAAAGCGCCAATTTTTCCAAATAAAAACCGCAGAACCGCTTACATTCACATTTAAAACCGCCCGAACCGCAGTTCCGTTAGTTAGCAGAAATCTGCACAGTCAACAGCACTTTAGCCTTTAATAAACATGCACTTCAGCGCCTTCGTAGCAACAGTTAGCCTTGTCATACTCTGCTTGGTTACCCTCACGCGCGCTGCAGCGCCCTCCAACACAGCGGCGGCGGCCAGCTCTACCGTTAATACCGCTAGCACCGATTTGCAATCCGATCTGCGTGATTTTCAGGCGCTGATACCACGTCGCCGCATCGGCTATATTGCCGCTCGTCATTACATTGTCGATGCGCGTTTTCGCAGCGCTTTGGCATTTATACGCAGCCCGGAATTTTCCGCCACTTGGCAGCAGATACGCAATACCAGTGACTTTGCAGAGCTTCTCAGCTTAATGCGACGCGATGCTGGCAGTTTCGATGTTACCACCATCATCGATCGCATACCAAATCAACTGCGCGCCTTCAATATACCATCGAAGGTGCCGGTGAATATGATGGTTCAGCGCACGGTGTCCGATTTTCTCGGCGATGTGGTGCGTGAGTTGCCGCGCGCACGTATCGCTAGCTTAATGGCGCGCAAAGTGCAGGCGGGCGGTGAATTTTCACAGCTGTATCGTACCGTACGCAGCGAGGAGTTCGGCAGCTTGTTGCAGAAAACGAGGGTGAGTGAATATTGGAGGGTGTAGTATTTGTTGACAGGTTCAGCTTGGGCGGTGCAACCTTGTTCCAGTTTAAAAATGTATATTACTGCTTTTTATGGGCAAGGTTTTCGAAATTTTTGGTATTGGCAATAAAACGTGGCAACACAACAAAATCATATTGATTTTGCATTCATTTGTTGAGGATATTCACCGATATTGATTTTTAAAGATTAAAAATCGATAAATTATCGATTACTTATCGATTTATAACTTTTAATTTTAAATAATTTATTTGTTGAATATTTTTCGATAATAACAACAACTTACTCTATGAGTAATCGATTGTTTATCGATATATAGCTTTAATTTTCTCGATTTTATTTTTTGTAGTTCTGCGATAATTAAACAACTTACTTTATCGGTCTGAAGTTAATATATCGGCTTCGATTTGTTTAAAAAAAGACTGTTGAAACAACCGATGAGTAAAATTTGTTCCTCCTTTAATAGTTCTGTTAAACCGAAAAAAATTATTTAATCCGAAAATGATTTCTTTTCACAGGTAATAAAAATTTCTGCTCTGCCTTTAAACATTTATGAAAAGGAGGTTGATAATTTTAATTTTTCCTTCCGCTTAGGTATCGATTTTCCAGATCTCTGACTACCATATCATATATCGAAAGGCCTTATTTTCAACTTTTTGAATACAGAAGGTCTTTTTCTGACATTAAATTTGTATTCTCATATATCAAGCTACTTTTGTTATTGCTATCGATTTTTTATTGATCTGGTAGTATTTTTAGGATACTTTTTAATCAATAATTTATCAACAATCTAACTTTCTAACAGGAACTACTATTACTTTCTACATACTAAGATTTCAATATACTGAGAAAATACTGTAATCGATTTTTATATGGAAAATCGTTATTAATTTTTTTGATTTTTACATCGATATTATTACTGTAATAGATTTTTTTTTATCGAAAATCGGTATTAATTTTTTTATTTTTCATCGATATTTCTTTCATTTTTAAATGATGCAGAACTGCAAACATAAAAGTATGTATTATAGTTCTTTAAAAAAAAATTAAGTATCGGTATCGATAGATTTTCGAATCGATTTCTGTTTACATCTCTTGAAGACAGCCTTCAAAATTTTTATTTTGTACAAAGGAATTTTATGTATTTGCAAAAAAAACCAACTTCGGTAAAATGATTATTATCAACGATAATTTTTAACTTCTGTTATGAATAATTAATTTTTGTTATCGGTAACCGATAATATACTTTGTCCAGAAAAAAGTGTTTATGTCTATATTTCCGTTTACGACAAAATTATTTGAACACTATAAAATGATTCTTTCCAAACACCACATTCGACAAATCGATTTTTTATTAGCGATAATTTTCTATTTACATTAATAATGGTGAAATATCTTATACAGTGAAAAGTTTTTCGCTTTTTATTTTCGTGTAAAGCTCATATTTTTGAACCACTTTAAAACTATTTTTCATAAGAACCTCTTTCGCTAACCGATTATTATTATGGAAAATTTTTAATTTATGTTATCGATAGTTAATTTTCGTTAAGACAACACATTATTTACAGTAAGAAGCCATTCAGTTTATATTTCTGTGCATTTATTCATATCATATTTTTATTATCGATTTTTTTTATTTATGTTATCGATAATTCAATTTTGTTATCGGTAGCCGTTAACATATTATTTACAGAATAATGTCTCTAAGTTTATACATATTTATTTATTTTATATTTTTATTATTGTTATTTTTTAGTTTCTGCTATCGGTAGTTGACTTTTGTTATCGGTAATCAATAGCAATCAATAGTATCAGAACTTTTAAGTTCATCTTACTTTGTATTTATTTATATCATATTTTTATTATCGATAATTTTAATTTCTGATATTATAGTTATTTTTAGTGTCGATAATTTCTAATTTATGTTATCGATAGTTGAGTTCTTCATCGATACCATTTTATTTACAGTAAGAAGACTATAAGTTCATATTTTTATATATTCCTTATATTATGATTTCATTTTCCATAATTTTTGGTTTCTGTTATCGATAGTTTATTTTTGTTATCGGTAACCGATAACATATTATTTATAGTAAAAAGCAAAACTCTTCAAAACTACTCACTTTCGACCGCTATAAAACTATTTTGCTCTAGGTAAATCGATTTTTATTATTTATAATCGATAAAATATTTCTCATAGTTTATTTATTTATACAGGATTATAGATAAATTAAATGTGTATAAATTTTAAAAATCTATATTGAATTTTTTTAATTTTTGCTTTCTTATTCTCTTTGCAGAAATCCTCCAGTCTGGCCGCACCCATTCGTAAGCTAAATCAAAATTTCATTGACGTTGATAATATAATCAAGATTGGCTTTAATGTGCTCAGCTGGGGACCGTAATTATTTGCAGACAAAGTCAGTTTATTACTTTTTAAACTCTTTAAAAGGATTAAAAGGCTAAATTATTTATTTAATACCCAAAGCAGAATAATAAAAAAATTAATAATTTAAGAGATTCATGCTTTCAAGGTGAATGAGACAGTTCGACAATTTACAACAGATAGACCCAATTTTTTTTTGTACATATTAGGCGCCTTATATTTTTAACACCTTTTCAGCAAAAATTTTCACCTTCATTATTTATTTTCGACACTCTTCTTTCTTTGTTTTTTCTCGCTTTCCATCACCGGAGTCCTTTTTACTTAGATTTGCAGCGGACTGCTATTTTATGTGGTAATAAGAGCAAGTTAAGCGACAATAAAATTGAGAAAGGAAAAAATACAAAATTTTGGGTTTGTGTTTTCTGCGGAACTCCCAGGCCTACCTTGGCTTGGTTACATGAAATTTAAGCGAGATTTTCCTTTAAGACCATAAAAAGGTTATTTACGTGAAAGACATAGCACTCGTATATTATTTTAAATAACTAAAAATAAAAGCGTCCACAAAACAAAAGGTCGGTTCATTCATTTCTCCTACTCTCCTCAAATTTAAAAAAAAAAAAATAATAATAATTGTTTTGTATTCCTAGGCATCAAGCGCAAAGGTATGCTTTACTTTTTCTCACTTTCGAGTGTTGTAGTCACAGGTCATTGTGGCTCCCGTAAATTTATTTCAAGTGAAATTCGTAGCTTCAGCCTACATACTTCATGCTTAAATAGCCCGTTCTCGCTTGACTAATCACAAAAGTAGGCTACATATTATTTAATACCACAAGTCAAGCAAAGGCATCAAAATGTTGGTGTACTTTCTAGCTTTCCTTCATCGCACGTTCGTTGTAGGAAACGCATTTGTTGAACGACAACGCCAAGCTCGATTGCCGTCGACACTTTCAAAGCGCTGCGCTTCCGCAGCCCAACGGAATTAGCCAAGTGTAAAATTTTTTATATTTTCTTTCGCGCATATCGAAATTCGTCTAAAGCAATGTAGCAACCAACGAATCGTGCACAGCCTCTAAGCAACCATTCGTAACATGCCGCTTCCTGCTGCCAGCATCTGGCTGAAGCGGGGGGCATATATATTGTGACGGGTTAAAAAGCAAAGTATGCTTTTAGGCATTACCACTTTCTCGCATCATATAATATTATATAAATTATGAAACTCGTGCGCCGAAATTTACAAGATTTTCGCTTTTCTCGCTTTGCCATCCACCGTTTTTTGGCACTTCATTTTGTGCTTTTTGCTTCATTTCTGAGTTTTGTTTGCTGCTTACGTATCATTTCGAAATAGAAAGTACATTCCCCGGGCAGCAAATAAATTATTGATTTTTATGTTCGTTATAAAAATGTTGAGCCTATGGCTGTCCGTCGTAGTGGTGTGCTTTCGGATGGTTACTTTAATGTTTCCTCGGAATTGAATTACACCTGGCATGTGAATATGAAAGTAATGGCCGCTGTGGTGCAGAGTTGCATACCTGTGCCTGGAGAGTTAACCCGCATAAATTTCTTGTGTAGAAGTATCTTGCACTGGTGGTTTATTAAGGTGATTTTTACATTAAGAAAATTAGATTTTCGACCATTAGAAGTTGCCAATTTGATTCCGACGTGCGTTTATGCAAATTATGCGCTTTTCAAACATTGATTTTCTTAATAGTGTTTTACTTACATACGTGGAGTACCGTTTAAATATAGTGTTATGTAAGTATTTACGAGTATATAAGCATTTCAATAGCCGTTATTTGTGTCATCTCTCTTTGGTCTACTATTATGTTGTGTGGCTCATAGTACATTTGTCCATCACTGGCCTAATTCGAAAAAGTTTTTGAAGAATACTTTTTTTAACCTCTGCCTTATTGAAAATGATGTTTGAAGACAGCATTCGGATCTTAAATATTTTAAATTTATTAATCGGATAGATATAAAGTATAACTCGCATAGCTCATCGTTCTATCGATTTAGGTTTTTGCCTTCGCCAATGCGCAAAGAACGACAAGAACCGTTTTCTTTCGCAGAACCTCTCTCTTTTTCGTAACGCCGACTCAACGCCGACTCAACAGATGTTGTCATCGTTCATGCCTCTGCACCATATAGCAGGACGGTGCTGATAAGAGAATTGTAGAATTTGGTCTTTATTCATCGAGAGTGGACTTTACCTCAATTGAATACTCAGCCCGAAGTAGCACCTGTTGGTAAGTTGGATATCGAAGCTGACATTGTTATTGCTATTAACACAGTTTTCAAGATAGACGAAATTATCGACGACTTCGAAGTTATGACTGTCAACAATGACATGGGTGCCTAGTCGCGAGTGCGTCGACCTTTTATATGGTGACAGGATATATTTCATCTTGCCATCGTTCACTACTGGACCCATTTGCTTCGCTTTCTTATCCAGTCTGTAGAAAGCAGAACAAACGGCGCGGATGTGGAGGCCAATGGTATCTACATCGTAGACACTCCAGTAGCTGTACACTGTTATTAAATTATCGAATTGTTTTCTCCTAGAGTAGTTTGAAAGAGTCGCATGAACGGAAGTCGCATTGTCTGAAGCCTCATTTGGTATAAAACGGCTCAGAGAGCTCCTTCCCGATCCTGACGGAGCTTTTGATATTGATCAACGTCATTTTACACAAACGTATAAGTATTGCGTTGATATCAAATTCAGACATAGTGGCATAAAGGCAGCTCCTTTTCGTGCAGCTTTGAAATCGACGAAGAGGTGGTGTGTGTCGATTCTCTTTTCACGGGTCTTTTGCAAGATTTGGTGCAAGGTGAACATCTGGTTAGTTGTTGATTTTCCAGGCCTAAATCCGCACTGGTAAGGTCCAATCAGTTTGTTGACGGTGCTCCTCATCACTTCTTCGTCGCCGGATTGAAATAGTTCGGCAGGCAACCCATCGGTTTCCGCCGATTTTTTGTTCAGACGGGTAATTGCTATTCGAACTTCTTCTTGGTCGCGCAATGGATTGTCTGCTGCATCGTCAACGATTGGGAAATCGGGTTAACCATCCTGGTGTTATTCTTTCACTGTCATTCAGCAAGCTGGAGAAGTGTTCCTTCCATAATTCCATAATTTTAGTATCTCTGGGCATTAGTCACATATTAAAGTACGAAAATAAGCTGAGCTGGATTATAATCACGCCTACTCCCATATAACATAACTTAACTACTACTAAATTCTTGGTGAGTATTTTACTTTTCAGTTTACAAATCAAGAACAAACAAATATATCTACCGATACCGAAAATGGGACCCCAGTGCCTGAAACTAAATGACCCAAAAATATCGGCCAATGTGTGATACTTGTATATATAAATAAATTTCGTAAAGAATCCCTGGGGTCATGTGTAGAAGTTCACGCGAGTGAGGAAAGTTCTCTGATCGCCATTCACTTGGGAGTGGCCAGAAACGATTCTTTTACATATGACTCAAGCAGCTCACGACTTCCGGTCTTTGACTAAGTATCCTCTGGGTAGCCTAAGAACATCCGTTTGAAGGCGAGCTAAAATGAGAAGGCGAAACACCCCCCTGCATAGGGTTGTGCGCTGGGTTTGGGACCCGCCACGTAAAAAAACACCCCCAATGCAAAAGTTTAAACAGCCTCGGATGAGAGACCCCCCTTTTGATGACGACCATGGCAAACGAAATAAGGACTATGATTTGAGGGCGTGCACCTGGAATGTCCGGTCCCTTAATTGGGAAGGTGCCGCTGCCCAGCTGGTAGATGTCCTCGTAAAGATAAAGGCTGACATCACCGCCGTCCAAGAAATGCGATGGACGGGACAAGGACAGAGACGAGTCGGTCCTTGTGACATTTACTACAGTGGCCATATAAAGGAGCGCAAGTTTGGTGTTGGATTCGTGGTGGGAGAGAGCCTCCGTCGCCGAGTACTTTCATTCACTCCGGAGAATGAACGTGTAGCCACAATCCGCATCAAAGCGAGGTTCTTCAACATATCGCTGATTTGCGCCCACGCCCCGACGGAAGAGAAGGACGATGTGACCAAAGATGCCTTTTATGAGTGCTTGGAGCGCACTTATGAGAGATGCCCCCACCACGATGTCAAAATCGTGCT
The DNA here is from genome assembly GCA_037783105.1 of Bactrocera zonata. Classification (NCBI taxonomy): domain Eukaryota; kingdom Metazoa; phylum Arthropoda; class Insecta; order Diptera; family Tephritidae; genus Bactrocera; species Bactrocera zonata. The sequence goes on along the minus strand of JBAWJQ010001988.1, from coordinate 106,218 downwards.
TGGCGACTTCAATGCCAGGGTGGGCAAAGAAGGTATATTTGGCACTACGGTCGGTAAATTCAGCCTCCACGAGGAAACATCCCCAAATGGGTTGAGGCTGATCGACTTCGCCGGGGCCCGAAATATGGTTATCTGTAGTACTAGATTCCAGCATAAGAAGATACATCAAGCTACCTGGCTGTCTCCGGATCGAAAAACCACCAACCAGATCGATCATGTTGTGATAGACGGAAGACACGTCTCCAGTGTTTTAGATGTGCGTGCGCTCCGAGATCCTAACATCGACTCGGACCACTATATTGTTGCAGCCAAGATTCGCATTCTGTGCAGCAAAAAACGCACGCCAACAAACACAAGGAAGGTTCGACGTCGAGAAGCTGCAATCACAACAGACAGCCGAACGTTTTTCTACTCGGCTTGCACTCCTGCTCTCTGAGAGCACTCGTCAACAACTCGGTATAAGGGAACTGTGGGACGGCATTTCAAACTCCTTACGTACAGCTGCAACCGAAACCATTGGTTTTCGGAAAGCGCAAAAGAACAGCTGGTACGACGAGGAGTGCCGTGCCGCAGCGGACAGAAAACAGGCTGCCTACCTCGCAACGTTACGATCGACCACAACACGTGCGGGATGGGATAGATACCGAGAGTTGAAGAGGGAAGCGAGACGCATTTGTAGACAGAAAAAGAAAGAGGCCGAAATGCGTGAGTACGAAGAGCTTGATAAGCTGGCCGACAGGGGTAATGCTCGAAAATTCTACGAAAAGATGCGGCGGCTTGCAGAAGGTTTCAAGACCGGAGCATACTCTTGTAGAACCCCCCAAGGTGATCTAGCCACCGATGCCCAGAGCATACTTAAATTATGGAGGGAACACTTTTCCAGCCTGCTGAATGGCAGTGCACGCACAGCACCAGGAGAAAGCGAACCCGATACCCCAATCGATGACGATGGAGCAGACGTTCCATTGCCCGACCATGAAGAAGTTCGAATAGCAATTGCCCGTCTGAAAAACAACAAAGCGGCAGGGGCCGATGGATTGCCGGCCGAGCTATTCAAACACGGCGGCGAAGAGCTGATAAGGTGCATGCATCAGCTTCTTTGTAAAATATGGTCGGACGAAAGTATGCCCAACGATTGGAATTTAAGTGTGCTATGCCCAATCCATAAAAAAGGAGACCCCACAATCTGCGCCAACTACCGTGGGACTAGCCTCCTCAACATCGCATATAAGGTTCTGTCGAGCGTATTGTGCGAAAGATTAAAGCCCACCGTCAACAAACTGATTGGACCTTATCAGTGTGGCTTTAGACCTGGTAAATCAACAACCGACCAGATATTCACGATGCGCCAAATCTTGGAAAAGACCCGTGAAAGGAGAATCGACACACACCACCTCTTCGTCGATTTTAAAGCTGCTTTCGACAGCACGAAAAGGAGCTGCCTTTATGCTGCGATGTCTGAATTTGGTATCCCCGCAAAACTAATACGGCTGTGTAAGCTGACGTTGACCAACACGAAAAGCTCCGTCATAATCGGGAAGGACCTCTCCGAGCCGTTCGATACCAAACGAGGTTTCAGACAAGGCGATTCCCTATCGTGCGACTTTTTCAACCTGCTTCTGGAGAAAATAGTTCGAGCTGCAGAACTCAACAGAGAAGGTACCATCTTCTATAAGAGTGTACAACTGCTGGCGTATGCCGATGATATTGATATCATCGGCCTCAACACCCGCGCCGTTAGTTCTGCTTTCTCCAGACTGGACAAGGAAGCAAAAGAATTGGGTCTGGCAGTGAACGAGGGCAAGACGAAATATCTCCTGTCATCAAACAAACAGTCGTCGCACTCGCGACTTGGCACTCACGTCACTGTTGACAGTCATAACTTTGAAGTTGTAGATAATTTCGTCTATCTTGGAACCAGCGTAAACACCACCAACAATGTCAGCCTAGAAATCCAACGCAGGATAACTCTTGCCAACAGGTGCTACTTTGGACTAAGTAGGCAATTGAGAAGCAAAGTCCTCTCTCGACAAACAAAAACCAAACTCTATAAGTCACTCATAATTCCCGTCCTGCTATATGGTGCAGAGGCTTGGACGATGTCAACAACGGATGAGTCGACTTTGCGAGTTTTCGAGAGAAAGGTTCTGCGAAAGATTTATGGTCCTTTGCGCGTTGGCCACGGCGAATATCGCATTCGATGGAACAATGAGCTGTACGAGATATACGACGACATTGACATAGTTCAGCGAATTAAAAGACAGCGGCAACGCTGGCTAGGTCATGTTGTCCGGATGGATGAAAACACTCCAGCTCTGAAAGTATTCGACGCAGTACCCGCCGCGGGAAGCAGAGGAAGAGGAAGACCTCCACTCCGTTGGAAGGACCAAGTGGAGAAGGACCTGGCTTCGCTTGGAATATCCAATTGGCGCCACGTAGCGAAGAGAAGAAACGACTGGCGCGCTGTTGTTGACTTGGCTATAATCGCGTAAGTGGTGTCTACGCCAGTAAAGAAGAAAGAATCCCTTCCTGATAGTAACCTTAGTCTCCATATACCTAATAGAAAGATTTTCGAACTTCGGACTGATTTTAAAGCGACTATTTGCGTGTTATTCGATAAAATAAGGTGAGCGTGTTTTTCTAATAACGGTGTACCTTTGTGTCTAAAATGGATAAAATCGGAGGAAAACTTGCCCTAGTCTCCTTGAAACTAATATCACAATATAGTATGTATACAGCTAAATAATTATTAAAAATAATTTTAGTATTTCATTTTAATATAACATAACTCTAAAAAACGGACATTAAAAAAACCTGTTAAATTTAGATATCATTGCAATGTTAACAGCCTCTATGTTTATGATATAACAGAGAAGAATTAATGTTACAATATTATATGTGCAGTTGTGGTGTAACAGTGATGCTGTGCTGCTAGCAACTGCAATGTTAACTGTTAACAACTAGAATGTTAATACTGAAACAAACGAGCTGTTATTTATACATTTCAATAACATATCCGCTGTAAAATCAACAGAACAAGAGCGCTTCTGCGCAAACAACACACGCCAAACAAACTATTCCCACCTCGAGCCGTCAGTAAAAACCAGTATTTCACAAATCAGTACTTCGCCGCTAGTCCAACATTTTAAGAAAGGTTTTCCAAAGCTCAGCGCTGGACGCCCCATATACTACGAGTAGCACAGCTAACAGTGAATTGCTCACACATTTTGAACTCAGTAATTGCCAAAGCAGCGTCGCATTCGCAGCCATGCATTGTGTGTGATTTGAAATTCGCCAATGGCAAAATGACAATCAGAATGTCTATTTATTCATTTACACCAAATTACCACTTGATTTATCGCTAATTATCGGCGTGCATAAATCTAAGATGCCGCGGGCAGCGCATGTATATCTCTGCGTACAACAACAATGCGCCATGAGTGTGTGTGCGTGCGTGGAGGAAATTGTTGCATGCCGCCTGTATAATGGCTCCCTTTAGTGCAGTCAAATGCATGATTGATGTCGCGACAGCAGACGATAAAATTTGCCAAAGGAAATGCTAACGCATAGCAAATGGAAAAATACTTTGGCATTTGTGAAACAACAAAGCAAAATTCAAATGCATTGTAGTAGAAAATCAGCAAAATGGCTAATTCTGCTTTTATTGCGGCAATTTTCCGCCTGCAAGAAATATTAACTGTATCTAAGAATGTATAAGTATATGTACGAGTACGTATGTATATGAGCCTTTGGCCTCTTTTATTACTACTGAGTGCCATTATGTGAGCTCAGTGATTTATTTTGGCTTGCAATTTTTTTAGGTGTGGCATTTAGAGGCTTAGCCCAGTCCAGCTTTAGTCCAGTTGTTTAAAGAATAAAAATTTTTAAATTACCAGAAATTATTCTTATTATATATTAATATCTTTGGTTTAGCTTCCCTTCTTAGCGGTTAAGTGGAAGTCTTCGAGTTATCCCATAACTGAAAGTTTCCCATTTTTTTAATAGGCTCTGCATTTTCTGATGGGTTTATGACGATTTTTTCCATATCGGATAAATATTCAATAGTCCAATATTTAGAATTCTAGATTTTTTTTTTCGCTGCTAATATCATAATTTGGTAGAAAAAAAAATAATTTTTTACGTAATCTTTTTGATAGAAATGAAGCGAAAATATGGTATGATATATTTTTCTTAGAGGTCTCTACATAAGGTTTTTCCAGAACTAAAAGAGGCGAAGAGGGTGGCTGATGCTCAGAGCATGCTAAATTTATGATGGGAATACCTACCTTTTATGCTGAAAGGCAGTTAAAGTGTAACAGCAGAAGACTACGAACCCGATGATATGGTGAATGCTCAAGCCCAAGATAGAAAGACCGAGGCTCACGTCAACAAACTAATTAGGCTTTATCAGTGTGGCTTCAGAACTGGAAGGCATACGTTAAGTCTTGAAAAATATTCATGAAAGCCCCCTTCGACAGGACAAAAAGCAAACTGACGTGAAGCAACACTAACAGCTCCCTCAGAATCGGGAAGGACTTATCTGGACCGTTCGCTATCAAACGAGGTTTCAAAAAGAGAAACCCCCTATCGTGGGACCTCTTCATAATTTTACTGGGGAAAACTATGTGATTTCCATTTACCATATCAGTCTTCTATCGTTTAATTTGTAATTTTGCGGTAAACGCTACCTTAAAGTTTTCTGTAAATATTTCGATAATTATGTTTATGGTTTCACCTTTACTTTGTAGTCCTAACACTATAACATCCTCATCTGCGTAAAATAGCAGTTAGTGTTCATAAAAAACTTTTTGATGATGAGCCTAATATTTAACCACTTAAGTTGCGTGTCTCCTACGTGCCGCCAACTCACGTGCCACAATTATTTTTGCGAGATATTCTGTCATTCAATTTTAATTCCAAGGCGTTGATTCGTCACTGTAATTCGCTTTATTTCGCTTAACGACTGTCATTTCCCTTTATGCCGACGACGACGGGTTTGTTTTGTTTTGTTTGGCTTAATTACTGTGGCGTGGTTTGGATTTACCACGGATTATTGCCGCAAAAAGCGGATAATAAAGTGGGCCAAATGAAATTAACAAATATTTGAGTTTATGACTGGTCTACTACTTACTTACTAACTTACATACTTACACATTTATGCGCAGACTTTTGGCTTTTCAGCAGCTGTCCTCGACGGTTTATGGCTTTTCGCTTGTGTCTGTGGCTGAGTGGCTCGTGGTTTATGGCAGCGACATTATGTGTGTGTGTACGTTTGTGTATAACTAATTATTTATAGTTGACGAAAACTTTTGCAATTATTGTGTTGATTAGCGATTACAGCGTGTTGAAGTTCATATTTTTGCTCGAGTATTTGTTAATAATGGAGTTGTTTATACTTAGTTATATAATAATGTGATGAAAAATTGTGTGTTAACAGAGTATTTTATTGATTGTAGTTTAACATTTAGACGATATGGAAAAAATATCTGCTTTTCGGGGAAATTTTATTTGAAAAACATTTTAAGTAGTGGCGTTTGGAGGACTTGAGTCAACGCCATTTGGTTATACTGAATTTGAAAATAAGGATGGTTTAAATATGTCCAGAGAGTAGTATTTTTTTCAATCTGTATACTCCATTTACTTTGATTGTTTGATTTGCTGAAGAAAAAATATCTAGGAATTAATATAAAAGCTTTCCAAATTAGAAGTTTGAAAATAAGTAATTTTGATAACATCTCTTTTCGATTACTTAAATCTATTGCTAGGCAAGTAGAATCAAAAAATTTTTATGCACTCCACTTATGTTCTAAATAAGACTGGAGATAGACTAGCGTCTCTCTTATGCCTACTTGCCTAAACTTTCTACATGTATTATCTTTACTTATGCTCATCCGGCTCGTAGGTAATGTCAGCAAGTTGTGGTCTGTCATCGTGTGAGTAAAACGGATTCGCGCTTTATTTCGCAGTTCTTGAACATGATATGTATGATCCTTAAGGAAACACTGATCTTTGAGTCTCTTAGAAATTTTATTTTGTACCGTTATTAGCAACTGTACTGGAAACCCTTAACCAACTTCCAGAATATATACAGCCGCTTTCCAAAACCATAGGAGAATATATAAGAAAATAAGGTAAGGATCGGCTTAGCTTAGGTTAGTTTCGATGCCGGATCCAGGAATAACATTTGGACGACTATATGCAGTCTTTTAAGCCATTTATATCTTCTTCTTTTTTATTGGCGTTGACATCACTTACGCGGGTATAGCCGAGTTTTTAATAGCGGGACAGTCGTTCTTTTCGCTATTTGCACCAATTGGTAATTCCAAGTGTAGTCAGGTCCTTCTCCACCACTTCTCTTTCCAACAGAGTGGCGGTATTCTTATTCCTCTTCTTCTTCCGACAGGTACTGCGTCAAATGCTCTCAGAACTGAAGTGCTTTCATCCATTCGCTGTCTCTGAATTCACTGAACTATGTCAATGTCGTCATATATCTCGTACAGCTTGGTTCCATCGACTGCGACATTCAATGCCCAAAGAACCATAAATATTCCGCAAAAACTTTTTCTCCCTAGTCATTTAAATTGAACTCCAGTATCCAATCTTAAAAATATCTGCAGTTGGCATCCGGTAAAACTCTCAATCTTACAGCGTGGACGACGTTAGAGACTAGTCTTACTAAGCGCAAATAGCTTACTGGATCTCTTACAAGTGATCTTAAGCCAAATGGCTCTTGGAACAACGCATGAACCGACGGTAGCCCAACACTAGACAAGCTTGACGTGAAGTCGATTATTCGAAGTGCGAAGTCCAGCTATCCAGTAGTAGAACGCACAAGAAGTGTCGAGTACTTAACCGTTTCTAATATACTTATTGCTGGACTAGGGTTTACGTGCAGCTTTGCAATTAACTGCGTCTCAGCTGTGGCCTGGTACCCACACGTGACTTATCCCAAAGACCCCATAAGCCATAAATGGTTTGACTATGGTGTCGTAGAGCCAGAGAAGTATTTTTACTGGTAGAGCCCACCTTTTAACAAGGACTCCTCTGCAGCAATACGAGGATCTCACTGCCTTTCTTGTTTTCTGCCTTATACTAGGCTTCCATGAAAGCTTCCTATTTAGAACGATCCCTAATTCATCGCATCTATAGGTTACAGGCAGATGCTTTTCATTGGGGTCAGAGGTGCCTCCGGGATCTTGTTTCTTCTTCGTTATTGGCGTAGGCTATAGCCGAGCATATCTGGTAATAAATAAATCCATCTCAGTTTTATTTGAATCAATGGTGGGACACTTACAGTCGTCCAATTGTTTACCACGCTGAGATATCCTTGCGCCGCTTCGTACTCGGTACTAAGTTAAGGAGTCTACGCCAAAAACTGTATATAAAGAATAGCCAGTCTGACAAAATTAAACTGTTTAAAAGGCTTTTTAAATCCTGTTACCTTAATGGTCAGTTATTTTTACTCTTTGCTCCATCCTCTCCATATGGCTTCATAGTCATTTCACTTCTGTAAAAACTAAAATTTCGAAGCAATTTATATTTTTATACTTACAAGTATGTATGCGATTCAACATGCTTTAATTTTCCACAAATTCTTTAAGCCTCACACAATCCTTCTTGGCACATTTGGTATGTATAACGCCTTTAGCCCCAGTATATAGCTCATTTATCAGTTTAATGCCACACATTTGCGCCTTACAACGACTGTCATTGTGACAAATTAAAAATGCACGCGTCGCTTCTTATCCTTACGTACACATACACACATACGCACATGCCAACAAAATAAATACATGTAATCAACTACCACACACAAACATACACGCATGCATGCGCCTGACAGATTCATTACTTATTTTTGAGGCTTAAAGCAGAAAAAGAAAAAACGCACTTAAACACAAAATTGTAACATGGAAAATACACACACACACAAGCGCAAAATGATACACATTGCAAATGAAGTGTGCTGAGCGGCGGCAAAAGAAGCACATGCAAATGGAGAGCGGCGCACGCGCAACGGATACCGCTGGTAGTTGCTGACCACAATGCAGACGAGACACGTAAACGCAATAAAGCAATAAATATCCAAATTTAACGCACTATTGTGCGCGGTAATTTGCTGCATGCAGTCGGCGAGGCTGAAGGGCCACGGAGGGAACCTTAGTGTAATTGCAGCGAATCGCAAGGGTTGGCAGCTGGAAAAGGCATAAAAATGCAATAAAAACAATAAAAAATGAGAAATGCGAACAAATAAGAAATATAAATACAGAATGCCTCGAGAATGAGCGGCAGGCAGCCAGCGTTCTATCCACAGCACCGCAATAAAAAAATGTATTTATGTGTGCGTGTGTGATTGGAGTTTTTTGTCCCCAGCGAATGGCTGCCCAAAAATCACCACATTTGTCAACGTCATTTGATTGATGCAGCGAGCCATGCAAAGAGCCACTGTCCACTGCCAGCCAGCGCACTCCGTTATAATTTGCGAATCATACATTTACACAATCATACACGTATTTATATACATATACAGCAGTTGGAGATCATGGTGTGATGCGGTGCCTCGACATACGCATAATGCTGATGGCTCATAATGATAATGCTGATGATGGTGCTGGTGACGCTGTTGATGAGGCATTTATACGAGTGAACGAGTGCGGAAATGCGTGCGCTGCCCAGAGGCCACAAAGGCGACGCTCTGACTGCAGTAAGGGTGATTCGATTGTAAAATGGCACATAAAGCAAGCTCAGTGTGGGGTATTAAAGTCGCTAGTACTTTTCTTTAAAGTATATTTTTGTATGGCTCTATTTTTGTATTGGATTCAGCAGTACACAGCCGTGTGGATCCCAGGATTATTAATTTTACGTTAATTTTTTTGCATGGTTCCAACAAAATTCGAGCTTAGAGATAGATTCTATAGAGAGTTTTAAGAACTCTGCAGCGTTTCCCTTTCACATTGTAGCCATCAGTAAACACTTAAATTGAGTTTCCGTAACTACCATTTGCCTTTTCTCTATATATTTGTCCTTCGGCTTCGGATTGGAGTAGGTTCTCTCACCAAAAGCATTGCTTTATCTTTACGAAACCGTAGGTAACCAGTACTGTCCTATAGTTAGGTTGTCTGCTGGAGGGCGCTCGGTAAAGCCACAATCGCTAAACCGCTATAACACTTTCAACGAGCGACTCTCATTTTTATCAGTGGTGTACGACGTATAAGGATGATACTTAAAGCCATTCTACATAAGTATAGTATCCGATACTGATGGCAAATGTATTGCTTCGAAGACTTCTACCAGACTCCGAAAAGCCGGACATTAAGGCTCCGAGAGAAGGACGTTACGAAACTCTGTCTCTCTTCGATTGCATTCCTGATAACTTGGACAACTGCGCTGTGGATCTGATCCACTCACATACCTCCGAGGCATGTTTAAGTGGGATCTGGAGAAGAAGCGGAGTGATCTTTTTCAAATCAACGCTTGTTTCAGACTGCCACAACATTACAGTATCTTTCAAGTAGAAGTAACAACCGTTAAGGTAACAGCAGATGTACCTCTTCGAAGTGTGGCTTACTTCAGGGAGATATGCATCACACTGATGGTATATGAGCTATTGTGCAGACCTTCAGCTCGCTGACATTGAGCTCGAAGCTAATCAAGGGGTGCATCACCTCCAAAGCTGTAGCATCGAGCTATTTCCATATTTAACTTATCTGGCTGGCTGGCCACAGCGGAAAAGGCGGAAACTGTAAAGCCAATGACCTCGATAGACGGCGTATCATTACCTAAATTCCATTAGGATGAGAACGAGAACGCGTTTCTCTGGCTTCGTGCACTTGTTCGGTGGATCTATGACTCTGCTCGAGCTCAGTAAGCGTTGCTCATCAACTTGTGGGGTTGCGAAAGTCTTCTGGCCCAGAGTATAAGAGGAAAGGGTCCATAGAATTATTAGCTCTTAGCACGGTTAATGTGGCTAGAATCATCCTGTCTCATTAGCACTTATAAAAGTAGCAGGAAGGAAGATGAGATAAAACAATTAGACATTTTGTTCTCCACTGACCAGTTTTGATTAGATATTGGCCGACTCAATTAATTTTTGGCAGGCTCTGCGCGCTTTCTAGATATGCGAAGTTTTTTTATTCATATCTAGGAGTATTACGCAGCACAACGGACTGGCATTTCTAGCTGTCCGAGTAAGATTTTTCGTGGGCTCATGGGAAAATTAGCTTATTTACCTAACCTAAGCCAACTTATGCCGACTTAATAAATATACCTTCAAAATCTAGATAGGACAATACATAAAAAGCGAACAGAGTCAGTGCTACACCCAAATATGTGAAAAATAACTCAGCTTACCCAACTCGTAATCACTAATGGAGTTATTTCAATAAACAGCGATTCACTCACTTTAATCTTAGAAGCTACTTTCTTATAAAAATCGAGTAAATCAGATCCGAATCTCAAAGTTTCTACCCTTACGAAAACTTACAATGCTTTTAAACTCATAAATTTTTGATTTGTAAGAAATCTCCCAGAGACAGTTCTTTGAAGAAATTATATGCCCTGCAATAATCCGTAATATAAAATTGTATCCTAAATGGTTCAAAAGTTATGGTATTTTACATGAATTAAGTTTTTTTTTATAAAAGCTCTCCATATTTTATAGTTATAAACTCCATAGTTAGCTAAAAATTTGCCTTTCGGAGATATGTTTATTTTTTTACACTCATTTTAACCTATAAAGTCGACATTATTATTTTTCTGGCTTACTTCAATGTGTATCTTAGATTATTTCACCAGCAAGCAACAACATTGAATACACAAAGTAGTCCTCTTCCTTTCATATGTGATATCAAAATTCAGCTTGTAATATACCTGTCAACATATTGCACAAAATACCGTTAAAGCGTATGTTCATAGCAATATATATATACGCATCTACTTGTATTTGCGCCTTACCCACCATTTCCCATTAAAGTCGGGCACTTTATGAGCCCCCTGAGCATCATTAATTGCCGGAAATCAGTGAAATTTCTTATTTTACACCCAAAAGGTGGCCAAAAATTTCATTTAGGCAGAAATGCTTAGAATCATGTTCATGTCGGCTTTTTATACTCACATACATACATATAAGTAATTATGAACCCTTCCTAGCGCCGAAGGGAGATAATGAAAGTACCCTTTCTATATACTAAGCCACACAAATACACAGCCATACGCAAATGCCCATGCTATTATGCTCATTACGGTCTGTTTCGTGCCCTCCTGCGAGGGACTTTCCATCGCCCGGCGAGCGCCGTTTAATATGTGTTGGCGTGAGAACTGTCACCGTCGCTGGCAACATTCTCCTAATGCCGTAATGCCATATTAAATGATAACATCAGCACTAACTTTTATCTAAATTCTTGTTAATGAAATCTTTTATTTACGAATTTACCATACTTTCTCTCTCGTTTACTCTCCCCTGTGCTCACTTTCTGTGCTATTTGCTTTAGTTGTTTTTGTGTACTGTGTCTTAGCTAGCCATTTAAGGTATGTGACTCTATCCAGTTGTGTTTTAAAGTGAATAAAGAAATAAAATGAGTAGTAAAATGGCTGGTGGAATATTTATAAGTTTAGAGATAATTAGGAAAATGACTTTAAAATACACCGTTATGTTAGACGATCCCATATTGATTTAGCTTTTTAGTCTGTAAGAGTATGTCGTTTAACTAAAATTATAAATATTTACTGTTATTTTTATTTTAAAAACTTGAGCTAAGCTTTGAGCTTATTAAATATTGCGCATTTTAGGATTTTTCAAAAAAGAACTTCTTGCAAGCAAAGGTAAAAAAAAATATTTTAAGTAATGTTTTCAATTATTTCAGTTGCAATATGAAGCGAAACTGGGTTAACACCTCATCATCTGCAATATCTTACTAAAGTCGGGATCTAGATCCTTGGGATGTCCGTCTTGTCGATCGCTACCCTGCTAGCTCCGGGGTTTACCTACGCAATCATTTAGATTTGGCTCTGGTACCGGCCGGCATCTGAGCACGACGGTGGCCGACCCGGTTTGCTTAATAGCACCCGCACCTTCACTTTGGTCAGCGTAACAAAGCAAACAATTTTCTAGATGTCGCACCTTTTGCCTTCGACCGTTTGGCTGAAGACTTAGACTCTACAGCTGACGGCTGTCTTCTGGCGATGCTGACCCTTCAAGCTTGAAATCAGATTGAACCACTGTCGGAAAATCAATAGCTCTTTGTAACCTAATCAGGTGGACAGCCCGACGTTTCTCTATACACCTTGGTCCAGCTGTATCATCGACCTTAAAGATAGACCATTCTTTGACAGATGCACTGCTAGCAACTTCACTTTTGGAATCTTCTCTCTCTCTAGACTTGATCCGACTGCCGCTAATGTTATTGCCTTCCAGCAGTTAAGCTTAGCTTCAGCTTTAAAGTTAGCACCAGCCCTTGCATCTAAAAGAAACTTAGCTTCTGTCGAGTTCGTTGAAAATTCTGTTCTAGTAGAATCGACAAGCTTAGTTTCTTCTGGTTTTTTTCGAAGAGAGTCGGACTTTTTTACCACCTGATTATTGAACTTGGTAGATATGCCAAATTCTCAATGATGCATTAATCCTAAATGTTTTCATATCATTTACAACAACAATAAGCAATATATCTGAAGATACAAATATAACACAAGCTTATACACATACACACAAGAACAAATGTGTTACACATATATAGTTAGGTATAAGTACCTAACCTTAAAGTTGTTCCACGACCATTTATGAGGGTCACAAATAAGCCATAAATTTGCATTCCAACAATTGACAATGTTCTAAGCTTAAATCTTCCAACCGTTTACCTTCCACATTTAGGCCTTTCATTTGGCCTAACTGCTGCCCACAAGTCGATATATCACACGCACACACACATACTTAGGTTTAAGGCGCCTCGTACATTTATATAATGTTTCCCTTTTTCTTCTTCATTACACACAATTTTCAATGTTCGTTTGCAACAACTGAGCCCGAACTTCAACTGGTGCTCGGCACCATCTCCCATCTACTTGCTTCTAACAGCGCACACAAACACTCAACCTCCCGGAAAGGGGGGGCTTCGCAAAGTATTGTCATTTTGTGTGCCCCGGAAACGACAATGCTTGGTGACATTAGCGTTGGCCAATGCTGGTGGTTTTGCTGTTGTAAATACCCTTGCTTTTACTACCTGTGGTTCGAGGTTTAGTTGATATTGTTGTTGTAATACCTCTTGTTCGGTCACAATGGCAGCAATAGCGTTAAAACATGCGTTAACAGGCGCACAGTGGGACAATTTCAAGTGAACTTATTTCTGTATGGAAATAGGTACAAATCTTTTGACCACTACAGCGAGAATTCTTTCAGTCTTTCCATTAGATTTTTGTTTTTGTATTGTATTCTTCAACTCTATTTTTTTTTTGTCAAGAGCCTGAGATTTTCCTTTTCTTAAGAGCGCACTTTAAATAAATCCAATTTCAATAGATACCTATTTCCCTAAGAGAACCCAAAGAACATTTCATCCATTGCAGCATTTTGTCCGACCTCTTTGACATCTTGAATAATAATAACCTGTAGTGACGGTTAGAATATGAGAAGTGTAGTCATACAAAGAAAGTTTGAGTTATCAGAAAAGTAGTGAGGCCTTTACAGAAACCTCTAAAGAGGGTTTCAACAGGTAATGAACTTATAACAAGGCAATTCATAAAATTCTGTTATCGAACCTGGTAAATAAAAATATTATTTTTTATTAGCATAGACATCACTTACGCCGAGTTTACAACAGCACCCAGACGTTCCTCCTCTTCACTGCTTGGCGCCAATTGAAAATTTCAAGTTTAGCCAGGTTCTTCTCCACCTGGTCTTTCCAACGGAGTGGAAGTCTTCCTCTTCCTCTGGCTCCTTCGGTGGGTACCGCGTCGAATACTCTCAGAACTGGAGCGTTTTCATCCATTCGGACGACATCACTTAGCCAGCGTAGCAGTCTCTTAATTCGCTGAACTATGTCAAGGTCATCGTATATCTCGTACGGAACGATGGAACAATGAGTCTATCGAATGCCATGCTCGCTGTTGCCAATGCGCAAAGGACTATAAATCTTCCGCAGAAACTTTCTCTTGAAAACTCGTAACGTCGACTTATCAGATGTTGTCATCATCCCTACTTCTTCACCATATAGCAGGAGTGACTATTGAGTTTGGTTTTTGTTCGTCGGGAGAAGAATTTATATCTCAATTCGCCAGTAGTTGTATAGGCTCGTAGAGAATTTGCTTTTTGTACTCACCTCTGCAGCTCAAACTATTTTCTCCAGCAGTACCTCGATCCTTGTTGAGCTTATGGCATTGCTCAACGTCAGTTTACCCAGCCGTATTATGCGAATACCGAGTTCAGACATGGAGGAAATCAAAAATATCCTCTTTTGATGGATCTTTTTCAAGTTTTCGCGCATAGTAAGTATCTGTTCAGTTTTTGATTTGCCAGACCTAAAGCCACACTGATAGAATCAAATCAGTTTCTTAACGGTGGGCTTTAATCTTTCACACAGTATGCTCGGAAGAACCTTGTATGCGATGTTGAGAAGACTTATACCACGGTGGTTGGCACAGATCGTGGGGTCTCGCTTTTTGTGAATTGGGTAGAACATACTTTAATTCCAATCATCTGGCATGCTTTCGTCCGACCATATTTTTTCAAGGCTGTGTCCTTTTCATTGGGGTATTTTTTTACGTAGGGAATCTCGAACCTTGCGCACAACCTTGGGATTCGCCTTCTCACTATAGCTCATCTTCAAACGGATGTGTTTTGGCTACCCAGATCCTTTGAGTTTAAGAACGGAAGTTATGAGCTGCTTTAGCCATATGTAAAATCATTGTTTCTGGCCACTCCCAAGTGAATGGCGCTCAGAGAAATTTCCTTCATTAAATGTAATTAGTAAGTTAAATTGTTTCACATCAGGGTTTCCGGGTATGTGGTTTCTAACTATATTTTGTCCAAGACCCCAGCAAAGCTCTAAAAAACATGACGCATTTTTCAAAATTGAAGCAAGAAGTTGGGACTAGATTCCAGTGAGAATCCGAAAAATGTAAGAAAAAAAGTTTTTTATTTATTTTCATACTGAAACCCTGAAAACAGAAGAATTTCGCTGCAGAAGAGCCTGTACCGACCCACTGTCCTTCGCTTGCCCATCAACGCGCATTATGTCCGTTCAAAGCAGGAAACAGGTACGAACAAACGAGCGGCCGAACGAGTGAATCACAATAACATTAACTTGGTTAAGGGGGCTACCATTGTGCGTTGTGTATGAAATGTTTGTGAAATACTTTCCGGCCACTGCGCCAACAGAAGACAACATTTTACAATTGCAACAAAAGCAACAACAACGCCAACACCAAAGAAATAACAAACAAGTGACACAAAAGCAACAACATCAACATCATGGTAAAACAAATGAACCTGAAACGTATTTTGGGTTTGTCTCTGCGGGTATTGTGTCTTCGCCGTTGCTGCTGTTGTTGTAGTGCCAGCGTGCGGACATTGATTTTGCCTGGAGTGTGCTTGGAAATATTAGTGCCAACTCCTAAAAGTATACAAGTGTGTGTGTATTGTTTTTATGTGCATCTCTGTGCCGATAACGCAGTTCAGTGCGTTTAAACACCTTGACTCACGCCCACCTTTTGTTGTTGTGCTCATTTTGCTTCGTGTGTTTTTTTTTTGTTTTTGTCCAAAATATTTCTACAAAAATGTCGTTTTGTCTTGCTGAAGTTTTGTTTATGCGTTTCGGATGTGAAGTGGCAACCGCTAACAATGTTCCGGGGACAGCATTACACCAACCAGCAACCACACACTCACACACGCACAAACTTTAGAATCTGGGGCTTGCATGCATGGGAGGTGTACTATTGGCAAAAAAAAACAGAGCAACAATAATCTATTATCTCTCTACGCCTGTGCCGGGCGGCGGTCAAGCGCGCTAGATTTATGCGTTTAGGAAATTAAACATCCTGTCCGCGAACACAAATTCAAAGATCCATTTCAGTCCATATGTGGGCGTGTAGTTAATATTCATTTAAATGCAATTTCATTTTCCTTGCCGTTTACGTTTTTTTTGGGAAATTTTAAATTAGTGCAGAGTAATTTCAATTTCAGTGCGAGCCTAGTTCGTCAATATTACTCATACGCCATGGTTTTATCAAAATCATTCATACGCTGTGGCTTCACATGGTTTTAAAGATTTGCGAGCAAAACTGTAAAAGTCATGTGCAAAACGGTTGAAAGTACACAGAATTCCTATTGGCGCTCGATAGAAGAGACTGTGACTGTGAACATGATCGGAATAATAACTGGTCCTACCTGGCGGGGACACGCGCTCTCAGAATGGGGCTGACATCTCTTATAGATTTATCTCGCATTGCCTAGACTACGCTGTAAGCATCTGGTGTCCCTACGGTATGATACATTGAGGGAGGTAACGATAGTGAAGCCGCATAGTCTGTTAAAATTCGCTTCAACCGCAGGCATGCTGAAAGATGACTACTCCTCCTCTTGGACTTAGCAAGTAAACTCCATATGATATCGCAAAGGATAAAATTGGAATATGAGTGGCTTATTGGCCTACCAGACTTACCTAACCTAACCTATTGCCATAACTCATATTAAATCAATATAAAAGTATAGAAATATAAAGGCTAAAAAAAGTGAGTCGAGATACCCTCTCTCAGCTGGCTGAAAGCCTGGAATGTCGTAAAGAAAAAGTTCCAGCATTATATCATCGTTCTCGTATCCGCCAAATCAACTTTTCCAATTTTCTGAAGTTGTGATCTTAAGGGTACATGGCCTGGAATGACAACTACAACATTGCTAAATTACCTTTTGGCAAGAAGAATACCTAAGCTTTTAGGTTTGTAGACCTTCAAAAAACTTGGTTGTGCGCCCTGTGTTGCTAGTGTTCCAAGATCTGAGGTGTTTAGTGCCCATGGCTTCAAACTGACCTGAGCAGGCCAACTCACCGGCATTTTCATTTTTTTATTCCAATATAACTAAGCACCCAAATGATTTTAACCAAATTACATACCGAAAATTTACTAATTACTTACTTCCGTGAACTAAAGCAGGGAGAGTTAGTGTAGACGCTACTGATAGATTTAATTGCCACTTGATTGTCCACAAGAAGGTTTAAAGATTTACTGGTCAGAGGAAAAGTCAACTTGGAAGCTTTTTTTATGTTCTCGATTTCAATCGGAAAGTCTGAATTGTATGAATGGTTTGCTACAGAAAAAGCTCGTTCCTGTTCCTATTTTACCCTTTGATCAGTAAGTAATTTTGAACATTTCGACACAGGAACTGCCTAACGATTTTCCGAATGCATTACCAATTTAGCTCGAGACCATTACAAGGTCGAGTATAATTACATGCCCGAGTTGACGCTGAGACTCGCTCCAACAGCTTAAAGTCGAGGATAACCTTCGTACCTTTTGATGATGTAGTTCTCATTGCGACTACAACGCCCTGTAAGCAGGCGCGTTGTATCTATTTCAGGGGTTTAATGCTGCGTTTTTCAATAATGCCATCCGTCACACCACCGCACCATTTGTTAGTATGGGGCGGATGTCACAGCTGGAATTGGTGATTATACCTGACGGTCGTAAACTCCTTTTGGAACAATGTCTTCTCTGCACCAGCTTCAGATTCGAAGGGCTTGGGCACCTTGCTCTCAAGGTGTAGTCTACAGCTAAGTTTTTTACATATGGTAATTGACAGATCACTGGAGTACAAGACTTAAAAAGAAGAGATTGAATAGCGAAATATTTTTGCTTCCTATTTTTAAAAAGACAGATTTATGTTTTTGCTGGATTATAGTGAACCGAGATTTCAAGGCCGCTTTCTATGAGCCATAGTTGAAATTTATAAGGCTAGTTAGAAAAAGAAGCTGGATGTATGCAAAAAATCTCATGGACCGAATTTATATCTGAGAATCGCTGCTGCTACCTCAATAGTGGCTTGACTGAAGCTCCGGGAGCTTAACGTGAAGGGTCTCCCTCCAGTTCTGAAAATTTTCGACGCAGCATACGCTGTGGGAAGCAGAGGAAGAGGAAGACCTCCCCTCCGTTGGAAAAACCAGGTGGCAAAAAGCGAAAGGAAAACGCTTGGCGCGCTGTTGTATACTCGGCTATAACCGCGTAAGCGTTGTCTATGTCAATAAAGAAGAAGTATGTACCAAATAAGCAAATGAAACTAGCTGACCGAATTTTATGTGGGAGTATTACAGCTCTTTACGTTATTTATAGCCGTGGGAAAAGGTGCGTTGGGTCAGCTCAAAGCAATCCATCAGCGCTCTGAACTCATAGCCTTCAGAATATCCGCTTATTAGTGGGCACTTACAAATCTCTCTCGCCTACGCCTTAAAACACTGCTAAATCGGCACGCAGTTGTGCTGTTTACATAGGAAGACCAATACACCACACGTACGCACACACTCTCTCACACACGTTCGAGTAAGAAAATTTATGTGCGCTTCACATTTTAAATGCTTAAGATGAATTGTAAATCTTAACGGATGTTTGCACGTCGGCTTCCTAAATTGCAATGAAATTAAAAAGCAAATAAAATCTGTAAAATAAATAAAACCACACGTACCAGCGTCTGTTAAAAGCATTAAATGTGTGCAAGTATGTGGCAACGCTGTTTTCATGCTGGCTGCCACAGCGTTGTTTGCTCAGCAAGCAACCGCTCGTTGCGTCCTCCCCCACACACGCACTTTCACTCTCTATCCCATTCTCGCCCTCTACCTCTTCCCGCTCCTCATTTGCTGTCTTTAATTGGTCGATTTATCAGCGTAAATATTTTCCAGTGTGCATTTTTAATGAGCGGCAACCATAGTGCTCGTCCACTCAGTCCACTCGTGCGGCGGTCCCGCCGTTGCTTCTCATATATTACAAATTTGTACTTATAAATAAAAGCTTGATGTTTCACGTAGCGCAGGAGGCATTGCGCAGATTGGTCCTGCAATAAGCTGAGAGGTAATTAAATTTCTGGCAGCAAACGAATGAATTTTACAGTAATGTTTCTGCTTCGTTATTTGATTCTTCTGGTTGTGTTATGGTAAATGAAATTTTCGGCGAATCACGCACCAAGCATTTTTCAAGCAGCTCCCTCTTATTTATTTTTTGATGGAAATGAATTCCAAATGTCTTTGGTGGATTTCAGGAGCTACATTTCTCCAGCCTAGTTGTAACTCATTGTGACGGGAACTGGCTTAGTGAGCCATTTAAAATGATCGTCCATCAGAATTTTTTAATTCTGAAACGGAAGTTTGCAAAATTACAGATCAAAACCTCACAAAATGAGGGACGAATTCGAAATTCCATTCGATGTATTTTTTCTGTACAGACGGGTGAACTTACAACAATATCATTGAAGCAATATATCGAAAATTATGCTCGAGAATCGTTTTGTCATATATTGAGAAAGAAGTGCCTCTAAAAATATCTTTAGCTCCCTTGAAACTCATAACAGGAAATCTCCATTTCAATCAGAATCATGAAAGAGATAGAGCAACATCAAAACTTTTCGCCAGGTTTGAACCCTTGTCACTAATGGCTCTGCAACTCTCTCAACAAATTTCAGTTACATAGTGTACTACGATAGAAGAAGACCTTGTATTATTATTATTTATTCAGACATAATTTCTCTTATGATTCAAGTATTAGGTAAGATTAAAAAGTCGAGCAAGTCGATAACAGGAATCTCCCTTGGACTGCTTAGAATGCCTAATCTCTTATATCAAATATCATAAGATCTTTACAAATCGAGAAAGTGTTTTGTGATAGAGCAAATTTGCTGAGACGGATAAGCTCGATTTCAGCTATTTCTTCTGCTTCGCCAATTGTAAGACTACCGGGATGTTTCAACTCCAGGCTTGCAAAAGCTGGACAATGAAGGAGAAAGAGCCTGGATGTTTCCTCCTTACCTTCCTACATACATCTTTGACAAATTGCGCCCGACATGATTTTCAGCCTAACCGGATGAATGCTATTGAAAAATGTACAATCGGTGGATTCTTACGGTTGCAGCAAGATGATCATTGCTAAGGGCAAGTACATAGCTCAGTCTATATCCTGTGTTCTACTTTAGGCCAGGGGATATCGCAGCCATTGCCCAGCGTATATGAAGACCATTGGACAGGTACTGGACGAACACAAGCCATCAACGAGAACCCAACTCTATCTTATTCCGATGTGAGCGGGTCAAGTTGCCCCTTCTGGCTAGTTCATCAGCTCTGCAGTTGCCAACTATTCCACTATGATCAGGTACTCAAATGAGTCTGATGATCAAGATGCTTATGGGCGTACTCTATTGTTGGTATAGTCTTTAGTGCGAGCCCAAGCCTATAGCTCTTGTACAGCAACCGATGACTGCCTTACCCACTCCAAGTATTGAGCCTCGACGAAAGCTTTCTATCAAGGATAAGACAAAGGTATTTCACCTTATCAACAGGTTGAAGGCGTGAGCCTCCGAATAAAGTGAGAGGCATGTCTGAGAACTTATACCTTCTAGTAAGTTAAACCATTTCAGTTTTACTTGGGTTGACGGCTAAGCCGCTTCTATTCTCTCAGTTGGATACAACATTGAGGTATTCTATGGTAACCATGAAAAAGCTTCGTCAGCGTAGGTTAACAGCTGCCAGCCGCATTCCTCAATTTATTTCAGTAGGTCGTTAACCACCAAGATGTAAAACAGTAGAAAACGTATCCCTCCCTTTGGAGTGCGGCTTTTGGGATGTCTTTATCCCACTGCGCCACGACCGTTCTGTCGCATAAAAGACTATATATATGAAGTCTATATACTTCATGGGCTTCTTCTTCTTTATTGGCATAGACATCGCGTGCTCGGTTACAGCTGTGTTTATAACAGCGCGCCAGTCGTTTGTTCCAAGATACCAAGTAAAGCTAGATTCTTCTGCACGTGATCTCTCCAACGAAGTGAGGGTCTTTCCTTTGCTTAACCCGGTAGGTACTTTGTCGAATACTTTCAGAGCTGCAGTATTTTCGTCCATACGTACGACATGACCTAGCCATCGCAGCCGCTGTCTCTTAATTCGCTGAACTCTGTCAATGTTGTCGTATAACTCGTATAGCTCATCGTTCCATCGAATGCGATATTCGCCGTGGCCAACACGCAAAATTCCACAGGTGTTCCGCAGAACCTTTCTCTCAAAAACTCGTAATGTCGACTCATCAGATGTTGTTATCGGCCATGCCTCTGCACCATATAGCAGGACGGGAATAATGAGTTACTTATAGAGTTTGATTTTGGTTCGTCAAGAGAGGCTTTTCATGGGGTGTCAAATAAAAATGTGGAGTTCTGCCCAAGCTAAAGCTTTTGACTAGTGAATTATAGACTACGGAAAGTCTTCTGGTTATCTCTGGTATCAACTCTGCTGTTGGGTAACGTGGGTCTTAAAGGGTACCTACCTACCTTAAAAGTACAACTTTGGAAGTCCCTTTACATTAACACTAAATAAACCCATAACTACTAGATAAAATACAGTAAAGAACAGATATTAAGAATCTTAGAAAAACTCTTCAAATCTTAAAGACATGTTTTTTTTGAAACCACTACTCTGTTAAATTTATTTTTAGCTCTCACTAATGAGATAGGTTCCCTCATTAATTACACAGTACTAATTTCGCTTTCAACAAATTGACATTAGTGATTCAAAGCGACGCTCTCCGAGTACGCAAATAAGAGAGAATTAAGAAAAAACAAATGAAATTCAATTGTATGTGAGCCAAAATGGGATGTGTACTTGCACAGAAATAGAAATCTTTCTTGGAAACCTATATTAAACACACATAACGGCAATTGTATTGTGGTATACATGTGGTTCGATGAAGTAGTTCACAAGTCACTCACGTTCCAAGTAAATCCTAAGTAGGTAAGTTGCGACTAAAGGCGCAGAGGAAGGAGAAGTCGACAAGGGCAGCCTAGCAGGAAGCCACCGACACTGACTCCCCTGCTGCGTGCAACAACACAAAGTAAAATCTGTTGCATGGCCACCGAACCTATGGTACTTCGAGTGCGTGTCACTGGTCCACCTCAGCTTTTAGCTTGAGCATAGAAAATTAGCCTCTTCACTCATTCCCGCTTCGGGTGCTTGTTTGGCTTGCCTTTGTGCGTGAGTCCATGGCCGCTTGGTAAGCGACTCATCTCCGCGCTGGCAACATTACACCAATTTAACGATATCACGTACATGCGTTAACTAATGCTAACTACGCAGTTAAGCAGTCGTGAGGCAACGTTGACTACACCCACACATAAGCCAACACACACATAGATGTACATATATACTTATGGATAGTTAGTTACAGACGCAGCAGCGTGGCGCTCGTGCGTCGTGGTCGCGTAAAATTATGCCACAAGGCTAATGAAGGCAACTAGTTGGCCGGTCCACCGTTGGCTTTGAGTCATTCCAGCGAAATTGTCATTTTCAGTTAAGAACTTTCAACTATGTAGGTTTAATGATACTACTGATAATAGTTAGTTAGTGGCAGGCACGAAGCATTAACACGGAAAGCGTGCGTGTGTCAACGCATAATCAATTTACATTTGTTTTTGTATATTTAGTATGCAACTATTTATATGAAATGCTAGTGGAATAGCTAATTAGGCTACATTAATACACATATATCTACTATGCTTTCCCTTTCCTTTGAAATTAGCTGTGTTAATTTCATTAGTAATGCTTTCTCATAACGGAAGTTCCGAAGGCAAGATTGTGATTTTGTCGGTCATTATGATATAAAAAATATTTTTGCAATTTCTGGCAAAAAATATTTGCTTTGAAAGAAAAATTATCGAAAATAATTATAATCTGTCAAGTTTTATTTAATTTTCTGTTTTAAAAAGCAGGGCTAAAGTATACCTGACGTTGAGCGTGCACTCTCAATCCCACTTTAAACCAGCGAACTCTGCAAATTTTCAAGCTGATCCAAGTAATAGTTTCGAAAATACAGCCTTGAGAACTCGTTCCTTCGAGGCTAGCTAGACTATGTGCGCCTTCTTTAAACGCGTTTTTCTCGAAACTGTATTTTTTAAGTCGATTAGCAAGAATTCTCGAGAACTACTCAACCGATCTTCATGGAAATTATCACAGGTTCTTGAGATACCGTTCTTAAAGACTTGTACAAAGGATTTTTTTTCGATTACAACTATTAAAAACAAAAAAATGTCGCGAAATTTTCACTGGAATTTTCTTTTCTTTGTTAAAATGTCTGCGAAAATCCTATTTCCAGTTTTTTTCCCTTTGTGCAAGTTCTAAGTTAAAGTTTTAAATAAAACACGTTTTTTCACTTTAGATGATCGTCTAAGGAGTCTAACAAAATATTTAATTTTTCAAAAGCTGTTTTTTACCCGAAGAAACCCATGTAACCCCATAAAATCCAAGCGATAACGTTTTAACGTTGCATCAAACTTTGTTTACGGTCAGCTCTCTGCCGACACTGGAGGTGAGATTTCTGGAGTATTTGAATCATAATGTTGACTATTTAGTCGGCTAACCTATATGGATGATAACTTCTTAATTTAATCTGGGTATTGTATTGATGGTTTTCCAAGACCCCGAATTTTCTATATCTTCCATCACTACAAGCATTCAAAGGAGTTAAAAGGTCTGCTTCTACAGAGGAGAAATGGTATCGCGTAGACATACAACTCCCATTTGCTATCCAATGACTTGCCTCATGCAACTCCGTTAATGACGTTGACATCAAAGATGAAGAAATAGTTCTCGAAAATCGTCTTTTTGGCATTAAGCTTATAGAAGAAAATCTCAACTTCGACTCAACACATTTTGCTTAAAGTTTTACGTATGAAGCGTGTCAATCCTAGACTCGTACTGCAAGTGGGTTTCAATGAGGCAATACTTTTTCAAGTCGGTCTTTTTGACAGTTGTTCCTTGATTTGTACTCAGTTTGCCATTTCTGAACAGCTTTATTCAGAGACATCATCTACACATCTTTTAAATTAATTACTAAAGTAATAGTTCGATTCTCGTCACACAATATTCGGTGAACATAATAGCACAGTAGAGGCGGTAATTCGAGCAACCGTAGATCGGTTTCACATCACGATTATTCTAGTTATTCTATAGTGGGCAATGAGGTCGCTAATTCTGCTATGGAGCATAGTATCGAAGAAGACTCGAACGAGTCATTGCGCTATAGAGCGCAACAAAATTAAGCTGTGAGAACAGGGAAACGGCACATGATATGGGAGATTTCGCGGAAGAACCTTTGTGTGCGCGCTAACAAAATCCAACTCGTGAAAGAACTGAAGCCGACCGATCATCAAGCGCGTCACATGTTCAGTGAATGCGCTCAACTCGCGATGGCCACCGATCCGAATTCAAGAAAATTCTGTACAGCTATCACACTCATACATATTTGGTTGAATGGGTACGTTAATAAATAAAATTGTCGCAATTGGAGTTATGTATGATAATCAACGGCCTTAAATCACCTAAAAGTCACCATTTGGTGATCCAACGAAACAATCAATTTACTGAAGAAAATCCTGAGACGATTGACCCCTTGAAAGGGAATATTTCCAATTTAATGGGAAATGTTTTTTTTTTTTTCATTCGAAAGAACATTCATTGACATTTCTTTATTGGAGATCTGCATCTCAGATGGTTCATACGATGAGTATAATTTTTGATGACTCGTCCGAGTATTTCGACTGGCGAATGACACGCGTGATGTTTTGCAGCAAGGCTGAATCGAAACGGGATTGTCCGCATAGACTTTACACTTTACTTCACAGGTAAAAGTCTTAGTAGCCAATTGTCAAGTGAAATTATCAGCTCAGGCCGAGGTGGCGTCGTCTCATTGAAACTAAATGTCGCCAAGATCACGAGCTTCAATTACAGGCATCAAAAAGTCTATTATCATGACGCGATAATGGTCATCATCAACGGTTAAGTTCTCAGCGGCAGTATTTGTGAAGAAATATGGACCGATGATTGCACAGGTCTTCAAACCATACCAAACAGTTGTTTTCTGGATGAAATGGCAACTCTTGAATCTCTTCGGGTTGGTCTTCGTCCCAAATACGGCAGTCGAGACAGAAATGGGCCTCTTTGAACGATTTGTTCAATGCCGATTTGAGTGCCCTTTCGTAAGCAGGCTGTGGTACAAGGTACCATTGCCTGCAATATACCCAAAGTTCTTGTGACATATAAAATTTATGTTCTGGCCTACAACTACTAGTAAAACATCAATGTTTACTGTTTCACATAATGTATTTGTTGAAACAATAGAAATGTTACAAATCTTCAGAAAACCCGTTAAACTTAGCAAGGCATTCAAGAAGAATATAATTTATGTAAGAAATTTATTCAAACACGCAAACTCTCCGCAACTTTCCGGTAAGCAATTGCGTCAGTTAAACTTACTTCAACTTTGTGTCCACGTCAATACTGGCTTATGTTAGTACGAAATGAATGCAGCAATTAAAGTTATGCCTACATTTAAATCACATTTAATGAGGTAACAATAAAAAGGCAAAAACAATGAAAAGTTTTGGAAGTGCTCACGCCGCCACCTAAACGCCAGCGAGTAGCGGCCTCTCGGGCAGTTAATGTCATCGTGCCAGCTGTCGTGGGGGTAGCTCGTAAATTAGCTGCGCGATAATCAAACATCGTAAATCAGTGAAATTGTGCCCGCTGGACCAACCCCAACCGACTCTAAAATAAGTGTGGCTTCACCCTCTACACAGCGGCGGCACATTCCAGCTCTACCTTTCAATCCGCAGTCGATGCCGCCAGCTACACGGGGCACAGGTGTTGAGTTCACGCGCACCGTCGCGATAAGTTTGCAAAAATATGCATGAAGGAGTAAAAAAAAAGTATAAAAATAAAAACGCTCAATATGCGTGGAGCAAATGACATGCCATTCTTTTATTTTGCCATTGCATTTAATTATTTCATTGCCTACAAAAGCGACATTTATGATTAGCCTTTATTAGCATTTTAAATGCGATTCGGCGGCTCGTTGAGCAGCTTTTATGCCATCTAATTAATATCCTCGTAGAGGGTGTGAGCCACCGAGAGTTTATAAGTATTGCACGTAAATGTACATATATTCAAACCAGGACTCCGATATGTAGCATTTACCGAATTGCCCTAGTGAGCGTTTCTTTTAGAAGTTCCAAGGGTTGGTCTCGGTTCTGAGACTGATATTCGAAAAGTCATGAAGAATCCCATTTGAACGTCTAAAAACGTCAATGCTTTGTCATGTCATGAAATATATAACAAACAGACTCTGATATTTAGAGGGCTAATATCAATTACAGCCAATTCGCTATTCGCATGGCTTCCAAAGGTATGACTACCGAGTTATTTCAATCTCAGTCTAATGAAAACTGTAAAGTTGAGGAAAAAGTTTCAAAATATTTCCAACTGTATATTGATATTGTCAACAGTCAAGCCACTTTAAAGCACTTTTTAAAACAGCTCGCTTACACTAGATTTTTACTTTGTTGTTGGTACCCAAACTTGTCTGAGTTCTTTAAATGGAAATATCCATAAATTTTCCTAGAAGAGTGTTTTATGTATATGGGGGCTAGGGGAAGTATTTACCCGATTCAACCCACTTCTGACACAAGGATATATTATTATCAAGGCAATATTTTATCCGAATTTCATTAACACAACTCACAGATTTACCGGTATTTTCGGCAAAAGTAATACATACTAAATAAATTAGTCGAGTAGGTCCCAAGGTATGGATTGTTCATTGTCCAAATATGATTCCAGCTCCTATAAAGACTTCTTGTAACAGCTTGGGTGCAACATTTTATGTCTTTAAAGGATTTATTTATATAGTCGATTTCATCCATTTTCGCACTGTTGTCAAACAATTTTGACAAAAAATTATTTTAAAACATTTTTAAATACTATTTTAAAACTGCAAAAATATAATAACGGTCATGCATACAGATACAGTTAGGTATATAGATACCAGAGAACGTAAAAGAATAGAGAAGGTTCAAGGCGCGGAGAGCGTAAAAATATTTTTGGCTAACAAAATGCGATGAGCGTGTTTCGCCACAGCAAGATCAGAAAGAGAAATTTTAACAGTGGCGCGTGAACAGAGCTGAACATTTAATGAAAATTATACATTGCTATTACAGACGTATGTTGCCCTTTGGCATATAATTTTATACGTTCACAGGCAATCATATTAATTGATATGATTATCATTTACGTATTTTTATGAATACATGCAAAAATTGTCACATTTTCATTAAATTATGCTATTCTCTGTAGATGCATACATCGTTTTTTTCGTGTTAGCCAAGTTTTGCACCTTTCATAATCTTTCACCCTATTTAAATATTCCCCCTATTTCCACATAATCTATCACATATTAGTTTTCGTTGCATACTTTTATGCGCAACTTATCTAGCTAACTAACCAACTTAGCTAAGTTCATTAAGATGCCCACTTCCAGCAGATACGAATGATCTTCCTTTGAAAGCTTTACAAAGAAATTTGCTGCAGTCAGTTTAATTTTTGCTTAAGTTTAGGTCGGTCGGGTTTGTGTAACGAGTGTAGTGAGTGAAATAGTTTATTAACACAATCAAATATTTTTCATTGAAAAATGTTAAAAAGTGTGAAATATAATAAGTGAGAGTGTTTACAAACATCAAGTACGACAAATATGCAGTGTTAAGTGTTTGATGAGAGAAAGTCAGATTGTGCAAATTTGAAATGCTGCGCAGCTTAGTGCCGGTGCACAAAATGGCTGCTGGAGCGAGAGTAGCTGCAGGTTACTGAGAAGCGGCTGCTCACCGTACGTACAAAGTGATATACGTACATCTATTAGAACGCATGCTAGCAATTACATTTCTATGCACATAAGTATGTACATATGTACATAGGAGCGTGAGCGAATTATAGGGTGAGTCGAGTAATTAAGTGTTGAGAAAATATTACGCTATATTTAAAAGTATATTTGCATGATTAATATTTTATAAATAATTTAATTAATTTAATTTAAATTAAAAAATGCGTAACAAATAGAAAACTATTGAATTGAAGACAAATATCAAAAATAATTTTTGGGATCAGACTTATAATCATAAAATTTTGATAAGTAATTAAAAAAGTAATATGTAATTTAAGTACACTTTTAATTACTAAACTAAGTTTTATGATTATAAATTAACTTTAAAAAATGTTTTTTGTTATTTGATATATAATTATTTTTTAATTTTATATTAAAATATATAAACAATATATACCTCTATTTGAATTCAGTTTCTAAAATATAAATCTACTGAATTATTTAAGAAAATATTTAGCAAAACTACATATTTCTCAAATAAGGCCGGAAAAATAATCAGAAAGCGATAAAGGCTAAATTTCATAACTACATACGTATCCCCACGTACTAAGTTTTTAAATTGATATGCATTTTCAAGCGGAGGAGCAGTAATAAATACTTTATTGAATTCGAATTAAAATTCTTAATATTTATTTATGTGAATTTATTTTTAATTCCAGCTTTCAGGCATACGTGAATTTGGTGTATTTTTGAAGGAGGAATGATGAGCGATAGACGGTGTCAGCCATTTAGTTAAGGTTTCCGTCAAAAATATTGAAATTTGAATTTATCATTTGTTTTTAAAAAAATATTTAGGTTTTATTTTGTTTTAGGAACTAAATTATCCAGCATTCGAGCGTAATATTAGTTGATAAAAATCACATAAAATTGTTCGTAAAAATACGAAAAGGTATTGTAGATATTAAAAATCTCGAATACCAAAAAATTTAAATGTAATATAAATTTAATATACATTTATTAAATAAAAGTAATTAAAATAAAAAATATATTTGAAAAAATGTAAATGGTATTAGTTAAATTTCAATTTTAATTAAAAATAGTTTAAATTTTTATTTCAAATTTATTTATTTTTTTGTTTTATAAAAACCAGATCATACAGCACTCAGCGATAACATCAAAGAACAGGATTCGATTACAATTATAAAGAAGTCATTCTCAAAAGATTGCCAGTTGAATATAACAAAATTTAATTTTTTTTATTATTTTTTTCCCCCATAAAAAATTATTTAATTTCTTTCCAGAAGCAGACACCAACTGTGCAACAGTGGGACTGAAAACCATACTCAAAATATAGTCACCCTTCAATAAATGATAAAAAGGCCGATTACAAAAATTTTAAATTTCTTAAAAAATTTTCAACCGGTTAGTCATTGGTAAGTGAAAAAGTTCATTTTACATTTATAACTAAGTTTTTTTTAACAACATGTTTTCAAAAAACAATATTTTATTTAATAATAAATATATTAAATTAATTAAGAAAAAATATTAAATAAAATTTTGCCACTTAATTAAGGTAGTAGTCTGGTAACTTGCCTATTTTCATTACTTCTTTGTTTATAGGAAAATAAAAATTAATTATCTTGAATATTTAGAGTGTTTTTATTTACATATTAAAAACATAAAAAAAAATTTAATACTCAATTACTTATATTATAGTCACTCGAAGTTGGAACCTCGAAAAAAATGCACGTGGGTGGCCCGGGTGATTTTGGCTCTTGATGTTATCTGAAATCAAATATTCTTGATAATTCTTAATCTATGTCATTCTGGTCGGAACTACTGAAGTCAAATTTCAAAGGTTATTTTAGCAAAGAAAGGATTTTAAAATAAAAAGTTAGGGGTAAAAAAATTCTCGTTAGTACCGACGAGAACTGTAAGTGTACAGAACAGCCTGTTAAAATTTGAAACCAATCGGTTCAGTAGAGAAAAACAATGTTTTGAGAAAACGAGTTTAAAGTTCGGTCGACCTTAAAAGTTTGACTCCGAGACGCTCTAGGAAACTCGTTATAATTCCCGAAATGTTTCGAATTTCTGTTTGAAATTTTCACAGTATATTCTCAAGACATTGTACTTTCAAATTAAGCAAAAAAAATTTTTCGATTTTTTGAACCCAAGTTACCAAACTACTCCTTAAGAAAAAAACATATTAAAACCAAAACGAAACAAAAAATATAATTTAAAGCTAAGTGACAATGAAGGGAAATTTAAAATATAAAAAAAAAATTATAAAAGATTAACAATACTTTTTTAATATTAAAAAGTAAGCTTATTGACTTTGTTGTTGACTCGGCTATAATCGCGTAAGCGGTGCCTACGCCGGTAAAGAAGAAGAAGCTTATTTTTCTCGAAAATTTTGTGTACTATAAAAAAATATGGTAGTTAAATAATTTACATAAAATGAAATTAATAAATAAATATAGAAATATAATTAAATTCAGATTTAATTCAATTTAAAATTCTTTAAATTATTTATTTTTTAACGTTTTATGCGTTTTAAAAATATTGCAATTTTTTTAAAAACAAAAATTTTCCAAATGAAAATATATTAAAACCAATTGAGGACATCTTGTAGATGAGATAACAGAAAACATAACTTGCACCGAATTTCGTTTTCAGCTGATTCCTAAATTTATTTGATTGAAAAATAATTTAATATTGTAATTGTATTAAAAATAAATATTATCAACTTCGTAAGAAGTACTTAAACAAAATTGAAATCAGATTGGCTTTTGGCAAATTAAACCAATAAAAATTTAGTATTCAACTAATATATTGAAATTGCCTGCTATAAGCTGGCCACAATATTCCAACCGTGTCATTTCTTAAACTCCAATCGATTTTCGAATTATTAGTGCAATTGAATCGAAGCAGGAGAAAACAATATAAAAAGCATAACTCAAAGGAGTACATATGCATCCATATGCTCAGCACCGGAAATAAAATCATATTCCATAAATTGCTACTAACAAAACTCAAGCAACCTACAGCTTGCCAGTAGCTTCCAAGCATTCTCCATGCATGTATGTGTATATGTGCGTGTGCGTGGATTTAAGAATGGCAATTGCAGGCGCAGACATTTTAATGTATATGCCTGTATACCGACAGCGACAGCATCAATTTCAAAGCAGCATGCAATTGTCAACAAAGACCACACAGCTACAGCCACAGCCACTTTTGCCGTTCATATTTATTCATAAATATCAAGCTCCCATACAGAGCATAGTTGAATGCAATATCTGCTAGGAAAAGCAAAGCGCCGAGAGCCATGCCAAGTGATAAAAGTGAAATAAAATAAATTGTCAAATTCAAAAGTTAAGGAGTTTATATCTGTTCCTCCTAGCGTTTATGTGTGTATAATAGTGTGCAATATCTGTATATGTGTGTTTTTGCCAAAAATCGCAACCCAAAGAATTTAAACAAAAGAGGAGCTCAGTGTGTTGCATGCTTTTGGCATTAAACAGAAAGAGCAAGCTAAGCAGGATATCGGGTATTATTGGAAACAAAAGCTGGTCTTATATGTATTGTACACACATACATATATGTATATATATTTTATGTACTATGTAAGAACCAAATACAACTATGTTGTCATATTTCTAAACATTTTGTTGCCAAGAAATTTCAAAGATGTTTTCTCTCGCTCCCTTGGCCACTGTCAAGCGCAATATTTTAGCGCTACAAAGCCACTGTCAGTTAGCATATTTTAAGGTTATGTTGAATTATATTTTAAGTTATATGAAAGACGTTTGCAAAAGCATGAAAAACACATTATTAGTGGTAAAACTTTTTACATCGAAGAAAAATTGTTGTCTTACTAAATCTGTATTTATTCGATTCACTAGTTGAAATTCATATCTGACTTAAATTCCAAGCCTGAGAATTATTTGAACTCAGTATTTTTCCGAGATAACCTAATTATGATATGTATGGTTAGATATTACATAGTCCACGAGATATGGCTGAAATGCATTATCAAAATGTTCACCTGGTTAATTTTTTTTTTGTAAGCGTCTAAGTAGCATATATTAAATGTTCGTATTGTTTTTCAGGTCTCTGACTACCTACTATCTCCGAATATTTGGTGGAAAACGGACTAATTGAGTTAAAAACTATTTTCCTCTTTCATTGATAGATGAACACACTTTACCTCCTAACTCATATGCAACTTGATTTCTTGGACAAGTTCAGAACGAGAAGTTTCTCTCTTATATTTATATCGTCGTCGTCGGTATACGGCTGATGCTAGAATTTCAGGGAAAACAGTGATCTTATTATCTGGTAACTAAGTAGCTTCAGATTTCAAAAAAAAATTCAAATTAACGCAGTTCGCGTACTTTCAAAACAGTTTTTATGAAAAATAACTTAGCAAGCTGTGAATTGAGCTGAGCATTCGTTAAATTTTCGATGAAATTTGTAACACCCAGAAGGAAACGTCGGAAACCCTAAAGAAATATTAGTTGCGTTGATTTAGCCACGTCCGTTTGTCGATCTGCGTAGCGTAATTTTGATAAAACGATCTGAAGTCATTCCGTGATCTCCCAATGCTGCGCATATAATAAGCGATCCTCCTTGAAAATCTCTAGTGAATCGAAATTCTTTCTCGCGACGAATAACATTATAATAATGCTGAAAACCGTCGTGTCCATCTAAGATAAACTTTTTCTCCTCTCTAAATATGTCGGATTTTCATTCGGTGTCCCAATAAAGCAACTTTTCAGCGGACGTAAGTCGCGCCGACTTATACCTTTGCAAAATTATAGGTTAAGTACACATTTTTTCATATCAAATGGTGCTATCTGCTTTTATATAGTTTGTTGGGCATGTTTAGTAGTGACTGGAAGAAACAACTGACACTGAATTTGCGAACGAATTAGGTTCTTAGCTCCAGTCAAGCGGCACTTAAAGCAATCTCTAACTATAACATCAAACGCTAAAGGTGGTGAAATGTAGAGAACGGCTTAATAGTCTAGCGGAACGTAACCAAGTGTACCTCATATTTGGCGGGATACAAAGGTGAACTAGCTGATGAACTCGCCTGCTCCGCAACATCCACTAACATGGTAGGACCTGAAGTATTCATCAAGGTGGGTCCTCATATGATAAAGGAGCTGATCCGCATTGGGGAAGAAGCAGTCAAGGTGAGGCATTGAGAACAACTTCCAACATGCCAAGTTGGTAATGGGGGATTACAACCTCAGCAAGTTTAAATATGCAATCAATCATCGTACGGACAAATTCAGGCTACTTGTCGCTTTCTACCCTGGCCATCGTAAGTTGAAGAAGCACTTATACAACATGGGCCTAGATTATTGGGCAACTTGCCGATTTTCGACAGAGACTGAAACTACAACTGCATAGCAGTCTGAAGACGCAGGATATAAGCCCTTGGATCCACGTTTTCAAATTGAAATCCCATCACCTTACTAGCACCTAGCAGTATGGGGGCTAGTTGGGTCGTTGTGACTTAGAAGAAAGCACAAAAGACGCGGTGCAATTCTCATATATTTATCTAATCTTATCTTACGTTCTTATTAAAGGCCAAACATCTGATTTGTCGAACTTCCTTCTTTTTAGTAAAAGTGGTCGGCCTATTCGATGTACTTTACCATAGTTTTTGGGAACTTTTAGAAAATGTTCGATGGTACTCTTAATCCTCTTCATCCTTGTGGCAACTTTTTATTAAATCATTTGGTCATTCCAGTTTATTTGAATGCCTGTAATTGGAATTGAAACAATTTTTGACATCGTTACTTTTGTGATTGAATAAAAAGCCTCATCAATTCTAGCCCATAAATCATCAAAGTTTTCGAATTTTTCACTTGTTATTTTGATCTTGACATCATTTCATAAATTTCCTATCGGATTTAGATCTGGGCTTTATGCAGAACAATCTAATATTCTAATTTGTTCCTTGCCCAGCCAATGCTTTACTACCTTTGCAGTGTGCTTTGAATCATTGTCTTGAATAAATGTCCAATTTATGGATATGGATTCAAATACAAATGGCTCCGTTTTATTTTCCAGTACATCCGAATACCGAAACCAGTCCATTTCATAATTTATTAGAACAATTGGCCCGACACCATACCATGAAAACGTACCCCAGACCCTGATATTTCAACCGCCGTGATTAATGTTTTTTGGTGGGCTTGACCTTGTGGCCAACGTACAAATAATTTTTCCATCTGAACCCATCCTATTTATCTTGTTTTCGTCGTTCCAAAGCATGTTCCGCCAAAACTGTGCTGGTGTGTCTCTGTGGGCCTTGGCAAATGCCAGTCGAAGTTCGATGTGGCATTTTGACAGGAGTGTTTTCTTGCTGCTAGTTCCTCCAAAAACTTGAGCTTCGTTGAGTCGTCTTTCTACAAGAATTCTAGACACATCCACGCGATATTCGTCATTAATTTCGAACATAATTTGGCAAGAGTTTTTCCTGTTTTGTTCATATCGCACATAAGCGCTCTCTTTTCCGGCATGTAATATTTTCCTCTTCCATTTGTAATGAAATATCGACGTAATAAATTTTCATTTTTCAGTTACTTTACGATTCAATAATTGCAAGTAATATTGGATTCGGATTTGGGCTATTTATATGTCCATGGCTGTATCTGGTCAATCAATTTGCAACCGATCTACAACAAACATCGTCAAACAAACTGTCGCAGATACCTACTTCACTTTAGCTAAACTGAAAATTGTAAAAAAATATCCCTTGACTTCACCTAACTTGCATATCTAACCTATTGTATTAACCTTTGAAGCTTTCTTCAGCTGTCGCATAATATAATCTCACCTTCAACTCATTTTAATATGTATTTAAATATAAATATATTTATTTTATTTCACATTAGCTTATGATAATAATTATAATATATAATATATTGCAAATTCGGTTATAATCATTTAGATGCCACATTATTATAATGGATCAATATCGGTTTCTGTTATTGTCGACTTTCTAAATTGCAAACGATCATCAATATCTATGAAATATGTCGGTATGGAACCGCGTCCTTTAACAAATGTTATGCCTCTGTACACACAATGGATGTCGTGTAGGGTCAAAATGTTGGCAGTCTCCTCAGTGACTTGAATTAGATTAGCCACGCCAGTGGAGTCCATGCGCGCCGCCATATTCACAGCATTACCCCATATATCATAATGCGGCTTAAATAAGCCAACAACACCGGCCATAACGGGACCATTCGCTATACCTTATGTGAAGCGCAAGTCAATAATATATATTTTGCTATTCAATTGATTTGTATACTTATTACCAAGGCGTAAGTCGCCAATAACTTGACTTTCGCTGTCGTGATAGAAATTGTTTTTGTTGAAGTTGTCCATGGCACGCAACAGACTCAAACCGAAGCGCGCCATAACGTAAACAACGTCGTCATCGGTGATCGGCTCCTCGCCATCGTTGAACATGCGCACCGAGCGACGTCGGGTGGTGCCGCCGGTCGTTGAAGACTTATCCGCAACAGCGCCAAATAAGTCACTAATATTTGCTCTCCTATTGGCTTGGTATTATGCAACATCAAAAACAAAAAAAAAAA
This sequence comes from Bactrocera zonata, assembly GCA_037783105.1. Classification (NCBI taxonomy): domain Eukaryota; kingdom Metazoa; phylum Arthropoda; class Insecta; order Diptera; family Tephritidae; genus Bactrocera; species Bactrocera zonata. Next base: position 70,735 of record JBAWJQ010001988.1, on the reverse strand, counting down.
ATAAAAAAAAATAAAATTAGTAAATTTTTAATTTAAACGCAGTCAATAAAGTACCTACCCAAATGATCCCTCCGCCAATTGTAGGCAAATGAGAAAGCACTGGCGCGCTGTTCTAGCGAACCTCTGTGCCCCGTGCCGGTGGTATTCAGCCCACAGGCCGCCATATACGTCCAGCCGGCGACTTTGATTTTCTCAATTTTATGCACGCCTTTGAATGAGCTTAGCTATATATTGAAGATTGTCCAAGTGATTACTAAAAGTTAAAATATAAAGCAGCTTACCACTTCATCGAAATCGCAAATGATTTCGTTCAAAACTCGCATGCCGACAACCTCAATGTCGAAATTCAGTATAGTTGCAAAGATGACAGCCACATTTGAGTATTCCTCGTAGTAGAGCTTGTTGGTCAACTGATTGTCCATATAAATGTCGACTAAAACAAAAAATAAACTCTTTGAGTGCTAAAAGTAAAAAAGGTTAGGTTGGATAGAGAACGACTGAAAAATATCTTTAATTACCGATTTTTGACCCAACATTCTCAGTTTTTAAATTAATATAATAATAATAATACTAGTTCCACTTGATAAACTTTTTGGTTCTATCTAAACTTCTGAATAGGTGGCGCTGTGCTAAAAATTGTGGTAGTTTTTAAGGCTTTCCATCGTAAAATAATTTTATTTAGCTTTTTAGACTGAATAGTTTAATCATAAGCTTATTGAGAAGTTATTATACTTATGTAGACCTTCAAAGCCCTTACTACTAAAGGTTGTCAAAACTACTAGTTGATCGACTACCCATAATTCCCTTACTAATCAGCCTAAAAAGCATATAAGTAGCCTACCTTTGAATGCACAAGGTGAATATCGGCATAGCTGAGCCTCAGTTTAAAAGCATGATTGCTAAGTGAGAAGAGATAAGTACCCTCTAGCCCAGCCCGATTTAAGCTATAAGGCTAAAAACTCATTCTGATGAAAACTATATTAGTAGCATAGAAAAAGGTGAGATGAGAAAAAGGTTCATTGTTCAGCTTTTGCAATGATGAGGTAGAAGCATCTCGGCAGTTAGAGCCGCTCGGCAATTATAGCGCTTCGTACATTCATGTGGGTTTTTGTGATCAATTGTATAGGAGTTCTAGGTACTACGTATACCATGGACCGGATTTAAGCTGCCTAGGTGAGATAACTGATATTTTAACCAACTTAACTTATAGATTTTGGAAAACATGTGAAATATTTTTAACCTCACAATGGTATGAGAGGGCTTTGCACAAGCCGTTGTCAAAATCGGGCTTTGGGCGTGGCACCTGCCTTTTTTAAGTAAACTCATATTGCAAAAACATTGCATTTATGGTACCTTTGAAGGATACCACTCTATTTCCAGAAATTATCGGAAATCGGGCCAAAACAGTTGCAGCCCCTAGGTACCAAACATATTAATCCCAAAAATGTAGTTGACCTTTGACCAAAAATATCAGTGAATGTAAGATATATAATTTAAATGGCGAGAGAATTATTTCCGAATGATAATAAGACTGAATATTTTTGTGAAAAAAAACGGTTAAAATTGGACAAAAATTTGACCTAGCCCCCATATACATAATATGAAGATTTAGGAACTTCCGGGTGATTTTATACCGCATCTATCGGGAAATATGTGAGTTATCTGAATAAAATTGAGAGAGCACATTTTCCTTATAACGGAACATCTTTGTGCTACGAATGTGCTTAGAATGAATAAAATCGGGTGAAAACTCGCTCTTGACCCCCTTATTACTAACAAGCCTTATGTATCTGAAGGTTCTTGACTAACTTTAATGCTTGCAAGTTGCAAGAGTATGAAATAGTCGGTTATACCCGAACTTAGCCCTTCCTTACATGTTAAAAATATATTGGCCTTAATATAATTTTATTAAATCAGATATAACCCACCTATATGCGATGGCAAAATATTACTGACCAATCGGGAAATCGTCTCATTTGTTAGTTTGGCATTTTCCTGTTTTTTCTTCAATTCTCGTTTCCAACTAAAAAGTGGAAAATAAAAAGAACAATATACAATAAACATTATCGTAAGACACTTTCACTTAACGGCACTTACTAATAATCCACCCTGGAGATGAACTCTTTTTGCCGACTGATCATGTTGATTACGATAAGCGTCAGGACGGACACAAATATATGCGAATATTCGGGATAAAGATGAGTATTACAAGTCAGACTGCGTTCGTAAACAAAGTCATACAAAACCGTTATGATAATGATGTAACCAATGAGAGTGAAAAGGCCGACAGCTATTTTAATAATATAAGTTATGCCCGAGAATAGGAAATTTAGAAATAGATTCATAATAATGCACTCGGTGACAGCCTGAAAAGATCGCTGGTAACATGAAAACATATAAATGACTTTATATCAGAGAGCTACGCACCCAGGTATTGAAGCACAGTATATCCCGGGTGCCATCCTCAAAAAGCAGAATTTCGATTTCCTGATTTTCAATTTGAAAGCGATCGCAATCTAACTGATTAAATGTATATTAGACGAAAAATGATTTAGCCTCACATACAAATAGTATGGCAACCTCTACGAATTAATTTGCTTACCAATTGTATTAGTGTATAGCTTAACTGTAGTATTAAAATGCCCAAATAAATGCAAATGCGTACATTGAAGACCCTCTGTGTGAATTCGGAGAGTCCATAAATCCAACGACTGACTTTATTGCGCGGTTTCATGTGGAACCAGTTTTTTCGACAGACCTCCCACAATTTCTTGTACCAGACCAAGCCCAGAACTAACAACATCAATATATTTCCAATAGCCACTAAGACCCAAAATTTTAGGCTTTGTCTGTAAACGAAATTTTTACCGTTACGAGTACATAAGGGAGACTATTTTAATTCAGCTCACTTACTTGGCATTAATGGCCTGCATGGCGATTGTGCATAAAATAATTATATATGAAACCAACACACTATACTTGAGTTTAATATCTGGTTGGATCATGTAGTTGTGTTCCCAGCGCCAATTCTTGAAACACATAAACCACCAGGAGAAATTCATACGAAAGTTGTGCTCTTCTCGCTCGAACCGCGTGAGGTGTCGCGATTTTCCAAAGAATATGCGATGGAATCTAGAAATCGGCAATGATGATATGGTTTAGTGTAAATGTCAAACAATCAACCAAATTTAATTCAATCAAATTTACTACTTTAGAAATAGATAATAGAAAAATAAATAACAATTAAACAATCTTAAAGAAGATTAAATTATACAAATAAGGAAATAACACAATAACAAATATAAAATAGCAAGTAAGGAAAAAAATCAATAACACCAACTGTTGTCATCAAACGAATTTACTTAGTGAACGACCCAATAAATGCTGCATAAAGTCAAAGAGAAGTCCAAAAATATTTAAGTTAGGTATAGGGGGCTATCGATAGTGAGGCCGCAGAGTTAAAGTTCGTGTCAAGCACAGGCATCCTAAACGATGATTACTCCTCTTGGACTTAGCAAGTGAACTGTGAACTCCATCTGGTGTTGGACCAAACTGAGTTATGCGTGGTTTATTGGCCTAGCAGATTAACCTAATCTAATCTAAATGGAGTTAAATGAAGCTTTGACCTGATTTTTAATTTTTGACACAAGAATCCCCGCGTTTTAATACTAGACCTCACAGATTGACCGATATATTTGGTAATAATTTAGCCATATATATTTCATATCCCTGAAAAGTAATTGCCCGTTTTAGACCATTTTTGGAAGTAAGATAAAATATCTTGAGGGCTCTATTTGCAAAAAATTTTATTCCAATAATTTGATTTGCATACAGAAAACTAAAAGAAATAGATGGAGTTTAAAATGTCGTTATAAGGGAAGTAACCTTCGCCGTCAATAAATTTCGCCAATTTTTACGGTGTATGATATGAATATTTGGATAATACAATATAATAACACCGTATCCGGTCGAAACTGGTCGTTACTGAGATATAGCATTTCACCTAAAAGTGGAAAAATGGGTGGGCCCAACCACTTTTAGTTTGTCATTAATGCATTTTTGTGGGCGTGCCAGTCGTCCAATGTTATTCCTTGGATGCCAAGAGATTACATATGTATTCATCAAGATATCTCAATTTTTACTCAAGTTATCACTTGCACGGACAGACTGAAAGACAGACAGATACTCAGATTTCAACTCCCCCGAAATAAATTCCGACTGCATGTCGCGCTCTATACAAAATGGGCATAGTCTCTTGATAAAACTGCCGGTTTTGCGATAAAGAACGGGAAACTCCAGAGCACCTGATTATAGATTGCTCAGAAATTTTTAGAAGCAGGCTCAAGGCCCTTAGTTTCATCTACGTGGACAGGGATCACATCACCACAGTGATCTCCTGGAATTGTTCCAAATGCTGTACCTTTGTGACCATGTGTGATTTAGGAGAGGACACAATAGACCATAGGTCACAGTGCGAAGCCTGAATTATTTTCTATCTATACTCTAACTATATTATATAAATCCACATTGAACTTCCTACTACTCACTGTAAAGTTTCGACCGGTATACTTGTACTCTCTCGGCGCATCTCCATATCCACCATTCTTTGTATTATGTCGCCAGAATAAACGGTTTTCAGATCCTGCACGACAAATATAAAAATGAAACATTGGCATAAACTAAAAACCTGATATTGAAGTCTTAAGCGGAATCACATCATACCGCTGCTGAACCCAGTGGTGAGCCCTTCAGAAACGAAAACCTACTCATCAGTGTATTATTTGATATCGTCTCCCTATATTTAGTCTGTAATAGAACAAATTCAGCGCAATTATTACTAAACACAATAAAATCGCAAAGAACTTACCGTTAGCGGCGGTATAATCAGATACGTACGTATGCTGTGTTGTTGCAATAGAGGATCATTGATGGCCTTCTCTGTACCATCTTCATATTGAAATTCATCATCTAAACGTTCGAGTGTTTCGCCGCTAATGTGTACACGACCGGGTACGCCGGTATTCTCCAAACGATTAGCGATCTCAACATCTTTCGAGTAAATATCGAATTTCCATTTAGTGGCGCCAATAACACCAGATAACACGCTACCCGAATGCACGCCAATGCGTATGTCCATTTCCAAGTCTCTGGTATCACTGTAGCGGTATCAGGTATAAGTTAGTGTCTTACCAGAAATTTTACAACAGTTAAAGCTCACCGCTCCGTGTGGATCTCCTGTATCATGCGTAGACCAAGTCGCACACAAGCATTGGCGTGATCCTCGTTGGGTATCGAGACATTCGCCACACAATAGTAGCAATCGCCCAAAAACTGTATTCTCAGCACATCCAAATCCTGTAAGAGTTTAAGTTCTCATGTGATAAGGTTCTCGAGTGAAAATTAGTGGTGTAACTACCAGCGCTGCATCATCAAATCTAACGTAGAGATCATGTAGCGTCTCCACAAGTGTTTTCACATCCACAGTTGTGGTTAGTTTGGTATAGTTGACCATATCGGCGTAGAGTATTGTCACATCGTCGTGTGTTTCAATGAAGAGTTTTCTATATAACATTCTATTTCATAAAGAAAAATTACTATTTTGTGATTAAACTAAATTTTATTACAAAACTATCTTTTCAGACTATTCTAGAGAACATTGTCAACATCTTTCTATATAATCATATAAATCCTACACTAAAGAGAAATTAAAAAAACTCTTGAGATGAGAAATAAAAAGTTTATCTGTTTAAAACGATATCTGAAATCCTATTGCCTAATAAGCTTTACTTCGCCCCAATAGCATTTAGATCACCTCTTTTGAGTCAAAGTATAATATCCTATAAGTTCGATTAAATATTTTAACCATCTAAAAACATGTTGAAATGGAATTTAATGGTACATTTCAGTGGCGGAATGATGGGGTATTTGAGTGGTCCCAGAGAGCTCCTTACCCTTCCACCAACCTTCCTCCTAAGCTTTGATTCATTCACCTCTCTGCTCCACTCCTTCAACGGCTTATTCTCACCCATAATTCCCTCGTCGGTATATGGGTAGAGAAGAAGCCACCAGAGCTCAGTTTAGCGACTCCATGATCCAAGTGATCCGGTATGAAATCAAAGTTATTGAGGATTTCCGAGTGTTCAGACAGAATGCCATTAAGTGCCATGGTTGTACCAGTAGACCTTAGGGCCCCACACATGCTAATGAGCTCCGCCCGTTGAACGCTTTCGATTTTTTTGCAAGTGACCCTTTCTAGAGCCCCCACCACATAAAGACTCCATAAAATATAATGGGCTTGACTGTGATGTCGTAGAAAAAGAGGACCACTTTCGGTGAAAGACCCTAGCTTGCCAATGGCTCCTCTACAGCTGTACAAGGCAATCAATGCATTTGTGATTTTTCAAAGATTTTAATTCAAATTCGGGAAAAATTGATGAAGTAGAAGAGCTCAGTAAATTTTAAAACATTCCAATAGTTAAAAAAAAGAACCATAGTTACTTTAGAGGTACTAAGATTTACAAGAATATAATAAATTTTATTCTAGAATGAAGAGTTAGTACCAAAACTATACCCTCTAGAAAATTTGTTGCAAACTCTATAATATCTTTAGAAAGAAGTCGGGGCATTGGCATTCACTCAACTCGATATTTAAAAGTGCTGGGCACTCTCATCTAACATCTGAGCGCTCAAAAGCGTTTATCGAGAACGCCGGCATATATTTTCTCTTCAACATTTCATACTCACTCCGCTTCTCGCTGGAAAGACGAGCGTCTGCGCGAAGTTAAACTCGTGCGTGTTAAACGCAACTTTATATCCTCCTCTATTTTATCAGCGATTGGTGCCGGTATCATGCTTAGCAGTAATATTTTCTATACAAATAGGAAAATTATAATTTTAAATACAGCAACTTTTGCGAAAGATCTAATTTTTTTTTACAAAGCACCTCTTGAGTTTTGGCAGCATGCAGCAGAAGATCCTCTTCAACGCACTCACGCTTGTCGATGAAGGTTTGCCGTACCACTATTTCACGTGGTAAGCGAAAAAATAAACCCAATAAATTGAGCCCCACCATAAACATGATTTCAGATATGATTTTCTCTTCATCCATATTGGTGCCGCCATCAACTTTCATGCGATGCGTTATCGTGAGGAATAACATAATATAACACAGTGATATTGTAACGCCCAAAATGAATGGTTGGCGATGATTAAAAAACGGCATATATATGTAAACTGAATAGATAATGAAACTATAGAATATCGGCACAAAGATCTCATAACGGGTGAGGGCGTGAAACACCGGCACGGTTATATCTACAAAGATGCACAAAAAACAACACGAATTATTTGCAATTCATTGTAATTTCATTTGCATATTTCTAATTTTTTCTCGACTCACCCATTGCCGTAAGAAATATTATTGACAGAACAGCTACATAAATAACCCGAGGAAATTTCATAATCGCCCGCTTCCATATGCCTATATAAATGGCCACGACAGACAAAATCGTGAACACCATATAAATTGATATGTCAGTTGCTGCCTGAAATAAAATTTATTTATATAATATTTTGTCTACTATTATTATTTTTTAAGAAAATTTGTTTAACCTCGTCAGAATTGACCAACAGCACACAATAGATGACTGTTATGGTGATGAGTACCGTCAAGAAGGTGGTCAATTGTATTCTAAGCAGGCGCGCCATGTAGGTTTGGTAAATCTTCTCCACGTCATATTTGCGACAAAGTTCCTGCAAAAAATTTCAGAACCTTTTAAAATAAATCCATTTAAGGTTTACGCGTTGCGTCTTACTCTCAACACGCTTAGCTCATTTCTGTCCTTGAACTGATGTGTCACATCGTCTAATATTGTGCCAACATTGACCGAAGCTTTACGATTACGATCGTAAGGTACATACATCGCTATTTGAGAAAATTGAAATTATAACTAAAAAATCATAACGACACTCTCAGCTGATGTTATTGATAATTGAGTTGTCGTTCGGTTTTCGTTTTATACTTTCTTTACATATTTGACGCAACACACTCTCTATTTCGTTTAACAAGTGTTTACATTTATGCTTACGGAACTGTAAGAGTAGAAAGTTTTTCGAAATACCGACTTCGATTAAACAAGAAAAAAAAGAAACTTCGACCACACCGAAGCTATAATATCCTTCACAAGAATATTTTGTTCATACTTTGATCGGTTAGTTTGCATGGCAGCTATAAGCGATAATGTTCCGATCTGAACAATATGTTCAGATATAGAGGCATTGCATTGGAAAGTAATAATCGTGAAGATATAGGATTTGAGTTGGAGCGGTCAGTTGTATGTCAGCTATATTCTATAGTTGTCCGATCTGAACAATTTATTCGGATATAATAGCATTGTCTTTGAAAATAATCCTTGCGGAATTTAGGGAACATAGATTTCCAGAAAAAGACTTGATTTTCATCGTTCAGTTTGTATGACAGCTATATGTTATAGTGATTCGATCTGAACAATTCGAAAATTGTAGCGGTACTCTAGAAAATAATGCATGCCAAATTTTGTGAAAAACTGTTGCCAAGTAAAAGAGTTTTCCTAACCAGGACTTGACTTTGTTCGATCTTTTGTATGGCAGCTATATGATACAAGGTTTGTACGGAAAGTAATAGGACTGGTTTTCTTCCGTCGCGACTGTACTTCAGAGCATGCCCGCACCGACTGGATTCGTAGAGGGCGTTCCTAGCTTACGAACGAGCAATCCGAAAATGCAGCGTTCGTTAGAGAGGTGCGCGATTAAATTCTTCGTAAAACTCGGTAAATCTGCGACAGAGACGTTTGATATGATTAAGCAGACTTATCCAGATCTTGCTTTAGCAAAAAGTGGTGTATTTCGGTGGCACCAGGGCTTTTTAGAGGGCCGGGAAGAGGTCGCTGATGAAGACCGTGCTGGGAGACCTGCGACTTCGAAAAAAACCGACAATATGACTCGTGTGCGTAAAGTTTTGAACTCATTTAAATTTCGAGACTATGCCGGAGAATGCCTTCCGTGACGCCTTCAATGCTTGGAAATCGCGCTGACCAATTTTGAAAGTTTTTAAAGAATTGGTTCAAAAATTTTTTTTTTAATCGACTCAGTTCTATTACTTTCCGGACAAACGAGACGATTTCTAGATAAGGCTACAAAAAATTGACGAACTTGACGCTCCTGCACGTCCTTAAGGCTTTCCAATTCACCCTGATTCGTCTGGCAGCCCTTTCGGAAATTTCATTGTGTATCCATGTACAAAAGCTATATTGAATTCCGTCAATTAAAAAAGCACGTCTGGATCGTATAACCGTCTATTACGAAATAGGCCACTTCTTTATTGAATACTCCTTAAATATACATTTAACGGATTGTAGCATCACGCCACATGATACATATGCACATACATACATTTAAATTCAGTAAGTTAGAGTGAAACTACTAGTCTACGAAAACAAGGCTAAAGGCTTGTGTCCTCCAATCATATTGGTCATTCAGCAATCAGCTGACTGGTATTGGTTTGTGTCCTTACTAATTATGCGCAGGACTGCATTCTACAGAACTTAAATCTTGATCTCCATATATACATATCTGTAACGGTTCGGTGGCCAAGGAGATGGTACTTTTGGCAATCTCATCGGCTATTTAGTTTCCCGGAATACATTTGCGGTCCGGAACCGAATACATATGCAGCCGCTTTCCAACATTTCTGACGTGATAAAATGAGTGATTATTGCTTTATTTGCCGCTTGGCTATATTGATCTTTTTTATGATGTTTGCTGCTTTCCTCACCAAAAAAGAAATCTCGGAAGGTCTTCTGAGATCCAGATCTGAGCAATGGACTCCGGCGTCCAATCCATTTGGTGGTCACGTTGGTTATTTTATTACTTATAAGTCTTGAATATTTTACTTTAAGCTGACCTATATACTTCTCAACATTGACTCTCAGTGCTTTTTAATATTGAATGAAATAACATTGTTATGGAATATGCACATATATATAATCAAACCATTTTTATTCTCGACCGTTGGCCACTCAATTTATTAATGATCTCATACATCTCATTTTACTTTAAGCATTTACAAATATTACTTAAGTTAATTATACAAATTTATGCCGTGTCAATACCAAAGCCGGTTTCAGTTTTATCACTCGTTCGTCGCACGTAATTCAAATCGTCATCAATTTTTACAAAATAAGTGGGAATAAAATCACGCCCCTTAACATATGTCTGTCCTCTATATGTACATTGAACATTGAAATTCTTCAATATAAGTGCTGTTTCTTCGGTAACCTGAATTGAATCCTCTAAACCGGTAGAGTCCATACGTGAGGCCATATTAACCGCATTGCCCCAAATATCATAAAATGGCTTGTACAAGCCCACAACGCCGGCCATAACAGGACCATTCGATATGCCTATAATGGAAATATTAAAACATAAATGAAGGCTGAGACATTCGAGTTGGAGCATTGATAGGAAAAACACATTAAAATACGTTCTTCATTTAAGCCTGAGGTTATTAACTTTTTTTCTTCCTTTTCTTCAATGCGTTTTTCTTATCCATACACTTTATAAAAATTGTTCTTAACAACGAACTAGTATATTACCAATACGTAAAGCACCTAGGGTACGCTTCTTATCATCACTTTGAATATTCTCCTCGTTGAATTCTTTCATTTTTTGCAGTAGATCCAAAGCAAAGTTCAACATAATGAATACAACTTCATTGCCCTCAGCTGTACTATCCTGATTTAGTACAATACTTGGAGCTACATTTAAGCCAGAGAAGACACTTCTCGATAAAGCTGCATTCATACCGTCATCTGAAATAAATACCAATAGATAAGGATCGGACATTAACGAACTTTACTCGTAGAGTCAAGGACTTGAGTTGTACACAAAGCTTTAATCTAATATTTGATTATTAGCTGCAGAAAATTTCGAGAAATGCTGCCCAGTTGAGGGGCCTTCCTAACATAAATCGGTTCGGTTGCGATCATTATTACCGAATGCCGCAGGAACGGTTATTTAGGGTCTCATGAGGCCTGGGGGAAACTCAAAAGCAGTGCCGCATAGCCCCGCTTTATTCAGCACTTTAATTAATAATCGACTAAACTGTGGGATGGGGGTCACTTATCCGAGGCTTGTTGTTTCCTTTCATTGGGGGTGTTTTTTTACGTGACGGGTCCCAAACCCAGCGCACAACCCTAAGTAGGGAATATTTCGCCTTCTCACTTTAGCTCGCCTTCAAACGGATGTTCTTAGGCTACCCAGAGGATACTTGGTCAAAGACCGGAAGTCGTCCGCTGCTTGAGTCATATGAAAAAGAATCGTTTTTGGCCACTCCCAAGTGAATGGCGATCAGAGAACTTTCCTCACTTACTTGAACTTCTACACATGACTCCATCCTGTCTACGCCAGTAAAGAAGAAGAAGAAACTGTGGGAATATTAAAAAATCTAGTGAGTTGGTTGTGATCCGACCTTGTCAATTTCCGAGCTGCAGGTAACGATGGTCCAGCCCCACGCTTTTATGGAATGCTATACTAAATTTGTGTCTAATAAAATTTGTGTAATTTCAATGTGAACGAATGGGAAAACAGACACTTCGTAGCCTGTTACGTGAGTATGATAACTGTATTAAGTACTTATAATAGTTTGCTTACCGGACGATGTTGTGGAGAATACACGATTTCTTTTAACCATTGAGTTACCGGCATTCAAACCACATGCAGCCATATATGTCCAACCAGCAACTTTGATTTTCTCAATCTTTTCGAGGCCCTGATAGGTGCTTAGCTAAAATTTAGTAGCACTCACTTACTCATCTAAGTACAAAACAAAGCAAATATTTCACTCACCACTTCATCAAAATCGCAAATAATTTCATTCAAAACACGCATTCCAACCTGTTCGGTGTCGTAATTCCGTATGGTCGCAAACATCACTGCTACGTTCTCATATTCCTCATAGCAGAGTTCACTCATTAACTGATCCTTCATGTAAATATTTACTTTATGTAAGGAAAGAGTAGAAAAGAGCTAATTAAAAATGTTGTTTAAGATATTTGTACTTTGAAAAAGATTTTTCATATAATAAGTAATATATTTTTTTGTGGAGGAAAGAAGAGGTAAGTGGATGTTTAGCTTCCATTGAGAGTTCTTTGGAACTATTATCAACTTAATCAAGAGAACAGCAGTAAGAAAATTAAAATCTCTATAAAATATTGCTTTTACAATAGGTAATACCTCCTGGGTCTACTTGATATAAAGTTGTGGAACAAATTAATTCATAAAATGACAAAGAATTTGACAAAGAAATGACAAATGTGAACTTGTCGAACACTGTACACTGGTCACAGAAATGTCAAATGAGTCTAAGAAATAACACATGTGAACTTGTGGAACACTGTATACTTCACAAAGAAATGACAAATGTGAACGTATGGAACACTATACACTGGTAAGGCGTTTTGGTCATGCAATATAATTTCGTTTCGAAAAGTGAAAAAAAAAATTATTAAAAAAAAAACTTTGGCATTTACTTAAAAATTCGTTCGAAAGTATAAAATATTTTTATTTCTACTAATTTACCTATATGAGATGGTAAAATATTAGCAATCAAAATTGAAATGGTTTGGTTTGTAAATTTTGCATCCTCCTTTTTCTTTCTCAACTCATGTTTCCAACTGTAAGAAAGCAAAAAAGAAAAACAATGTTCCGTTTAGCTCAACAACAAATCATCATTTGACTCACTTAAAGTCCATTCGTGTAATAAATTCAATTTCTCTGTTCATTATGTGGAATATCCAAGCGGTTCTACACAGCACCATTATATGTGCGAATTCGGGAAAGAAATATGGATTGGAACTTACGCTATATTCGTACAAGAAATCATAGACCGCAAATACAACAATTACATAAATTATTGTCACCGAGAGAGCAATAATCCATTTTAAAACGTAAGAAATGTGCGTGAATAAAAATATTGTACCGACATGTATCACCACAGACTCGGTGACAGCCTGAAAATGTAGTATATTCGTACATTAGTGAGATAGAAAATTATACTTCCCGTAGCTGACTCACCCAAGGCGTAAAGCATACGTTATTTATGTCATTCTGATTTGCATGTGTCTCGATAACTTCATTCACAACTCGAAACTGATTGCAATCTAGCTAAAGAAAATACATATATGTATATAGAACTGTAGTAATGGAGTCGTAGAGTATACTTTTTGTATATGTGTTTCACTTGTGTTAGTTGCTCGTCTCTTCTTGAAATATTTTTTAAAGTTTTTTTATTCCCTGAACAAGGTACAATAGTTTGCCACAATGTTTGTAGCATACAAAAGGGAACTACGGAGATGCCTTACTTTTTGATACATTGTAGCGAAGGGGGCCGTCGCCCCGGGCGCAACGTCTTGGGGGGGCACAACGATCTCCGCTGTTTTTTAATATTCAGAAATTCGGGCAAAAAAAGACATAGGGAGAAAAGGTTTTTTTCTATGGCTTTTAATAAGATGTCTTGTAAATTTACTATAAATTTTCTCAAAACCCGTATTGTGTGAATTTTTGATTTTCAGAATTTTCGTGGCTTCCAGTTCCTAAATTTTATATATTTAATATTTTGTAAAAATCCACTTTTGTTTGAACCACCACATGAAATTTGTTGGTAGGTAGATAAAGGGGGGCGGCAGAACTTCCCTGGCACCGGGCGCCCGAAGTTGTATCTACGGAAATTCGACACAGATTAATATATAATTTATTGCTACAATATCCGAACATATTGTTCAGATCGGACAACTATAACATAAAGCTGCCATACAAACTCGCCGATCAAAGGCAAGAAAAACAACTTCGTATACCCTCTCATGCTATATAAGATTTACATATGAAGGATATTATAGCATCAGTGCAGCCGCGTTTAACATTTTTTCTTGTTTTGACAGTTTTAAGTGTTTAAAACAACCTTTATGTGAATTAGGAATGTATATACGTTACCATTTGCATTGTAATCAAAGAGAATTGTAGCAGTACTATTAACAAATATACGATGGTACGATACTTGAAGTTTCTTTGTGCTCTATCCGAAAGTTTGTATAACCAGTAGCTGAGCCGTTGTTTGGGTGCCGTAATTAAAGGTGAACCATAAAAGTATGCCCACACTTTTCTATACCACACCAAACATAAGATGAATAGGAAGAAGACAACTGTGCAAATAGCCAAATCCCAAAATATAGAAATTTGTCTGATGAAATAAGCAATTGCTATTACAACAATTTACAAACAGACATATATATATATATATATATATACACTTACTCTGCGTTGTAGTATTGTATTAGTATAATGGCCCAGGTGACTAACATGGCTACCAGAACGCTGTATTTGTGTAGAATATCGGACTGTTGCATGAAGTTATACTCCCAACGCCAATTCTTGTAGCACATAAAGAGCCATGAAATATTCGCATAAAAGGTGGACTTTTCACTTTCACTCCCCCTGCTGCGTGAACGTTGGCCAAATATCAATTTTCTATATCTACGTTGTTGGAAAAAAATTTTGAAAATATTTTTATTATTTTTTATAACGGCATTAGCTTACTGCTGTACCAAACCGAAAGTTGGAAATTTGGAACTCTCTTGGTTCATCTCGAAATGCACCAGGGTTCTCATTTTTTGCGCTGAATCAACATCTTTAAATTCCTAATTTTTTTAAAGTGAACGAAAGTATTTTAAAACTCTTAATGCAGAGTTGTGAGCTGTTACTTGCCTCATCAGCGGATAGTCCTCGTGTAAAGATGGATCGTCGTGTCCCTAATTCAACCTTTGGATATAAAGAAACAAGAAAAAACGTTAAATTTGGATGCAGCGAAGTTATAATATGTATACTATAAATAATTAAATCTGAAAATGAAAGTGGACAACAGTTTGCATACGAAAACGAGTTGCTTATCCCCGTTTGATCGATCTAGTAACCTAACCGTAAGTTACTTATGGAGGACAAAAGTTATCTTCGGTTGCATTAAACCTGAATACTCTTCACAAATGAAAAAGCTTTCCAAACAAAAACTTTATTTTGATCATTTAGTTTATATGGCAGCTTTATGCTATATTCATCCGATCTGAAATTGTTCTTTGAATATTATAGCGTTGCTTTGGAAAATAACCCTTATTATATTTCAAGAATATACCTTGTCAACTAAAAAAGTTTTTCGTACAAGGAATGGATTTTGATCGGTCAGTTTATATGGTAGTTAGTAGTATATGATAGGTAAAGTCGCCCAATATCGACGGTTGCAAAAGATGAGTAGCTCTTTGTGGAGACGGTGATTTCAGATCGATATCTCAAATATATATACTATATATATAGTTAAAACTTATATACTCAGACAGACAGGGACAGGCATAGCTAAATCTGCTCAGCTCATCTGATCATTTATATTTATACTTTATGAGGACTCTGAACTTTCTTTCTGTGTATTGCAAACTTCATGGCACACTTACTACACTGTTATTCTCTCATCTAATCTAACATTCCCCTTTCTCTCACACTCACCACGGGTTTAATGATCAAGAATGTGGTGATTTGGTATCTTCGCAAGAGCGGATCAAAGAGTGCCGCCTTTGTACCCGGTTCGTATTGAAATCTTTTGTCCAGCCGTTCTAAAGTTTGCTTGCTTATATGCACTCTACCCGGTAAGCCAGTGCTTTCCAGATGATTGGCGATTTCGACATCTTTCGAGTATATATCAAATTGCCACTTGGTGGCACCGATTACGCCCGATAAGACACTGCCAGAATGGACGCCAATGCGCATATCGATACCTAAATTTCTATGCTCTCTACGAATACCAAATAGCAGTTATATAAAATTGTTATTTAAAAAAAAATTGATTTTATTCACCCCACTTCACGTATGTCTTCAATCATGCGAAGTCCGAGTTTCACGCAAGCTCTGGCGTGCTCTTCGTTGGGTATGGAAACGTTTGCGGCACAGTAATAACAATCACCCAAGAACTGTATTCTCAAGACGTCTAACTCCTGTGTATTGTAGAGTTTAATTAGAACGAGAGTATTTTTGAAAGTCAGTAGATTAATATATGTTCTTACCTGTGCGCCGTCATCGAATCGCACGAAGAGTTCGTGTAGCGTCTCCACAAGCGTTTTCGCATTTAACGTTGTTGTGAGTTTGGTATAGTTGACTATGTCTGCATAAAGAATTGTGACATCGTCGTGAGGCTCTATGAAGAGCTTTCTGGAAGAGTATATATTTGAGGTGAATAAAAAAATATATATATATAAATACTATATATATTGGAAATGTGTTTTCAGATTTATGAAGATATTTTAGAAAGTAAAGATCAGAAGCTCTTCGTTCTTAACGAGATCTCGATTAATTTAACATTATGAGATACAGCTTCGAACGTCTTCAGCTCTAAAAAATTCACCACAAAGCGAACCGCTGCAATAGGCTTGAGTCTGCGTGTCCCTTTGGCGTATAATCAATCTTGTGAGTAAAACAGAAGATTTTAGTTTAGTTATCACCATGTAAAAGTTTAAAAGATACTTGTAGAAATCGTCCGTAGCTTTTTGAAATATGTCTCTAACAAATCGTAGTACTTTGTGGGGTTGCAATCACTTTTATGGATTTTATAATATTGCAATTATTTACCTCATTTATCTCAATAAAATATTTTAAAAAGTTGGTAACTTTTCTAAATAATATATTCGACATATTTTTTTAACCTGTTTATTTATTTTAAAATCCACATTGCAATAATTTTCTTATATCACCAAATCAGGCAAACAAAAAAATTTGAAGACGAAAATTTTACCAAAAGTATTTCTAACTGTAATTATAGTTAAATTCCGCTCATTTGAGATTTATATTGTAATTAATGTTTATTGAAAAAATTTCTGAGAATATTTTTAACAGGTGGCAACCCTGCTAAAAAAAATTTAGTGGCAACCCTGCTCAAATTTTTACTTTTTATTTATTAAATGCCTATTTATCCAATTATTTTTATATTTTAATTAAAAATTTAAACTAGGTGGTAACCCTAAATATGTGTTTCCAAAAATATGTTTAACTGTAATTATTCTTAAATTCCTCTCATTTGACCAATGTTTACTGAAACAAATTCTGAGAAAAAATTTGAACAAGTGGCAACTCTGTTCAAAATTTTTTCAGTGGCAACCCTGCTCAATTTTTCTTTAATTATTAATACTTTTAGATGCTTACCTGTCTGATAATTTTTATATTTTACTTCAAAATTTAAACTAGGTGGCAACATTTTTATATTTTTGATAAAAAAAAACAGCATAACCCCGAACCATCCAAAATAAAGCATTTATACCGATTTAGTCTGCACTTTGTTGGCGCTCTGGATTTGCGGGTGTGACGAAATTTCGTTGCGTAACACCATTTAGTAGCGATTGATGGATATTATTTCTGATTTTGAAGTAATTAAATTTAATATTTTACAAAAAAAAAAAGGAGGAAATTATCCACTCTGTCTCTTCAATTGGGGAGCACAAACAACGAATCACCAAGGTTTAACTATTATTTTAAAAAGTAATCGCGCATTCTAGTAAACCAACCTTATTTTCTCCAAAGAATGCACGTAGTCTGGATTTTTCATAAGCTCAATGCGCAGCTTGACATCTTCCTCCATTTGTTTCGCGATCTGTTGCGGAATCATACTCAATAAGAGACTTTTCTATAAACAAAAAATGATAAATTTAAATTGGCAATCACAATATCTACAAACATTTCATAAATACCTCCTGGTCTTTAGCTGCATGAAACAGTAGATCCTCTTCGATGCACTGACGTTTATCCAGAAATGTCATGCGTGTATTCACTTCGCGTGTCAGACGCATAAATATGCCAAATAAATTCATGCAACACATCGCTATATATTCGCTGGTGCCTTTTGTGTAGTCGAAACTTTTCGAACCCTGCTCTGTCCAAAAATAGACTTGTAATTTCAGAAAGACCACGTAAAATGCTGTTGACAAAAGTCCCAATATAATCGCATAAATATCGCTGACAATCGGCATGAAGCAGTATATAGCGAATACGATGAAATTCATATAAACCGGTATGGTAATGTTGCGCCTAAAGGTATGCAGAAGCGATACAGAGGCATCTGCCGGGACGGAAGTCGTATGAATTATGCAAGTTATAAATAAAATAACTAATATGATAACCTTTGAATTGAGTAAATAAAATTTTGTTGCCTTATTCCACGCACTCACCCATTCCAATGACCACAATGACGACCAATAACGATACCACATTTGTTCTCATCGTATATGATTTTTGTAAATTACGCCTTAAGCCGATCGCTAATATTATAATTATCAGTAAGGTGCCACCAATATATATGCACACATCTCTGTAGATATCTTTTCTTTCCTGAAACGTGTTTTTTTTTTAATATCTTAATTTCGGTAAATCATATTTTTTATAAGCAATTACCGACCTGTGACGAAAGTGTGGCGAGCAGCAGTCCAGCGTGAATAGAGGTATTAAGCACGAGCATTACCATAAACGAATATAGTTGATTTATATGCAGGCGTCGCATGTAGCTCTTATAGAACTCCTCCACATCCTTTTCTTTGCAGTATTCCTAAAGCACAAAAAAAATTAGAAATTTACATAAGAAAAAAAATTACAAAATTGTTGTCTCTGCATGTCGTGCCGTTTACCCTCAATATACCGAGCTCCCATTTTTTATTGGCCCTCAAGTGGTCAGACATATCTCTAGAAAGGGTTGCCGATGCAATTGTTTCATGACGCCATATTGATCGGCGCGCCATATTATATAATTTATTTGAATATTTTTCTTTGGCCTGAAGAAATAAATTTACACGTCTCTTTTCAGAATGAGCTTTGTATGTGTTTTGATTGGCTTTCTTTGAAAAATCGAAAAAGCAATATAGGAAAAACATCTAACAAAGCAGACGTTACATGTATAGGCGGAGTCATGTGAATTATAATATGATATAGATGTTGCTATAATATTTGTATCAAGTAAAGTTCAGACTTAAAATAATATGTTCTCTTGAGTAGTTTATTGTTGCTGGTGAAGGACACTCTGATTTTTTTATAACTTTATGACGCACTCTATTTCAGCTTTCGGGAATGAGATTGACAATGAAATGCATATATATTTATATGGTGTGGGAAGTACAGAACAGGATCTTCAAATGCTTGAAACTTCAGCCCTTCATTCGAATACCATTCCGTTCAAGTAATGGTTGAAAGCCAATAGGACTGATATACATAAGTTTTAAGCCTACGTAACAGGTCAATATGTCTGACAAAAAGCTGGCGGTACTAGAATTAAATCCATATGTGTTTAAGTAAGTCTTAACCAAGCTCACTTTTGACCAAAAACCCCGATGAGTTGATGATTCGGAGTAGCATGGCAACGAAGTCCAATCGACAGTCAACGGAGTGAACTGCACACGATGAACCTAACCTAATGAATATAAGCGTGGAAAAACGCAACAGTCGGCTAGCAAGGACATGGCGTTGGTATTTTGGCATGGATAGACTTTATTAACTTCTTTGAAAAAGGAAGGTCTCTCATCAGCGATTATTACATAGTGTTATTGGACCGTTTAAAGGGCGATATTGCCGAAAACGGCTGTATTTGAAGAAAAATACATTACTTTTTCACCAAGACGATATATCATGTCACAAATCAGTGGAAACAATTCCGAATGATTTCCGCATGTACCCTATTCTTCAGTTTTGGCCCCCAGCGACTACTTTCTGTTATCAGATCTCAAAGCGATGCTCGCTGGAAAGAAATTTTCGTCGAATAAAGAGGTGATCACCGAATTTGAGACCTATTTTTAAGTAAAGGACAAATGGTGCTACAAAAATGGTACTGAAAAGTTGGAGGGTCGCTCAAATCAGTATACCAACCTTGATGGCCGGGACATTTCAATTGACTTATTATACAATACAATTGATTCTTCGATAGGTTCTATCATTCTTGTAGATACCAGAAATAGACTTACCCAGAATTGAAGTTTACGCTTAGGGCGGCAAAAACGAATAACCAACCAACTCGGGTGCGCTGTTAAAAATATTGTTTTATTAATTTTTAATAAAGAAATTGAATTCGTTCTTGGTATATAACATGGTAACATGGTATATAAAAGTGTGCCATGATTTTTGTACGACACAAAAGGAATCGTTGGAGACCGTATAAATGTACATATAAATGATTAGAGTGACGAACTTAGTCGATTAAGCTATGTGCGTCTACATACGCGTGAAAAAGTCCCTCAGATGTTCACCTGAAATTTTATACACATTACTGACTACAATGAAAAAAAAATTACAGATGATGACATATTAAAAATTACACTTAGAAATCATATCATCCCTGCTGGAAAACCCGGAATCTCGGTGAAACCGATTTTTTTTTTTTTTTTTTTTTTTTTTTTTGGATTAATACATTTTATTGACTTTTGTGGAACCATCTGCAAAATTAGTGTCGATAGGTAGCCCTCGGTTCGAGCATTCTAAATATTCTCTATTTATGGGCTGACTTCATTTTATTTGTAGAATTTATGACCTTATGATCAACTGAAATTCCTTCCAAATCATTTATTCTGTATACAAAGTGTGTTCCAAAGTAAACAGGACTTAAAAAAAAAACAGAACAAAAATAGCTTCCTTCTGCTTCAATACAGCTGTTTGCACCGTCCAAAAGCATGTCGAACGCAAAGCGCGCGAAACACATTCCTAACAGAAATGCTAAACAATACTGAACAACAATAACATGAGAGCTTGACAAGTTGTTAGAAAAGGGCTTTTGAAAAAAAAAACTCCACTTGGATCACCAGTTATGTCTACATATGTCTATATTATGTCTACCAAATCATTCACCCTTTACTTCAATATGCAATGCTATGTTAACATGAAAGCATAAATATTTTCGGGTATAAATTTAAAATTATCGAAATAATTAACCAAATACAAACATACTTATGAATGTTCAACTGACAACGAGATTCCGAATCAAATTTGGAATGCAATTAATTTTCGCTCAAATAGCAAGACAATAAATCCCCGAAGTCGAACAATTGATACTATTTGTGCTTTGGACCGCTGATAAAGTACATACATATGTAAGTAATATATTGAGGCATTTAAATCAATAAAGGCGTATCAGTTAAGCGCACTAAGCCATAAAACAAATTTCAAAATCACGTTTTACAACAACAAATACATGTGTTTAAAATATGTCGCAAAATAAGCTGCCTTAGAGGACAAAAGCTAGGCTTGATAGTTGCGCTTTTATTGCTTGACGGCCTATAAACGAGCATATATTTACAGATATAGCTATTGAAATGCATATCGTCAAACCGTTATGTGTGTGTATGTTTATGAAAACGAAGTAAAGTGGCGCTTAAGTGCAAACCTGCCAACACAAAAAATCGATTAAAAGATAAGCTCTTCATATCCGTCGGATCATATACGTATCCGATTCATATCTTCACCCACAACAACAACAACCTGACATGCCATAACTCGAGCTTTACATACAACTGTGTGTGTATGTATGGGTGAGTAGTAGCACTTAGCGCTAAAAAGTCACAACAAAAGTTTGAAAACCCGCTTTATACATGTATAACGGCACCTATGTATGTATATATCCATTTTAGTTGGCCCATTGACGGTTTGATGGCTTGAATAGAATTTACACACAATCACGCATACACATGTAGGGTCGAAGGTGTTTGCTTTGTTAGCCGCTTTGTTGTTGGTTACGCTTGAATGGCGCGACAGCTCATAAAAAGGATTACATTTTGGCGAACACTCACACATAAATACAATTACGCGCACAAGTATTTGTGTAAGCCGATACAAAGAGCTCGAGCACCACACCGTCACACACACACATATGCATATACATATGTATGTGTGTGTAAGCACAAAAGCGTCAATTTTGAGCGCTTCTCAAAGGTTTTTGCTTAGCTCACTTGTCCCATTTGTTGTTACTGTTGTCGTATTTGTCATTAAGTGACGGCGTGGATGCACCTTTGTTATTAACCTGTTGACGGCACCCAATTTTACAGCGTTTGCTGTTGTTGTTGTTCATTTCGTTTGTAAAAAAAGTGAATCTGCGACAAAATTGAATTTCGTCGTGCGCGTTCCAAAGCTAACAAAACATGTCTGGCTGAGTCTACTTATTGCTAACAACAATAACAAATGACAAAGGCTTTGGGCAGCTTGTTAGCAAAACTCACAGCAGGTGTGCACTACGAAAAGGTTGAGTTCCATCGTGCCCAACTTGCTTTTTGTTGACTTTTTCTTTACATCAGAAATTATAATTTATACCCAAATGCAAATTTGTTCATAAAAGGATACTTTAATTTATTGTTTGCTATTTTAGGAAATTCTGGCTAGGGTAGAGGTCACTTATTCAAGGTGTGATGTAGCTTGATTTTATGAAATACTGTTAAGAAACTTCCTATAACACATCGTTATTGGAAAAATCCGCTTAAACTTTTTCAAGGTCAAGAAAATAGAATGAGGTTAATTAACTACTTAAGAATACGCTTAAAAACATTCAAAAATGCAGCCGAATGGTTTGAACTCATTCTTACGCCTCCAATCCTGGCTAGATATAAATTTTGAAATAAATTGAAAGTGTCCCCTCAGCTAGCCAGAAAAAACGCAGTGGCTTGATACAAATCAGAGGTCGAAGCTTCAAACATGTACAAACTTCAGACGATTCAGGATGGGGTCATATGCAGAAGTTCGCGCAAATGAGAATGACTCCAGCTGCTCACGACCAACCCTCCAGCTAAGGTGAGAGGACGAAACATCCCTTGCCAGTGTTGTAAAAAGAAAAGCTTCGAATGAGAGACCCCCCTTTAAATGAACACAACTGCACCGTGAATGCCCGTTGCCTTAATTGGAAGGTGCGCCTCAGCTGGTAAGAGTAAAGCCCGACATCACCACCGTCTACGATGTGCGTTGGACGGGAAAAGGACTGAGACGAGTACCTACCTTTGAAATTTACTACCGTAGTCATATAAAAGAATGCAAACTCGATGTGGGATTCATGGTGGCAGAGAGAAACTCCATCGCCGAGTCTTGGCATGCACCCCGGTGATGAACGTCTAGCCAAAATCTACATCAAAGCGAGCACTTGGAGCGTACCTATGAAAGCTGCCACCGTCACAATGTCAAAATCGTGCTTGTAGACTTTATTGGCAGGGCAGAAGTTATATTTGACCCAAAGGTCAGGTCGGTAAATTCAGCCTCCACGATGAAACATCCCCAAATGAGTTTAAGGCTGATCGACTTTGGCGGAGCTCTAATATGGTTATCTGTAGCACTAGATTCCAGAGTAAGAAAATGATAAAGCTACCTGTCTGTCTCCGGATCGAAGAGCAACCAATCAGATCGATCATGTTGTGATAGACGGAAGCCACGTTTCCAATGTTTTAAACGTGCGCACGCTCCGAGGTCGTAACATCGACTCAGACCACTATCGTGTTGCAGCCAGGATACGCACCCGCCTCTGTGCAGCAAAAAACGCACGTCAACCAACACAAGGAAGGTTCGACGTCGAGAAGCTGCAATCACAACAGACAGCCGAACGATTTTCTATTTGACTTGCACTCCTGCTCTCTGAGAGCACTCATCAACAACTCAACATAAAAGAAATGTGGTACCGCATTTCAAGCTTCTTTTGTACAGCTGCAAACGAAACCATTAATTTTCGGAAAAGGCAAAAGAACAGCGGGTACGACGAGGAATACGGTGTCGCAGTTGAGAGAAAACAGATTGCCTACCACGCAACGTTATAATCGACCACAACAACGCATTTGCGGACAAAAAAATAGAGAGGCCGACAGGAGTAATACTCGAAATTTCTACGAAAAGATGCTGCAACTAACAGAAGGTTTCAAGACCGGAGCATACTCTTGACATACTCTCAGAGGTGAACTAGTGAGTGATGCCAAAAGCTGATATTATGAAGGGAACACTTCTACATCCTGCTGAATGGCAGTGAAAGCTTAATAACGAGAGATGGTGAAGCCGATTCCTCAGTCGATGTCGATGGACAAACGTTCCATTGCTCGACTTTAAAGAAGTTCGAATAACAATCATCAGTCTGAAGAACATTAGAACATCAGCGGATCCTGATGGAATGCCGGCCAAGCCATTCAAATTGATAAGGTGAAAAATTGATAAGTAGCATGAATCAGCTCCTTTGTAGAATATGGACTATTGGAATTTAAGTGTGCTCTGCCCAATCCACAAATGGGAGATCCCACAATCTGCAATTCTTAGATTAAAAAAGTTTGTTTAGAGATTATGTAGGCTTTTAAATATAATAGTATTCTACAGTCAGTAAAAAGAACTGACTCGACATGAATTATTTCCTAACAATTTATTTGCCGCAAAGACTTGTGAAGTGAGTCCTCCAAAAGCAAAACACACTTTAAAAGTCCCTCATAACTCTGGCAATCTAATATCCGTTTAAGTCATTTGGGTACCATTAGTTGCGATAGAATCATTAAAGCATTACTCTGATGTCAACAGCAATTTTTCACTCGCATTATCATCACAACACACACATTCACATCCGGATTAAGGCAATGGCAAATGCAACTTTAACTGCTTGCGAGTTAAATTACGCTCACACCTTTCTGCGAACACTTAAGCACATAAAGTATAGTGGTTCGTATGTATGTGCGTACAATCAGTACTTAACCACTCATAAATTAATCCTGACAACAGGAATTTATGTTCAAATAAAACTAATTGCTAACGTCAGTATGAAAAGTTTTACTTGCGGCTAAAGTGCGCTCAAAGAAACTTTTGCCCACCGCAGCAACGGCAACAACAGCAACAAGAATAACACAAAATTACAACACCAATTACAATAACAACCTAACTGCAGGCGGCTCACAGCATTTTTTTTTTTTTTTTGGCTCTGACTTATTCTGCAAATTATTACATTCACATATATATTTACTTACACATACATACGAGTACATATGTATGTATATACAAAGTTGCGGATAATGCATAAACCATATATGTATGTTTGCAAGTATGTGTGTTTATTTTCGGTTACTAATGGATTTAAGTTCAATTACACAGCGGGTCGTATTTGGCCTTTACTAATCACAAACGCATTAATCTGTACTTAGAATTGGCTCCCATGGTTAGGTGGGTCTCTGGTGGTGCGGTCAAGGGGGTATCTGAATTTAGTTGCTCAAGGTGTAGTTATAGGTGTTTAATATATTCTGGGTAAATATTATGGTATGTATGTATATGCAATACATGTACTTCGGAAAAGGATCTTTAAAATTGACTTCTTTGTTGTAAGTCGTTTATAAAAGAGTCTCATTGCTATACTTTTGAAGAAGGAAATATTGGCTTGACTTTGCTGAAGAAAAATGTTATCATAATATTTTGAAAATCATTTTTGCGATAGTCCCAGATTTACCGCCATACTGTCTTTCCTTCTTCTTCAGCTCCATCTCCGTTAAAATCACAAACAGGTTCTAGTTTAAATATATATACTGAAGTCAATTTGAGTGATCAAGATGGATTATTTTCAATATCTTTAACTTTTTGTACTTGTTGATATTTGAATTCCTTTATTAATGCACTTTATCGGAATGCTAAGTAGCTGGCAACGGAAAAAATCATTATAATTAAGCAACAATTCTCAATAAATTCTGCCATATGGATATGGGCAGTAGGCGATTCAGCGGTTAATGGTTATAGCAGAACCAGTGAAAAACGTAAAATCGTGGCCCGAGTCAGCTGGCACGACCTATCTGTATAATGAAAAACGCTACTCCCTTCTCTCTTTGACGTGGGATGACGTGAGAATTCACGATATTTGGATTTTTGCCGCAGAAACGGCGCAGCTGATTGCTCTCTCACAACGCAGGGTTGCCAATATCGATATACTGCAGTAATTATCAACTTTTATAATTCAATCTATTCAATATGT
Organism: Bactrocera zonata; assembly: GCA_037783105.1. Taxonomy (NCBI): domain Eukaryota; kingdom Metazoa; phylum Arthropoda; class Insecta; order Diptera; family Tephritidae; genus Bactrocera; species Bactrocera zonata. Next base: position 44,691 of record JBAWJQ010001988.1, on the reverse strand, counting down.
TTGAAATTTTCTTAAAATAACTCAAAATCAGAGTCGAATGCTATTATTTATAAATATATAAACTATTTTTAATAGTTTGTTTTCAGTTTTAATATTTTATATTGTAAAAAATTGTAATTGAAAACATAGATGTGCTCAAAACTATATATGCGTATTGGGCAATGGCAACATTGTTCAAATGAAAACAAACAAAGATGGCTGATTCCTGCGTTTCTACCACGTTTTTTACTGTGCACACATTTTGCCGATGAAGAAGGAAAAGGAATGAAGGCAGTAGCGTTTTTCACTGGTTCTGCTATTAGTTTTATACGCAGTAATTCTATTTAATGGTAGATATTCAGTTGTAGAAGCTTTTTCAAGGTGGGCAATTGTCTTTCTGTTAGGCTATTAGGATTCAAAGGTATCGTAAAGACTCAGACTCCGACCACGCAACTTCTGATAATCACGTAAGCTTTCCCAAACGACAACGATTTACTCTATGGGCTCTTGAACAGTTCCAAGAAGATCCGACGTTTCTAAACCAAATTTTGTTCAGCGATGAGGCCCATTTCTGACTCAATGGGTATGTAAACAAACAAAATTGCCATATTTGGGACAGAGCGAAACCTAAAGAGATTCAACAACTGTCATATCATCCAGAAAAAACTACGGGTTAGTGTGGTTTGTGCCCCAGAGAAAACGTAACCGCCAACGGCAACCGTACCAACTATTTGATGACTGAAATTGAAGCTCACAGCTCTCAATCAATAGATTTATTAAGGGAAAACTTCAGTGAGCAGATAATTTCACGTTTTGGGCCGGTTGATTGGCCACCATATGTGGGATATGTTAAGTCTAAAGTTTATGAGGGCTATCTCGCTTCGATTCAGGCCATGGAGCAAAACATCACGTGTGTCATTCGCCAGTTATCAGCCGAAATGCTCGAACGAGTCCTCAAAAATCGGACTCAACGGATGGACCATCTGATACGAAAACGGAGAGAATATTTGAAACAGAAAATCTTCAAAAAATAAATGCCAAAGAATGTTCTTTCGAATCATAATAAACACACCCCCTAAATTTTAAGCTTCTGTGTTTTTTCCTTAAAAAAGTAGGGAACCTGAAAATGGATCACCCTTCATCAGAAATGTTATAAACTTATTTTTCAGTACAGTTTGTGAAAAGATCCACAGAGAGCCTACCGTTTTAGGTTTTAGCCCTCCTGGCAGAGGATGATTTCGATTTTTTTACAAGATATGTACATTAAGCTTATTAGACGTCGAGTCTACGTTCACTTTTAAGCTATTTAACCGCACATAATGATGTGTATGCTAAGTTTTGCTTACACGGACATTTTTGTGACTTCCATTAAAATGCGTATGTGGTAAATAAGTCCCCTTTAGAATTTAATTTAATAATAAATTTAGCTGAAATTTTAATCCATACACTAAAATAACAACAAAAAAAAAACTATAACCCTGAATTATTTCCTTTTCGAAATTAACAAAAGGTTGTTATAAAACATCTCATAAAACAGCTTTTGCTTTCACTTGTTTTCACTTCACCTGCAATAGCGCTTAACACTCGACCCCAACTCCAGCAAGCAAACAAAAAATACCGCTTCATGCAAATGAGCCAAACTTTTGTGTTTCAGGTATTTCGCATTCAAATATTCCAATTCACGTGAGTGTATTTATTGTAATTCATTGCATGACTGCCGCTGCCGCTGCCAGCATGGCACATTCGAACCGTTATTTTCATAGCTACGTGTTGTTATTGTTATTGAAAATTTATAGCGCGCTAAATACTTAAGCTTTTAGGCTGCTAATCTACATACTTTTCAACTAGATTTGCATAAACAAAGTTGGGCCTTGCGTGCGTGCAAACGGTTTTCGCCAGTTCAGTGGAGCCCTGCTGGTAAATAATTTCTAGAGAAAGCGAAAATGGGATATAAATTATTATTTTTTCATAGCTTAAAGTTGTGAACTAGAAACTGTTACGTAAATATTACAATTGTGGCACGTGGAATTTTTCAAAATAATTTTTGCATAATTAAATAATTAAGCTGGTGGATGACTGAGAGAGAGAGAATGTGTATTCGTGTGTTGTGTGTGGTCTGATATGATTTTTGCGTAGGCTACTTATTTGCAATAACATCTATTTGTTGTTATAGTTCCCAAAATTCATAAAAGTTTTCCACTAATATTAAAAGGTAATTTACTTTCACTATTTCACAATTTTGTGTGTTCACGCATTTAATTGTTCCTACAGGGTACGGCGTGGGTATACTGATTGTAGTAGTAATACACTGCTACATTTATTTTAGGGATCAATATAAACAATTTCGACTACTATTGCTGTTTTTAGCTCATTTATGCTTTTAATAAAGATTACATTTTCGCCATTAACCTATTTCAACAAACCTTTAGTTTTTAGGTCAAAATTTAGTCGGTATAAGTTGGAATTGGGCGCAAAATTTGATTGATATTTACAGAATAGCAAAGCTTTAACCTTTTAAAAAAGGATAATTAAGATGTCTAAGTAGACGATTGAAAAGTAAAGTCCTCTCTCGACGAAAGAAGACCAAACTCTGTAACTTCTCAATATTCCCTTTCATATGGTGCGGAGGTATGGTGACATTATCTGATGAGTCGGCCTTAGGAGTGTTTGAGAGAAAGATTTTGTGGAAGATTTATGGTCGTTTGTGTATTGTCATCGGCGAATACCGCAGTCGATGAATGAGCTTTGCAAGATTTACGTCGCCATTGGCATAGTTCAGCGAATGAAGAGATTCTTCAGTAAGTTTTGCCATTTTATCATGGAAAGACATACGATCCAACAACGAGTCGAAATTATTAAAATTTAATACCGATTTATGGTCGTAATAATCGTCCCGTCAGATCAACAATTGACAAATTTTAAATCCACTGGCAAATTACAAAATGTTCTAGTGCTAGTGAGACAAAGAAATGCCCGTAGTGTCCAGAATATTACTGCCACTAGCGCCTCAATTGATACCAAAATCAGTTTCCCACACGTCGTGAAGTGGAATCTCTACCGCTCAATGATAACTAAATGTTTTTGGTCCGAATCGATTAATTTAGACTTGGACAATATGTAGCCATTGAAGAAATAAGGAAACCAGGATCCTAAGGGCTTAGGCTGACTCTGAGTAGATGGTAAGATTTTTCCACAAAATCATCTATAGACTCTTTTGCATTGGAAAAGCGTTATTGGGTTAGGTTAGATTGCTGGTCCCTCAACATGGCAGTATGAATCCTTATAGTGTTATAAACAATAGATTGGGTCGTGGGTTTTTTCTATACAATCATGTATGCGTGATGTGTTCTACGAACCATTGTGAAAAACTTTGCCGAAGAGAGTATGGGTCTAAAAACGGTGTTGAGTTAGCGAAAAGTCTGATAATCGGTTGTATATGAAACCGTTGACCGATTCCGACAAAGAAACAATCCCTTAAAAACTCCGTCTTAAATATCGCAGTCTCGAAACATATTCAGGACGATTCATAGAACATTTGGTGCTCCTCTCATTACGTGTGTCATGGCAGTCTCGCAGAACACATTTGCTTGAACATGCTTAACTTCAGGTAACTTCTTTTTAAGTATTAAGTATTTGGTAAAGTACACAGAATAGTTAGAATCATAATTTCAGGCAATTTATTAAAGTATACATATATTTGCAAAAATATTCTCGCAAATGATGCAAAGTAAAATCCCGAAAAATATATAGATAAAAAACTCCAAATATATACACATCTTCAAAAGGTCTCGTAGTGAACTCTTTGACACTACTTATCTTCGTCATATTTGTCATCTTTGCATGGATCGTAGTATTCCTCTTCGATATTATCTTTAGCACATGGATCATCGTGTTCGCTATCTTCGCACATTTTCTCTTCATTTTCTCTGTTTTCTTCTTCACTTCGGAATGGATTGTAATACGGAAGAGCTCCGCAGGGCTTGTCAGGCTTGTTCTTATCTTCTTTGGAACGATCCTTGGGTGATTTGGCACCTTTGGGATCTGCAAACACAACAGTAAAATTGTTTTTGTCCTTTATCATATCGACTTCAGTTTTTGGCTTCTTTGCGTCATCACAGGGTTGTGTTTTTTTAACTTCTTTTGGTTTAATCACTTCCGATGTACATGGCTTAGTGTCAGATGTAGTCTTCTCTACCTTTGAATCAGCTGCTTTCGAGTGCGGTCCAAAACTGCATGGATGCACAAATACACGGGTCTTATCTTTACCATCTTCAGGGTTCTCATTTTTTGTCGTACTCTTACATGGATCATTTGCGGTTTCAGGTTTTTTCTTGTCTTTCTCGCACGGTGATGCCTTTTTATGTTCCGTTGGCTTCGGTTCAGTCTTTGCTGCCAATTTTTTGTCTGCTGCTTTAACATCTGCTTTTACCCCAGCGCCAGATCCAGCAGTGCATGGATTAAAGAAGACGCTGGTGCCTTTTCCGTCTTTAGATTGATCCTTTCTTGAGGCACTCTGACAGGTATCGTTCTCGGCGTCAGCTTTCTTTTTAACTATCTCACACGGGTGTGCTTTTTTTGATTCCAGTGGTTGTGATTCAGGCTCTGTTTTAGGTTCAGCTTTTTCAACCGCTGGCTTAACATCTGATTTCTTTCCAAATCCAACATTGCATGGATCCACGAAAACGCAGGTACGCTTCGCTTCATCTTTATAAGGTCCCTTAGATGCAGTGCTGCAGGTGTCGTCTTCCTTAGCAGTAGGTTCTGATTTCGTTTTTAACAAATCACATGGGTGCGACTTCCTTCTCGGCTCTGTTTCTATATCAACTTGTGGCTTCTGTTCTTGGGGTAGCGTAGTGGTTTCTGCTTTCTCTTGTTTTGCTTCCTTTTCGATTAGCCCGCATGGATCTAGTTTCCGTCGCTCCTCCTCTGAAATGGGTTTACCTACATAAGGTTTTGGTTCCCCTACACTATTTGAACTAATTTCTTTTGTGGGCTCATCCTGCGGCCTTTCTTCTGGCTCAGCTTCTGATTTGAGTGACGCAACTTCTTCTTTAGCTTTAGAAGGTTTCGCCTCAATTTCCCTGAATTTCATAGTCCGCTTACCGCCCCTACCACCGTCATCACCTCCTCCACGACCAGCATCTACTTTCGGCAGACCTACGGGTCCAGGTGTCTGCTCATCTGGATCGTGTGGCCAGAAGAGAGGCTTACGTTGATGTGGTATATAATTTGAGCACTCAGGGCGCAAGTTAATAAACTCTTCCATTGTCATTGACGAATATGGTTTCATTTTACAAAGTCGTTCTATTTCAGCTTCATAAGCTTTAACGCGTTCGTTTGATTCAACGATATACTGCTTCACTTGTGCCTAAGAATCAGATTTACGAGTATACTACATAGACAAGAAATGATTAAAACACACCTGCACTACTGTTCTCTGCTTTTCCAGTTCTTCGTAGTATCTCTTCGTGTCCAATTTCACACGATCATCGAACACCTTATTTAACTCTTCGTATTTTTTCTCGAATTCATCCACCATTTTAATGGCTTCTATCCTTACGTTCGTCCGATAGTAATCCCAATCGATTCGTGGCAACTTCTCAGGGTATTTATTCACTCGCCTAACAGTAAACATATCTATGATAGGAATGGTATGATTCTGAAGCTTTCTGTCTCCAAACTTACTTTTTGTATTCAGTGTTGAGATCGAGAAAATGACGAAATTGTTTCTTTTGATTATTTGGCACACGTTTCGCCAATTCGCCTAACACACTTTTGGTGGCATTACTGCCAGCCATTCGCAAAAATCAAATTCAGTAAGTATATTTAGTTATAAAATGGTATTTAAGTATAATTTTCGAAGAAAGCTCGCAAAATATATTTTTGTTGAAAAATTTTTTTGAATAATAAATGAACTATTGAATTTTGGAAGGGTTTCAAGAGCAATAAAAAATCAAAACGAGTAAGATTAGTTTTGAAAACGGCGTTATGGTAAGACATTCTGTTAATATATTACTTCAGGCATAAAAAGTGAGTTTTTTAACAGGTCAACTGAAAAGTCCACGGCCTAATATAGTAAAACTTATTTTTTTGTAAAATTCATTTTTCATTCAACACAGTTATTTTCAATGCTGTTACTCTGATTATTGATATTTGTAGGACTTTGCAGTCCTTTGCTTCGAAATAGGTCTTAGTTTCGGCGACCACCTCTTTATTTGACGAACATTTTTTCAGAGCGAGAGATCTGAGAACAGGAAGTAGTTGCCGGGGTCCAGACGGTGGATGCGGAAACAATTTGAAGCCGAATTCGTATATTTTTGCCATAGTTTTTACTGAATTTCGACACTGCCCTGGTGAAACTGCACATTCTTATACATCAAATACCGCTGTTTTTCGGAGATTTAGCCCTATATGATAATCGCTGTCGAAAGTGCTTCCTTTTTTAAAATAGTCCCAAAATACAGAAGCCATAACCTTCTCAGCTGACAATTGCGTTTTCCACTCTTTGGAGCGGGTTCATTATGAGCAGTTTACTCGAGTGATTGTCGATTGGACTTCGGAGTGAAATGATGGAGCCATGTTTGGTTCTCTGTCACATATCGACGCAAAAACTCAGGTTTATTACTTACCTCGTCGTAGTTGTTTTTGGTCGAAAGTGAGCTCGCGCGGTACTCACCTTGTGGAGAGCTTTCGTGAATGGTATTACTTGTACGTCGACGTTTAGTTGGTACCCTGGACTGCCTGCTATTTCGAACATCTTCACTTTACGGTCATAAAAAATTTTGTCTGATTCATCGATCGGATTGATTGGGCCACAGTAGGTAGTCCTTTTTTAAGCCAAAGAAGTAGATCTTCTGCATCCAAGTCGTCGCCTTGAAGTCAATGGAATTTTACTTAGAGAATTCATTTCTCTATCCATGTGCTTGGTGGGAATATGTTTCCATATCATCTTCTCCCATACAGCTTCTTCAACTGGCATTCGATCTTGGGACCTCACAAAGTCCAGCAATTCTGTAGAACAGGAGGAGAGTGAAGCACCGAACTGTTCACGTTCTACTAAAAAAGGGTTTAGGGTGCCTTTCCGTGTCAGTTAGTCAGCTTTACAGCTACTTGTGATTCTGTTGTGGTTTGACAGCTATAAATTACTTCGATGTCATTGATAACCAGCTTTCAATTCACGGTTAATGAACTTAGGTCTAGTATCGCCACTCTGCTATCAGAGAAAATAGTCACTTTTCTGAACCCGGACTCCAGAGCAATAAATGCACCATTACCTTAACGACAGCAACATTTGTTTAAAAACGCTACAATTGTCCGGAAGTCTGAAACTGAAGTTGATAGAGAGTTCCTATAGTATCCATAAATAAGAAAGAGGATGAGCACGAACTAATAATTGTTGTTACACTTTGGTCGAAACATTTCTAAAATCTCGAAGCCTTTCCAGAATACTTACGCTTGTTTAAGTGGAGTAATTTTAAGTCGAAAAGGAGTCGTTTCATAAGTAAAATTATATATTTACGCTTTTTAATTCCCACTTCTCGTCTCTCAATTCTAACCCTTCCATGAGTATTCTGAAAATGAGACAGTAATACTAATAAGTATATTTATTTATATATTTCTTCTCAATATTTATTTATTTTTATTGAGATTAATGTAAGTAATGTTGTTTTGAAAGAAATTGAAAAATATAGGTTATGGTTAATATTATACAATGTATATAAGATGTGAAGGAGACTGAAATAAATTCTTTTTTTATGTAAAAAAAAAATAGTCTATCTTGAAAATCATACACAATTCTTCAAACAATAAGATTGTCGAATAACACAAACTCTGCTCAGTTGCTCTTTTCAGCGCTAAGCATTAGGGATCTCGGTATATCAGCATCAGCGACACGTAAAGATACGGCAGAATCAGTCATCGATGAGTCATTTGACAGCTTTTTATCAACTTCTAAAGTCTGTTTAGTAGTTTTTTGTATATTTGCTTTCACTGATATTGGTTTTGATTCATCAATAGATTTTGTTGCAGAGGCAGATTCATGTGTAAGCGTAGTCTTCCCGTTGCTCCGTAATAAGAAATCCTGCATGTCGCCTTTGGAATCAAAAATGACTTGAGATCTATCTTTAGCAAGTTTGCCCTCTTCCATCATAGTTATAGTTTCGACATTTTGATACTCCGCCTTTCGAGTCTCATGTGTAGTGGCTTCTCTGTGTGGCAGCATATCACGTATGCGTACAATATCCCTCTCCAATTGGCGTATACGTTGTTTGGACTGAAGCATCAGCTGCTGTACATTACGCTGAATATTATGAAAATAAAATATTGATTATAATAGTTTTTTTCCTTTCAAATTCATTGAACCTTTGCTTGTCTTAACGATTGCTTGCCCGTCGTGGGCACTTTGCGCCCAAGCGCCTGAAAGCCAAGTTCCACGTCATCGACTAAACGCTCCATTCTCGCTTGTAGTTGCTTATAATAGTAATTCCAGCCGATTAGTTGCCAAAAGTTAGAAACTTTCCGAACACTGCTGCAGATAAATGATTTTTTCCGACACTTTTTTAATATAATTTTTTAAATAACTTGCCTTCTATTATTTTCTGCATTTTGCTTGTTGAAATTCAAATATTGCTGGAATTCGCTTGTTGTGAAGCGCTTACAGAATTCCAACAAATTGTTTTTGTTTAAATATCTACCAGCCATCGGTTTTCGTTAATATGTTTGAAAAATATATTTTATTAAAATATGATTGCGTTTTCCAAATTGATTTTATTTAATTGACATAGAAATCATAAAGATTGACAATATATTAATAAAAAGTATTTTGAGAATTTTTTGAAGGTGTTCATGGTGAATTTATTTATTATTTTTTTAAGTGAAAAAATGGTATGAAAAATAAATCTGAGGTAGCTCTAGAACCAGTGCTTTATAAGGACACCTAAATAGTTCTATAATACTTTTTCTCATTGAACAGACACAGCTTTCTCTAACTGATCGTTGATTTCCCTCTTAATACTACTCTCCAAAAATTCCTTCAATTTGCTTTAAAGTTTAGTAATGAAACGAGTTCTGCACTTTTGTCAAAAAAGTTGCTTGTGACAGCGAAAACAAAGATCTCTAGTTGAATTTACGGTGAGAGTGCTTACATAAAGGTATATGAGCACTGAAAGTGGTATAACCACTTTCCATTCTACATACATACATCTAATTGAGATACCCGTCTATTGCTTTAAAAAAGTGTTATGCTCGATTCGCCACTCCCTTAAGATTTTCACAAAAATATGTTTTTAGTAAAGTGTAATTCTGTTCTATGGGGTTTAAGCCATTTTGGCCAAATTTCGTGAACAAATCTTGTAAAAAATTTCTCAAGACGTACATGACTTTGATCGATGAGTTTGTATGGCAGCTAAATAACATAGTGGCCCGATATCGGTCTGAAAATATGCAGTTTGCAAAACTATCATTGGTTTCTATTCATAATTACCCTCATAGCCAGTTCGCCTCGAATTAAAAAATTCCAATATGTTGTTGGTAATATTTCAAACTTATTGAAATAGAAAAACGTTAACTCTTCAAGTAATATAGTAGACTCTTGAAATATGCAAAAAAAAATGAGAACAAATAAATAATTTTTATCTGAATAAACTTTTACCTCAGTGTATGGTATAACAGATTGTAGGGTTGACTGTTAGTTAGTTAAGGAGATAAGTAAATAAAATTTGGTGAGAATACTTCTCGATTCGACCTAAGCCCTAATAGTCTGTTCGATGATCGGAGCTACGGATATTGGAGCCTAAAAGCATATATAGCTGCCACTCAAATTTTACGATCAAATGCAAGTTTAACAAGAAACTTTTCACATGGAATCCATAGTAATGTAATTCTTGTCAGTAAAACCACCCTGTTAAAAGATCTTCATGAAATTCGACATGTGAAGAGTTTTAAATATAAGATCAGAAATTGACAAGAATATTGCTGCCATTAGTGCATCATTTAAGGAAGACCCAAATCAGTCTCTCACACGTTGTTCTCAAGCTTTGGGCACCTCTGCGACGTCATTGTGGCGAATTTTACGAAAAGATCTTGGCCCACCTCCTTACAAGATCAAACTCACGCAAGAACTGGAGTCGCTTGACCACCAAAATCGTCGTATGTCCGTAAATTGGGCTGAGCAACAACTTGAAAATGCTCCGGATTTTCATTGAAAAATCATCTTAAGGGGCTATAGCAGTGTAACACATGAAAAATTAGGCGATTTTCGTGAAATTTTTTTAAAAGAAAGTACTTTATTGAATGTTTCGAACTTCTTTGGACGTAATAAGGTATAGTTGCAGCTATATTTTATGATTTTTTTTTTTTACAAAAATATTGAAAAGTAACGGAGTAAGGTGCTGTCTTCGGAGGTGGTAAGAAAATTTCGTTTTTTAGGTAAAAAATTGTCGTTTTTTTAATGCCAAATTGCCAATTTTAAACCAATCAAAAAGGTCGTAGGTCCTTGTATACAACAATAATTAGTTTTAATTTGAAGTCAATCGGTTAATTTCACGTTGAGTTATCATGTCAGTAATTTTGAAAAATGTCGTTTCGAGAAAAACGTGTTTCACTTATATACTTGTACATATGTTATACTTGTTACTTAGAACGCTGCCATCCAAAAACTATTCAACCTTCGACCTTGCCGATATCACAGTATATTTTTGGAAATATAAACTATCCAAAAAACAAAAAAAAAATTTATTTGAAAGGGTCATACTGGTATAGCCCCTTAAGCGATGAGTCTTATTACTGGCTGAATGGCTTTGTCAATAAGCAAGATATACGTTATGGGTCAGGCAGCAATCCACACGTACTTCATGAGTCACCATTGGATACCCTACGGCATCACTGGGCCGTACTTCTGCCGTGATGGTCAAGACCGGCACGTTATTGTGAATGGGAATCGCTATCGCCCAATGATAACCGAATATTTTTTACCCGAGTTGGATGATATGGACTTGGAAAATATGTGATTCCAACAGGACGGTGCCACAAGCCACACAGTAAACGTCGCAATCAATTTATTGAAAACCTAGTTTAGTGAACTTGTTATCTCATGAAATGGCTCAGTCAATTGGCAGTCTAGGTCCTGCAATTTGACGCTGTAAAACTTAGCTTTTGTAGCGCTCTTATTAAAAATCTCGTTATATACAACCCTATATCGTTTTTGGTGATACATGCAACCGTTAGGTGAGCAAAACTATTATACCCTGTAGCAACAGGTTGCAAGAGTATAAAAATTTCCATTTATTGACTGCCGTATATAAATAAAGCCCTTAGTTTATCGAAACTAATTATTATTTTTATTACTTTTTTATTTATACCTCCACAATGGCTATGCAATTTAACTTTATAATTGCGACTATGTACGAACTAAGCCAACGGTGCGCTTTAGTTATTCCCTCGGTCAGCTGCATTGATTGCAAAAAAGCACTTAGTGAAATTGTTACAAAATGTTGGGCAATAAAAATACTTTATCGCCAACGCATCAATATTCATGCGCTCAAGCACACACACAAACACAATGTAGCGGGCAAAACTTCATTGTAAACCGCTGCCATACAAACGTCCATTGCATGCACCAGAAATCAACAATTGAATACATTTAGTTTTACACCTCTAAATTGTCGCAAACAATGGGAAAAAAAGAGTCGAATCAAAGATTTGTAATTAAAATTAAATGCATTGTATCGAATTCCAGCGCAAGCAAGTGACAATAAACGTAAAAGAGGCGCAAGAAACGTAAAAGAGATCGGGAGCAGGGAGGGTAACTAGTAGAGTGCTGGGAGTGCTGGTCAGGGGTAGTGAAGCAAAATTACAGTTACAAACATTAAACAGTTTGGGTTGGGTGAACGCACAGGTAATAAGATTGCCTGATTGGTGCTGCCACCCTTTGTGGCACGTCGTATTTAAAAGAGTCGGAGAGAGGTGTAAATTTATGCTTACGTTTTGCAGTGTTATGAATTGGCAACGAAACAGCAAAATGATACTAAACTACCACTGCGCATGCGTCGCAACTGTCAACTCCAAATGACAGTTGGCGAAGTATCAGCGCGACGTTGCGGTATATGCGAAACACAATAAAATGCCGAAGTGGGCTATCCTGCCCGACTGCAACAGCTGTGCCCGCTGTCTTGTTTGTTTTCACTTTTACAAGCACCTCATCTCCCAACAACCCCCAACATAACAGTAACTGCTTTCTGCAAGCATTTTGACAGCTCGTGCTCTCGCTCAGCGCGCTCTCTCGCGTTTAACACTCACCACATGGAAACGAAACAACTGTCGTATTGTGCAGCGTTGAAATTCGTGCGGCAGTGAAAAATTTCTTCAAAATATTTTTGCAAAACTTTCAATTTTTCTATGAAAACTTAAGCGGCTTCGCGTGAAAAGTGTTGCTAATTACAGTTAAGTGCCGCTGACATGCGGTGTTGTTGAAAATTATTGCGTAACTGTGAATTTTCACTGCGAAATCGTGTGAAAATCGTGCGTGTGCCAGTTTCCTAAGCGCGTGTGTTTGTGTGTGTGCGTCGCTGCCCAGTTGGTTTTTGGTGCAAACAAAACGCTGGCGCTCGAAAGAAAGCCTGCCAGAGCAATTGTGTGTGTACTTACACTTTCGCGTGTTTGACTAAATCGCATTTGATTTAATAATGGAGCGAAAATCAGCACTAAATTAGCAATGAAATAATCGATTACCCCAGTGATTACAAAGTAATGCAAAGCGGCCTGTATGCAATCAAAGTTTGTATTTCTCAGCTATTTACCATTGTTTTTACATATACACACACATATAAATGCTTGTATGTATGTATGTACGCATGCAAGTGTATCTATGCTTGTATGTGTGTGCGCTACATAACCTTTCCTTCACATTTGTAGGCACTGTGCCATTTACATATGTCCTCTTTTGAGCTTCTGCCTCAATTTTCATTTTATGTAATGCCTCGCTTTTGCTGTTTTGAAGTATTTTTTAAGGTGTGTTTACCTTGTTGGTTCACTAACGGCATTGCCAGCAGGACATTGCCCATGAGAATGTGAAGAACATAATACGCTTATGGCCTTTGTGTGCTTGTGTATTTGTGTGTTTGCAATTGTAAACATCCACCAGCAAGACACAGTTGCCAAAAATTTTATACAAGTTCCGAATTCCATTTTCGAGTGTTCAAGTGAAGGCATATACATACATACCAACACACACATACATATGTAGGCGTATAAAGCAGGGATCCTAAATGATGAATAATGTTGCTTCATTTAACCTTTTTCTACGATCTACATGTAATATTTTTAAATTTTCTATATTTTTCAATTTTCTTCACCGATAATGAATAATTTTTTAATAATACTTTCGAATCAATATTATTGATAAAAATAAATAAAAGTCATAAATCGTGATTATTATCATTATTATGTTTATCATTGTGATTATTATCACCGTCATCACCGATACTGCTTTATTTTGAGCAAGTCTTTATTAGATCCTAAGTAATCATTACTTCTAATTAAAAACCAAGAATCATAAATAATGAAAATCATAACAACGATTATACATACATACATATATGTATAATGTCCTCAGAACTGCAATTTAATATATAAATACTAAAAACTAATCATTATCGGCGCAGAAAAACGTAATATGTAAAGAAGGTCTAAGTTCAGGTGTAACCGTACACTATCCATTTCGACGTTCCCTACTTTTTTGAAGAAAAAACACAGCAACTTCAAATTTAGTAAAGAATGTCCATTGTCATTCGAAAGAATATTCTTTGGCATTAATTTTTTGTAGGTTATTACTTTCAAATGTTGGCCACGGTTGCATCTTATATGGTCCATCCGTTGAGTCCAATTTTCTATTGGTAATTGGTGAATGGCACGGGTGATGTTTTGCTCCAAGGCCTTAATCGAAGCGGGATTCATCGCATAGACTTTAGACTTTATATATACCCACAGGAAAAATTCTAACGGTGGGATGTCATGTGATCTTGTTGGCCAATCAACCGGCCCAAAACATGAAATAATCTGCTAACCGAATCAATATTATCCTAAAATGAATGCTGAGTCTCAAGATGGGTAATGGTGTTGCGAATAGTAGATTCGAATAAAAGATTATATTGACCAAATTATGTTGCTGAGGAAAGCGCGCGAAACACTTTCTTTACAGAACTTGAATTTTCGTTATAAAGTTGATTTATAAACGTTGTTCAAGCGGGCACTAATCAGACAAAGGTTATCCCAAATACATTCATTGTTGCTGATTTGCATTTTGAAAAATGAAAGAATTAGATGGAATTTAATTTTGTTTTTTTCGGATTTTTTTATATGGAAAGTAGGCGTGGATTTAGACTGGACCTGACGTACTTAGTTTAAGCGTCATCCTGATAATTTATGAATACATATATACCCCAAAATCGAGTATTTTTGGGTGATACAAGTAACCCTTAGGTGAAAAAACTATTAAAAATCCATATGTGATCAATATTATGTATGTGATTTCTACAAAAAAGGCTTTGGTATAAAGAGAAATAGGCACAGTCATACCTTTCTTGCGTTACAATACGAGAAATATCGGAGTAAAATTTTAACAATAAATTATATGCTCACTTCTTTTATATTACATTGATTAAAAAACTATTGGTCTAATTTGATCTCGATGTCTAATCGTTTAAAAAGCTCAAAATGATATTCCTACTAATTGTTTTCTGATTTTTGAGATTGTCGATGAGCATAACTCCCTTGGGTATTCTAAAACAACTAACTCTGCTAGCTGATTGATCTATTAAAAAGATCATCCCTTGTTATGTTTGATCAGAGTCAGATTAGTCACTAGTATTGTCAACGAAACTGGTTTTTTTAGCATCAATTTGAGACTAATAACTTGAGAATGGTTTGATGGTATAACTTGGCCTCAGTAATCGATCGAAAAGTATCATTTTTATAATCGTTGACCCAAGAGACGCTATACTAAATGTTCTTTCCTTTACAACGGAGTCTCATAAAATTTTAACGCACTTTAATTATTTAAAGATCTTTATTAACTGGATAATTAAGGTATAATGGAATTTTCTATTGCATTGAATATATAATGAAGTACTTCTAATATACACGAACATAGGACAAATAAGATTTGAATATTAGAGATTTTTACTAAACCAAATTTTTATCCAGAATATTTTATTTAATTTAATTCATCCGAGCCTAATGCCACCGAAAAGCTGGTTATAAGGTAAATTTTTGGTCAATCGCTGCCTCAAATTTCATAATGTTCCGAGGTTTTTCTTTAATAACGAGAGAAGTTGGCTATGCTAAATAAGGTTTGGAAAAGTTTCGACAACAAGCTGATTAGATGCTGAATGGAAATAAACTAGAATGAATTTCACTACTTTTCAAACTCGAATTATAACTTTTTAATTAAGTACATATAATTTATCTTGCTTATAAACTTAAATATCGATTTTACTGTACTATGTTTCAAGATTCATAGAAATCAATCATCAGAAGACTAAATTTGCAGTAAAATTTACTGCCGAAAGAAATTCGACTTCCATACACAGTTACATACATATGTATGTATGTATGTACTTTGACTTTAATACATTCTGCAGAGTTGTATTTACAAACAGTTAAGTATAGCTTTAGGCGCTTTGGCGTTGTTTTACACGATTTTCCATTTAATGCTTCAAAGGAAATATTTTAAATAAAAAAGCAAAGAATAAAGAAAAATACGAAAATAATTTCAAAGCCCATAAAACATTTAAAAATTTTAAACATATTTTGACTTCTTTAATCTTTTGCTTAGTAGGCACGTTGCACAAAATTGAGAGCGTTCAATCTATTGCTAAGACATAAGTAAAATGTCATACTTACTTATTGCTTAAATAAGCGGATTTAGGATTTGCTTAAGGACATTACATTAAAATATATATTTAATGCTAACAAATAAAAAATATTATTCTTATAATTTTAGAGACAGAAAACAGTTACCAATGCTTTGAGCGTTAATGCCAATTCGTAAATGAGCATATTGAAGCCGGTTATACTATAAGGCAGTATTATTTTTTTATTTCGTAATACAATAGCTGTCCATACTAATCACTTGTCACATTAAAACAGAATTTATATATACATATGTACTGTGCCCAAAAAATTAGGTGACATTTGAATTTAAGCTCTGCGCGTCGATTTGGAGAATTATTTTTTTTTTAGGTTGGTTATACTGTAAGTCACATTTATGTCAAATTTCACGTCAAAATATTCATTACTGTTTGAGATACGTGTCGTTTTGTGAGCTGCTAAAAGTGAGTTTTTTTCGTTTTGCGATGTCGAAATTTGTTGAGCAAAGAATTTGCATTAAATTTTGTTTACGGAATCACTTTTCTGCTACGGATAGGTTGAAGATGGTGCAGAAAGCCTTTGGTGATGAGGCGTTGTCTAAAAAAAATGTTTACAAGTGGTATAGTGAGTTCCAAGCCGACCGTGAACGTGTCGAAGACGAAGAGCGTCCAGGGCGACCATCAACCTCAACTGACGAAGCTCACGTTCAACAAATCAAAGATTTGGTGTTCAAAACCCATCGATTAACAATTAGAGACCATGCGGATGAAGTTGGCATATCGAAAGGAAGGATGTTTTGGGCCTCAAGCGCGTCAAATCTCGACTGGTACCGAAAACATTGAATTTTTTGGAAAAAAGGCATCGCGTTGAAGTGTGTAAAACGATGCTTTCCGACTACTAGGGTCTCATGAAATGCATTATAACTGGCGATGAGACTTGGATCTATGCTTACGACCCCGAAACAACCGATCAATCGAGCGAATATCGTGCAAAAGAGAGTCGCTCAAAAATCAAGGTCATGTTGACTGTTTTCTTCGATTATCGTGGTGTTGTGCGTTATGACAACCGGTTAAACAGTCAACAAGGAATATTATTTGACCGTTATGCGTCATTTGCGTAATGCTATCCGCCTAAAAAGGCCGGAATTGTAGAAAGACATTTCTTGGTTTTTACACCACGATAATACTGTCCTCGTAATTCGTGATCATTTCGCCAAAAACTCAACCCATATCATTCCGCAACTACCGTATTCACCTGATCTGGCGTCGTGCGACTTCTGGCTGTTCACCAAGCTCAAAAGACCGCTCCGGGGACACCGTTTTTATACGATAGAGGAGATTCAAGCCGCGGCGAAGACGGAACTGGAGGCCATCCCGGAAAGTGACTACAACCAGTGTTTCGAAGAATGGAAAATCCGTTGGCATAAGTGCATTGCATCGGGAGGGGATTACTTTGAAGGGAATGAAATTGATTTGGAAGAATAAATAAAGAATTTTCAAAATAAATACAATGCCACCTAATTTTTTAAGCACAGTAGGTACACAAAAAATTTAGTCGGATTAATGCTGCATATAACTATTTACAATATTTGAGTACCTCTAGTAAAATTGAAGCTCTACTCTGTTCGCGCAACTTCCTCATTTAAATTGGCAAGTATTTTCTATTTTGTTATTTCCTTCATAGAGGAATTGCTGTAACGTCATCTTCCACAATCGCCATAGAACTGGCCCTGTGAGAAAATTGTTATCTTCTATGTATAATTATGCGGTATATATTGCACTTACTATTGTATTGAAACTCATTTAGTTTGAAAATATTAGCTCGAGAAATAAAAGAACTGGAAACATGGTTTTCTTGTAATAGAAAGGATAGATAGATGAGGAATGCTCCGCGACCTTAGGTCTATTTTGCGTCGTGTAATGGAAAGGATACGTTTGAAATGCTCATTGTAGAACATAGTATTAAAAATATTTTAAATGAAACAAGGGCTCTTAGATTATAATAATAAATAGTAAGACACCTATAAAAGCCTTATGTTTTCATTTAAATTTGTTTCAGTATATTAGCAGATGATTTACAACTACCACCGACCACGACGTGCGGTAAAAATATATCTGATTCGCTGCGACTGAAATTATAAACTTACTTGACATAGAACCTTTGACTTAGAATGTGTAAGAACACAACAATATTTATAACCATAATACCAATTGGAGTACTACCTCATATTTAAGGGTTATCAAGTTGAAAAAAGTCGTTTGTTATTCCTGAACAGTAGTATCAAAGTGTTGTCAGAGCTTCGAAAAATGGTTGACAAATGAAAAACTAAGCGATGAACCTCCGGTTAACGAAACCTTTTCGACTGCTCAATGAGAATTTATAACACAAATATCCCACTGGGCTAGTTTCTACTATGCTATGTTCTCAGGAATCAGCAAATCCACTGACTAAATTGGAATTTGATGAACGAGTTTTCAGAAACGCCCGTGAATCATCCAGAAAATCACACCAATAATTATCGTAGTTTTCAGTGTGCTGTATAGGGAGTTTTGTCGCTGTTTAGACTAAGATCTATAGCTACGTATAATTCTGCAGGTTGCCAAGTTATAGATTAATTTGATTAATCCATTATCGCAATATGCAAACATGTGTTGGAAATCCACTATCCGTGTGAAACTTTTTCAGTAAAAGAGACTTATGTGAACAACAGTAATAATTTTAACTGAAATATTTCGAAATTTGGGCCTGAAAAGTTATTTTAACCGAAGAGTTCTTGATTATTACTATAATTGAACATGCTTTTGCTGAACGAACGTCCAAAAATTGGTTTAAACGATTAAAACTGGTAATTTTGGCTTCACGATGAACCTCCTTGACCTTAGAAAAAATATTTGAAAACGAGGGTCTGTTGAAAAATGGTTGCTAAAGACAATAAAGACTCCCAAAATCCCTTACAGTCACTCAAATAACCATTCCAATATCTTTAAAAGCAGCCGAATACCTTCAAACGCAAATATTATCTAAAGACAAGAAACCTTAAAACACGATTTGCATGTCAGAAATGCTGCTGGAACGCTACAAAAAATATGTCGAAAGAAGTCAGTTTTGTGTCAGATTGTGACTGATAATGAAATAAAGATCCTGGTTAACCAACCAAAAAACTGGCAAAGTCGAATATTTGTGACAACAACATAATGCTTTTTATTTGATAGGATAAGAAGGGCGTGCTATATTATGTGCTTCCAAAACCGGATGAAACCACTGATGTGGGACACTACCAACAACAATTCCTCAAATTTAGACGAGCTTTTGCCGAAAAGGCCGCTCATTTGTGACTAGATATGAATCAAAAACTTTCCATCATATCAACGCTCGGCCTTGCAACATGAGGCCGCTTAAAAATACATGTTTGGAAAGCTGCGGCTGCAATCCCATGTAGTCCAGCTCTTGATCCTTCTGACAGACTTTTGTTCCTATCGACTCGAAACGCTCAGTGGTATAAAGTTCACAACAGAACAGGTTATCAAAGATTAGCTTGATTCATTCTTGGCCGCCAGCGCAGTTCTTTTAAGATGGAATCCACCAGCAGCCAGAGATGAATAAATGTTATAGCTTCACACACGAATACGGTTACAGACCCAGTCTTACAATATTTTATTGTTTTATATATTCTCTTCTTTATTTTCTTCATTCCAAAGCAGCTCCACTTCCGTGAAAGCCAACTTCTCTAATGGGTAACCACTTTGCAGCAACGCACCCGTCACCACCTTTCACACCTCACCACTTCTAGATAGGTATATCTTTCCACATGCCTTAGTGCTAACATTGCAGTAGTAGTTGTTGTTATTCGCTAGTGATTTTATGCTAATATTATGGGTCATTGGGATTTGCAAACATTTAAGTGCTTGTTAAACATTTCATTAGTGTCGGTGTGTAAATGCCCGCGGATAACGTTTTATGCGCCTTTGCGCGTTGAACATGTGTACCGACCATAACTAGGTATTTACATAACTACTGTGTACTTTCGTATAAACGAATACAATTATGCGTGACACGAAGCAACCGAGCCGTGCGCTGTTAACTCCTTCGAGCGCCTTTTTTGCTGCTTTTTACTTTCAGCTTAGGTACACTAGCGTTAACTGTAGTTGTAATAGTATTTTAGTTTCAATATTACCGTTATACTGAGTATTAGTTATTCCGTTGGCTTCTAAATACAGAAACAACTGTAAATACAAGCTTTGAATTTAGAGAAGGTGTTTAACCTGGCTTATTTCCTACTTAATATTTTATGTTCCTGAAATTCTAGTCAGGTGAATTAGTTTGTTGCCTCCGGAAATTGAGTATTTAATTTAAGCATTAAATGAACGTTTGTTTATTGGAGTTGGCTTATCTGTGCAAATTTTATTAGAAGTCGGATTGCTGAAAAGGTAGAAAGGTTACCATGATCACCAGGTTCATGTATCTATAAGGTGTAGCTATAGAAAAAAAGTCCAAATGTCAAGAATATTGATAAAATGATAGAAATTATCTAGACCGATCGCCAAAAAAAGCACTGTTTCCATTTTAGGGGAGCTAAAAATGCACGAAGGAAAACTTTTGGAACCATTTAAATAAAGTTGGATGGGAAAAGAAGTTCTACGTTTGGGAGCCACAGAAGTTCACGCAAAAAAAATCATGAACCAAATTTCCATCCAGAAATCGTATCAAAAACGATCCGTTTCTGATTATTGATGGAAAGTGGATTATTTAAGACAACTTCAAGAGAAAATACTCGTGATCGAATCTCATTGACCCGACGCAAATGGTGCTTAATTCAATATTGCCGGTCAGGAAGTATTTGCTATTTGTTTGGAGAAATCGGCGCGAAATCGTCTATTATGATCCGTTTTTCTACCGCCAAGCTTTTAACTCGGATCTGTGATGTTAATTATTGGACCGTCTGAAGAAAACAATCAGGACAATGAAAGACCACACACTGCGATATTAACTCACCGGAAGCCCGAGAGATTGCTATAGAAGTTCTTTCATTCACTTCATCGCTTTGAGCTTTCGAACTGATCGAATTTTGGAAGCTAACAGAGATAATTTTAGGGTTTTATAGACGAAGTTATAGGCCTTCAACTTGCGGCAGTAAGCTCAACGCTAGTCAAGGAATACGTGATCTCGCTATTTGTGGTATCAAGCTGCTTCTATATTAAACTTGTCTATGTTCCTGGTCATAGCGGAATCGTCGGAAACTGTAAGTTCAATGAGATCGCTAGAAAGAGCATCCTTACCCAAATTCCATTAGAATCGGAAAAAGTTGGTGCTTCTCTGTCGTCGTGCACTCAAACGTTGATCAGTAATTAGCACTCATAGGATTGGGAGAGAGAGAGAACACAGAATGTCATTGATAAGTCTACTTTCATTAAATTGAGGTGACACAACTTCCATGGCTACTATATCAGCACATTCCTCAAAATTGGCTTTTTGGAATGGAATAAAAAGCAAATCTAATATTATAACTGTTAATTTTTTGTAGACAGGTTCATAAATCTTTTGAGCTACCATAGCTTATCTGTCTTCTCGTTTAATCACAAAGTCTTAATAATAGCAAAAAGTTTAACAGGAAAATGTTTACAATGCTAACTTAATAATAAAATGTTATCGCCACATTAATATTATATCGAAATATTAAAAAGCAACACATTTAAGAATCACCTCAAGTACAACTAAACTGTTTTGAGCATAGAATAAAAACCATTAGTTCAATATCCATCACACACGGCTCTCAAGGCATTCGCACATGTGCC
This sequence comes from Bactrocera zonata, assembly GCA_037783105.1. Classification (NCBI taxonomy): domain Eukaryota; kingdom Metazoa; phylum Arthropoda; class Insecta; order Diptera; family Tephritidae; genus Bactrocera; species Bactrocera zonata. Next base: position 23,056 of record JBAWJQ010001988.1, on the reverse strand, counting down.
ACTGACATAATTTGCGAAAAAATGTGTCAAATTGTCTGCGTCATAATAAACCGTTATGAAGTGAACGAAAATAGAAAGCGTAAAATAAATGAAAATTCAAAGGCGCAGCTCCCCTATTTTTAAACGTTCACAGCTGCGAATGAAAGGGAGCCTCAAATTTATAAGAGCAGAATAAAATAAAAAAATCCATGATGTAAGGTGTGTGTGTGTGGAAATGCACGACAGCTTTTTTACTGTTTAACAGCTGCTGTACAAATATGAAATTTAATGAGCAAAAGCTTTCAATTTTACTTTGAAGTTGAAAAATTGGTTGGAGAAGAGGCTATATGCATAAACTCGTACATACATATATACATATGTAATATGTCAGTATATGTGTCTACTGCTTTTGGTTCATTGCCCTGAGAAGCTATGTACATATGTATAAATTTTCTTCTTAAACATATGTATGTTGACTATGCTGCTGCGTATTTACTTAATAATTTGAGAAATAAATTATTTGTTTTTAAGTACTGGAATGATGCATACATTTTTTTAAATGAGTCTTTTGGTAAACTCTCGTTAAGTAAATGAAATCACCGAAATTCAAATAAACTGAAAGCGAAAACTATCATACACACCGTGAAACTCATAAGACCTTTGCCTAAAAAAAGGTATGAGTGATCACACATATGTATATAAGAGTTTCGGTTCGAATTGTCAATTGGGCCTTACGAAACTCATAGAAACGTTAGCAGAAAGTTCTGGTAGCGCCATTAGGTACTTTACAGGAGACTTAACCGGTAGCTGGCTTGTAGCGTAGAAACCCATACCGAATATTATTCATTGTATTGCATGTAATTTCAGTAATTATTCTAAATTATTGCATAAGATTACGCGCACATTATGGAACATTTAAGAAAATACAATTTAATTTTGAAGCTTTTATAAACATCTGTTGGCCGGTTGGGATACCATTGTGAAATGTACGTTGATGAGATAAATAAGAGGAATTAGCTAGAGAGAACAGGATACAAGCAACATGAGAAAAAAATTGAAAGTCATGCAGCAGTATTTCGGATTCAAACTAAAATTTTTACTTGATAATTTTATACTCACTCCGATTGATGACGATGGAATAGATGTTCCATTGCCCGACTGAAGAACAACAAAGCGGCAGGGCCTGCTAGATTACCGGCCGATACATTCAAATACGCCGGCGTAGAACTAATAAGGAGCTTGCATCAGCTTCTTTGTATAATATGGTCGAACGAAAGCATGCCCAACGATGTGTTCTGCCCAATCCACGAAAGAGAGATATCCCACAATCTGCCCCAGTTACCATGGGAAAAGGTTCCTTTATATCGCATATAAGACCTTGTCTAGCGTAGTCTGTGAAAAACTGATGCCCACCGTCAACAAACTGATTCGATCTTATCAGTGTAGCTTTAGACCTGGAGTATTCATTATCATGGAAAAGACCCGTGAAAGAAAGATCGACATGCACCACCTCTTCGTCGATTTAAAGTCGCCTTTGACAGCACGAAAAGTTACTGCCTCTATTCTACTACGTCTAAACTGCTATATGGTGCGGATACATGGACAATGACATTTTTGCGGAAGATTTATGATCCTTTATGGTGGATGGAATGAGAACTCTACGTGATATATAGCGCCATTAACATAATCCATAGTCCGAATGGAAGAGCACACTCCAGTTTTGAAGGTTTTCGATTCAGTATCCACCGGTGTAAGCAGAGGAAAGGAAGACCTCAATGATAGGCATTTTAAACTGACACTCTAGGTATAGTGTCAGGAAGAAAGCCAGATGGGAACACCTTTATACTTTCTCCACTGTTCATATTTTGCTGGAAAGAACCAGTTGAATATTATATATTGGAATCGAAACCAAAGATAATCCGCTCAAAAGGTGTATGGTTAGCCTTTAGAACTTTATGGCTGCATCGGAGCCTTGGAATCTGTATCTGAAAGGTTTCAGTGCGTCCAAAGGTACCGCATTTCAACTGTTTAAGAGAAATTCAACTAATTTTCTTAACAAGAATCCTCCGCGAAACTTTTTCTAGTCTAAACTGTCTTTTAATTACATTTTGCTGGATACCCTTTCATAGCATTGCTTCTTAATTTAGCTTCTACTTAGGCCCTAATGAAGTAATTAAAATATTTTTACCTGTAGAGATATAGTATATAAAAACTTACAGAAAAAAATATTGTTGAAAATATTTTTGAATTATTATTTAATGACCAATACAAACGTCATTTTCATTCCCAATTATCTGCGCCTGATGTTTTCGCGCACTTCACATCATTAATTTACTTTTATGCGCCTTTCAAATTTAACACCACTTTTTGTACCTTCAATTTTTACTCACATAAAAAACGCTTAATTCTTTGTCAATATTCATATAATAAATGAGTTTTCCACCCCCTCCTTCAAATATCTCTGCTCGCCCACTGTGCAGTCCATCGCGGAAACTACCACCAGCCACTGACAGCCGTCATACCAGCTGCCTTGCGAAATAGGTTCGTTCGCTCCAACTCTTCGCATTACCTGTCATTTAGTCTGTTAATTCGTTAGCGTGCTCCAGCTGCGACCACGACGAGAAGCTGTCAATTTGCCAAATATTTGATGGATGCGGTTGACATCCGCCGGTGTTCTATGGCCACCGACTTGCGTGTCCAATAATGATTAAAAATGCGGCTAACAGTATGAGAGAAATTGTCTCCTGCTGATTGCAAGCGTGACAACTTGAGTTTTAAGCAGAGAATGAGAAATTGTTTTAAGATTTGAGGGGGTTATCATTTAAGACATTTTGGAAGCAATTAGGATATTTTTGTATAAAAAATTACGTGAATTTTTTAATATTTGAAAAATTAGTTAAAGACTTTTAGCATGATAAGTGTTACTCAGAGTATGTTATTTTTATGATCTAGGTCACAGCTTTACTGTTTTATAATTCGTTTGACATCTGAAATTGAATCTTAAAAATTGAAAAATCCATTATTAAACCCTTTTTAACAACATTATGCCATTAAATACTATAAAGCACTTGTTTTTCTATCAAATTCCCATTAGAAAAACAGCAAAAATAACTTTAGTATATCTCTCAGCTGAAAAAGCTCCATAAACAGCTGTCAGTTTGCCATTGTTATTGTGTAAATGAAGCGCTGTCAGCTGTTTATAAACACATACAGTCACACACATATGCAACTACAGTAATCCACTGTGTCTTGCCGCATAAGTAGCAACAACAAAATGCAAGTCAGATAAACGGAAAAATGCAAATTCAAATGTGCTTCGTCTGCGTCACATAACTTTCGTTTTAAGTATGTGTGTTTAGCTTTTGCATTTGTGGTTGAAAATATTTTCCTTATTTATAAATGTCATCGCAGAGTTGTTATTTTTCGTATTTTATCTGCTCAGCAAAGTTTTCTGGTTTATCTGCGACTGTCAAGTGTGTTGAGTTGACTTAACAACGATTTGCAAAGCAGATTGTGTGGTGTTGTTGCGGCTGCACAAATGCAATTTAATTATATTAGACTAAAATATGGAGCATCGGTCACTATTGAAAAAATTTAAATTTTAAAATAAATGTCTGAATATTTAACCGAAAGGTTTCTTCGTTTTGCAAAAGTTGTTTCACTTAAACGAAGATAATCTTCGCTCTCTCTTCGAAAAGTTACTCCATTCCACTGGAACTATAGTTGACAATCATTTTCGTGTACCTCTGACCACTGGTTAGATGAAAATGGATTAAAAAAAAAAACATGAATTTATAACGCCTTCTGGTTTCAAAACTCTTCAGATAGTAAGTTTTTCTCAATGCAGAAGAGTTCGAAGTGTAATTTAGTGTGTAATTTGTCAACGTAACTTAAATGTCAAACTCATATGTTTACTCTAATAGCTCATTTGACAATTAACTGTTTTTAGAAAAATTCCTTTTTTTAATTTTTTCATCATATAGAACTTAATTTCCCTGCTGACCCAATTATTTTTTCCAATTGAAGCTTAATTAATTTCAAATTACTTCGAGATTTTGTTGGAAAGTTTTTAACAAGAATTAGTCCACAATATTTTATTCTTAACGCCTTTTTGTAAATGCCTTTTTATAACCATTTTTTATGAAAATTTTTTATAGCACATTTGGTCTGCTCCTTCAAAAAAGGTATCTTTCGGGGCGATTATTTCAAAATTAAAGTGAAATTTCCCAACAATTATGCTCTTATGATCTAAGAAAAAATAGTACACCTCATTGACAGCTTGGCCGGGCGAAAGGAATTCGGAGTATACCACGTGGTTTTTTGGCATCGGTTTACCTCTGCCTCGATATTGGGCCGATTGATTGTCTGTTTACGGATCGTAAGCCTAGATTTAAGTAATAATACGTTTCATGACATTCTGATGATCCGAAAGCTTTGTTTCACACTCGTTAACACGTCGTTTTTTTCGAAAGAATTTAGTTCTCACAGACTGATTTCCACTAATCCTTCCGATGGTCCAACGATCCCAGTAAGATCTCTGAATATTAATCATCGATCCTCAAGCAACAGTTCCTTTATTTTATTAACGTGTTCATCATCAGTTGATGTTGACAGCGGGCATAACAACACACAGAGCTATATTCTTGTTTCTATTCGATTTTTATTTAATTAAGGATTAATGTAGTAAGATATAATTTTTTTTACGATAAACCGATCTAAATGAGCGCTTTAAGGGTCCCGGTCCGGTTAATTGATCAATTTACTCCAGTGCGCAAAGGCCATACAGCCCCTGCTACCTACAAATTGAATGTCAATTAAATACTAATTGAGTGACTTTGTTATGTATTTGGTTAAAACTAAAGAGTAATTTGAATCAATTTATGAATTGGTTAATAAAAACTGTATTTTCTAAAGTAGATTTTAATGGAGATTTAATACCATTGCTGTGCCGATATTTAACACAAGTATGATGAACTCATAACCTTCATTGCCTACCGGAATTAATCATAATTACTTATAGTTCGAGTTCATTAAGCTCTTGAATGAATATAAGCAGTTTGAAAACATTTTATTAAAATTGTAATTTCATTCAATACTTGAAGCTAAAATTAATTTTAAAACTTATTTTCTCACTTCTTTTAGGCGCTGGAGTGTCAAATATTCAACTAAAGTGAGCAAGAGTGAGCAACTAAAAAGGTGAACACGAAAATACATTCGCAATTTCAATCGACATCAAAGAGTCACATTGAGAGTGTAAAAGAGCAGGTCAAGTGCCAACTGCCAACTGCTCGAATTGTCCATTAAGAACCAAAGTGGAAAGCAGAGACTAGAAGCATAAGGAGATAAAACCAGAAGCACAAAAAAAGAAATTGCCGGAGAAACAAAGAAACTGAAAGTTGAAAACTTCAACGAAGCACTTTAACGGCAATTCACAACAAAAACTAATTGTTGTATTTGTAGTTGTGTGAAAAATTTGTTGGATTTTTTTTTTTTTTTTTGCAGTATGAGCAATCTGTATTAAAAGCAGTGTAAATTGTTGAAAAAAGGTGAAAAACAAGCCAAGAAAGGAGAGTGAGTGCGAGAAGCAAATCAAAGGACAAACAAACAAAAGTGACGAAGTGAAATTGCACGGTTGCAGCGAAAATAGTAAAAGCAAATGAAAAAGTTGCAGAAAACTAAATAAACTGCAATGTAAAGAACTTAAACACTGCCGCACACTTACACACTCACACGTGAGCGCCAGTAGAGCGAAGTATACAAACAACAATAAAAGTGAATAAAGTGACAGCGAAATTGTTGTAAAAAAAATAAGTAGTGTGTGAAAACATTTGTTGAACATTGCCATATAATAATAACAACAACAAAAAGTACCGCCAACCAAGCAACGAAGTAGCCTTGCGGCATACTGAGCAATGGCAGCAGGTGCACCGTCAACAAAAGCAATTGCAACGAATGTTGCTGCCGCTGCTGCTGCTGCTGCAATCGCGCAAGTGGAGCAACAGCATCGCCTGCAGGCACAACCACAAAGACATCAACGGCACCAACCACAATGGCTGCTGGTTGCCGCCATCATATTGACACTGTTTACCGTGTCCATTCAGGGCATTACCGAGGAGCTGTCACCAGGTAAGTGCACACAAAGCGTTAGCATAAGCCCCTCGCCGTCCCACTTTGAACGCGCTGCGTCCCTCGCTCACATGGCATTTAAATATAATGGTCGTGCAATATATTTTTCCTCGCGTCATGTGTGTCACTTCGGATACTTTTTGGTTTGGTTACTCATACGCCCCGTCGCACATTCAATGAACTGGCAGCAGTAAAGTTCAGTTAAGTGAATGTTTTAAAGAATTAAAAGGCATAAAAATGAAATATATAACAACGTGCTAGCGGTAAGGTAGCAAGGCTTTGTTGGTGCAACCACTGAAGTGGTGAATATAGCCCTTTATTTGTATTTTAGCTGAAAAGCAACGAATTCGGCACTTTGCAAAAGCTGGCACTACAGCATTTTTTCATTTCGCTGCTGCAGGCTTCAAACTACCGTTTTGCAACACTTTTCACCTATATTCGGTTGTTTGCAGTGGCATGTGTCCCCACTTTGCTTGACGCGTGTCGTTTGGCGTAGGTCGCATTATTCATGATTTCTACTTAATGGCGCTGTTTGTCCTAAATATCTGCAGTTTATATTTATCACTCTTGATGTACTTGTATCGTTTAATTCTACTGACGTTGTAGGTTTTTAAAGATCTTGCATGCTCTTCTCTTAACATTGCAGTTAAAGCTGCTCAAGTAAAATAATAAACTAAGTAAAGGATTTTAAAACTTTCATAGTACTCAAGTGTTTCCTAATCTTCCAAGCACTTGTGGTTGCAATATGTATGCTATTGGTAGCAAAGTCCGCCAAAGAAGTAAAAATACTCTATATCGATGAAAAAATAAGATTTTGAATTCTAAATAAGTCAACTTCTAAAAATTATATTTAGTTATACCGTGCGGCGAACGTGAATAAGGAAAAATTAATAGGTTTTCTCCTTCGCTTCTAGTGTAAAAAAAACTTTTACTAGCTAATTTCTCCTTACCAAAGAGATACTTATAGTCCTCATAAAGTCAGTAGGGTATCACAGTTGAAATTTATCGTTTTCGGAATATTCCAGAACAATGTGTGTTAATCGAACAAGAAATCTAAGGATTTCTAAATTTTTCATTCATTTGAATTTCATTGCATTTATACCTTTTAATATCGGATAATATTGAAATATTTTTCAACCCGTGCAATTTAACCTGGCCTGACAGAAAAAAACTCCATTTTGATATACTTAAATGCATGTCTATTTCGTCGCCTTCAAAAGAGGCTCCTGCGCCAATAAAGCATTCCAATACCTAACACTATTCGCAATAAATTTGTTAAAAGACTCGGCAGGAGCTTTCATTGTTTTTAGCTAATTTAGGTTTCGACGATATATTTATAAAGCCGCGTCTTGTCACCTTGTCTTGTAATGATGTGTTTGATGAAAGTAGGGTCTGTAGATCTCCAGCCAAACTTTTCGCTTCGAAAGCAATCAGCTGTTAAAAACACACAAATTGAAATACGGAAATCGAACTTATCACGAATATAAAAATTGGCTACTAATCGAGGAAAGACATGTTTATACATATATTTAGATAAAGTGGTTCAGTATGTCATTGAATACAACTATGAATGTATAAAATATTTCATTCCGGATCAGCTATGTTCATATTGTTCCAATGAATATATGTAAACATGAATAAAGGGGTTCAGTCCAGGTTATATGTGATCATGTGGTATATTTCAGTGAATACAAGTAAAGATGTATCTGCAGCGCTTAATTTCAAGGTTTGCTCCATTCGTGATACTAAAAATGACATATGTTTACCAATTATGTGGCTATGAGAACTTAGTTCTGTCTATGCTTGACCTACCAAGTTTGTGATAATTTAGCTGACAAATATGTATATCTATCTGTACATAGGACATAATGACAAACAAATATATATCCTTAGGAAAGGTTTTCCAAATAGTTTCTAAACGGGCAGACATTTAAGGTCAAGCGTTCTCAAGATGGAAAATGATTGCCTTGCATTTAATCGCAAATTTCAGGCATTTTTCGGCAATATTTTCTCTCCATTTCTTTTGAAAGGCCTGCTTGAGTAACTCCTAAAGATTCTCAAAGCTCGTTCTTTGTTTGCCTAAAATCGTTATCGAGTAATGATTTCAGTTTCTCATCTAGAAACTTTTTTGCTGCCCAGGACTTCATTTTCCAAGGCAATATCAACACTTTTAAATCGTTCAAACCATTTTTTGGCTACAACCCTGCTTTTTTGACAGTTTCTTCATATTAAAGTAAGAAAAAAGAATTCTCCACAAAAACAAAAACATGAAAGATCAACATATTTGAGTGAAAAAAATATTATGGTTCAAACGGATGACGCACCAAAACAGTATCAGTCCAGCATTCCCGAAATATAAGAATATTGATCAAGTAATGCCACATGCATGTACAAGATATTTATAAATATCTTGTATATTGATCAATCTAGTTGTGATTCAATATTTTAAAAATATATCGTAGTTCCTTATAAATTGCAATGAATCAATTTCGTCGGCCTTTGACAATTGCTAAGTTGATATTGAAAGATGGTTTTTCAATAAAATTTTCCCAGTTTTTCTTATCCAGGTCCCCTTCCAATTAACATGGTTGTCTGTGAGGACAATATACCGATTATAACGAGATTAATTTTCTGAAATAATATCTATGGTAAATGACTATATGGTCTTCTGCTTCAAAGTAGATCTCAATCTCGGCGATTACTTCACCATTGATGTCAAATTTCACTCCAGCGATCATTCTTTTAGGATTAAAGGAGACAAAGGGCTTTGAATCCAATTCTTGTAATTATTTTTATTGAATTGTAACACGATTTACCACATTTCAATCCTAAGCTCGTTCTCTATAAGGTTTGGGTTCTGTATTTCTCATTCCCATCTGAGCTTTCCATTTCCATTGAGCTTTCACAAAATAAATTTTTTAAGACGATGAGTGCTAGGTTCTTTTGAGAACTCAGCTCAGCTCCTCATATATACATAGTTAGTTATTTAGCTTAAGACTCGCAATACTTCGTTTCAGCAAGCTTGTCGGTTTAAGCAATGTCTCTCACCCCAAATATGCAGGGAAGTGTTTAATGTCCTCCTTATTCTCACTTTCACCAACTCCGTTGCTTTACGATTCAAACCCTTCCAAGTACGCTTTAAGAAGTCATATACAGAAACCATCTATGGTTTAGAAAAGTCTACTTTATTGTATCTTTAAACTTTACTTTTGACTTTTTATCCACTCTTGCATTTATATTTCACATGTGTACTCAGACAATCACACCAAACCAAACACTTAATCAACTCCAAACAACACGAAGACACTTGTTTAGTAAAATTACGAATCTGACAACACCAAAAGACTCCATATGTAGATGTACTCGTATGTGTATAAAACCAACAAACTTAGTCATAAGTACACCATTCCAAAGGGCACTCAAGAAATTAACTTAATTCTGAATAATGTTCACACTTGTCGCTCGCATGTGACACCAAATCTGAGTGGAGCAATTCATCTTGCCAGCAACAATTGTCTCCGAGAAGAAGCCTGTGACGGCTGTCACTATGCGACGCTGAGCATGTTATTGTTTCCATTGCGGCTAGATTGTCATAATATAGCAAACCGAGAAGGATACTCTTAACAAACCACTAATGAAAGTTACAGCCGCACATCAGCTAAACCGCAGCCGTCTGTCAAAATGTGAGCTTCGTTTCGCCCAGCTGTGGAAGGGGTTGGCAGTCGGCTTCGTTGATGTGCCGCTTGCGCCGAAATAACGCTGACATCGAGGCTTTAGCTATCTATTATAATAAGGGTACTCATTAGCTGTGCACAAATCATGCCGCAAACGGGAAACTCAAATCGAATCAAGTGAAGTCAGCAGAAATACACAGGCTGCGATGGAGAAACCGTTTTGCATACACATACTTATATATTGTATATATTTATTTTTAGTTATACACAAAAAAAATTCTTGGCGATTGTCAAAATTATGACTTGGCGTCGAAGCAGAAGTGCCTGTGTAGTGCTTAAGTACTCTTGCATAAATGTGTGGGAGTGTCAGAGGGTTGGAAATTTACATTTTCTCGAACTTAAGTACGATTCAAATGTTGAAATGTGTATGTACGTATGTATATGTGTCTTGCAGTGAAAGTATCAAGTTAATATTCCTTGTCTCAATAAAATAACATTATTTGCAATTATTATTGTTTAATAAGTGTATAAGAAGACACTTATCCTCTCTCTGATGAAAGATGAAAGCAGCAACCGCACAGACATTTTCATCTTTGTGAGTGCTTATGTTTACATAAAGTAAAAAAGATAAATGATTTGTGAATGGTTTGCCAAGACGGATGCCATTCGGGGCGGACATAGTAGGGGGGAATTTTAACGCAGTGGAAGTAAAGTGAGTAAACAGTGGGTTTTATAAAATTTAAAAAAAATAAATATGGTTGCCAGAAGAAATGAAAAGTTATTCTATTTCTAAAGCTATAAATGTGTCTTCAGGGGTAACGACCTTTTCAAAAATGTTAAGCTCCAATCAAGCTGTCAAGATGCCTGAATTCAGCATATGAATAATTCATTTTTTTTTAATTTACAGGATACGGCGCTGAGGTTAGGATTTTAAGTTTTACAACTAGTCTCAAAAATTCTAACAGAGTGGTCCAATAATTATTTATCACACTTTCAGGATCTCCGAGAAAATCAATTTTGAGTGGTAAAGTGATCCACAGATCATAGATAGTGCTTTCAGGATCTCCGAGAAAACTTAACACAAACCGCTTTTAAATAACTGTTATATCCCACTCAACGTCCAGTGTGTTTATCGTGGGTACCTGCTGACGCCAGCCTTTCCCCACGGTGCTCAAGAGCACAGCGGATCAAATTAATGTGTTGATCAGCGTCCTGAAAATGCCAATCATTTTCAGTACCAATTGGCGGTGTGGAATGGACCCTACCTTGGGTTCGAGGCTTATCTAAAACCTCTGCCGTACTTTGGGTCCGGCATCCGGTTGAAATGCAACTCCATATTCAACTGAAAAATTGTCAGTTCTTCCCGAATTCGGGTTTTAACCAAAACCAGCACGACACATCTCGAAGGGCCAGTCCACATGAGCAGATTGGAGCGAACTCCAAGGGCTCGTGCTCCGCGTGGTACCAGAATTAAGTCTACGGTCGGACCTTGTATCCGAAATTACTATCAGTGGAGCCCTCATAGTGCTGTGGACTGGTTACCAGGGGTAACACGCACACACCATCCACGCAAGAAGCTAACCTTAATTCTCAGTTAAACCCCTTCGCTTCCTATTTCACAGGGAGTTTTAAATCATAATTCTATTTACTCTTTCATCACAATATTTTCCATAAACTAAATACTTTTTCCGATATTTTCTGGGGTCATACAGTGTGCATGCTGTTCAATTCCGCTGAAACTGAGAAATTCTATTCACTATTTTAAATAAAAAACTGATATGGAACCCTTACGTAAAGTGAGATGATTAATCCTTTTCATTTTCTGAAAATCATTCGAACCAATGAAACATACGTTGTCAATATCTTGTTTTCAATGGGGATCAGCTGATATCAGCATCCCCTAACCCACTCTTAGGCACGGCTCTTATAATCGAAGCAGAATGTAGAAAAAGCTAACCTTGAGCTTGAAGTCCATATTAAGTTAGCAACAAAAGTTTTTTTATTCTTCTTAAGACCAGCTGGATCTAAATGATTTTGATTCAAAAAAGTAAGAAAAATCTGTGGCTTAAAGGTAGAGGTATTATCTGCAGATCTTTTTGGAAGGTTCAGAAAAACCACTTCTTTAAAAAAATATAAAATAAATTCCTTAGCTAGGAAATTTCTAATCTAAAACTATGTTTTGTGCATTGAATCCTCTTAGAACTCATAGAAATATACCTATATCTATCAACATTATCTGTACTTATTTCTATGCTTTTTTATCATATTGTGCCACGATGCAGTAACCGCCAGAGGAAAATGCTATAAAATCTTCATCCTGTCAAGTAAAAAAGCAGCTTCATCATCGCAAAAAGCCGGCATAGCTCCAAGAAGTGCGAAAAATAATATTTCCCTAAAGAACAAAAACACGAGAGAAACACACACACACCACGTGTGTACTTTGGGTCTGAGTGTGCGAGCGCGTGGAGTCTATAACACCAGGCGAGCGAAGCTGGCAAAACCGAACGTGCAAGCATGTCAAATCAGAAATCCTTACGCTTCTATGCTGCTTAACGCTGCTGTCAAAATTATAATAAGATGCTTCAAAATCAGAAATTTTCAATTTTCCATTTGTTGCGCAAGATTTGAGCAAAGCCAAGAAAGTAGGGAAGCAAGCAAGTGTAGCCGGGACACAAAAGCTGGCGGAGTGAGAAAGATTTTCTTCTAAATACGCACACACTCAAACATACTGAAACATAAAGGAAGCACGTTTTACGCTGTTCCTTCCACCCAAATGAAATATCCTGAAGTGGGTTAAAGCAGAATCATAAAAAATAAGCTATCAAAATGAAAAGCAAGAAATAAGCGTACAAGTGAAAGTGATTGAAAAGTCAAGAGGGACTGGATTTGTGGTGAGAAGTACTCAGTCCATAACAAGTATTTCAAAAAAAAAAATAAATAAATAAATAAATAAATACAAATTTATATTTTTTAAGGCACTACAAATTATCAGCAAGCCTACAGCAAAAATGCCGCATTAATAGAAATAATACCAAAATCATTACATACATTGCGGCTTCTTAAATGAAGAAGGACAAACTACTTTGCCATGGAGCTGCTGGCAGCCAAAGAAATAAGAAGCAACAGTCTCAAAGCGCAAAAATACCTATATTGGCACAAATGATAAATTGACAAATTTATTTGGGTCACATTGCGAAACATTTATCATCATTTGGCCAGTGTGTTGGCTCACAAAAGTATGCTACTTAAAATTGTGCGTCGTCTAATGTACTTCAATTACAATGGGGATGTAAGAGAGTGTGTCAAATAAAAGGCAAATATAGCATACGACGTAACATAAAAGGAAGTAGCTGAGATGGCATCGAAATAATGTGGAAGTTGTACTCTGCTTCTACAATGGAATTACTAATTTGTTTATTTGCGATTTTTTTCTAAGCAAATCAGTGCACTGAGATCTGTAGTTTATCATTTACCGATGACAGTCTTTATTTTTTGAAGTCAGAAAAAAGAAATGGATTTTCACAAGGAAAAGCTGGTGAGAGAAATAGTTGGTGGTTCGTTGGATGAGTCTACAGTGATGCATTTCTAGAATGAAGTGTAGCAGAATGAGAAATTAAAAAAAAACTTTATTAAGTACATATAGGCATTTATAGACACTTAACACTTTCCCAAAACCTGAAATCTGTTACTCATAGGCCAAGGCCAGGTATTTTATATTGAGTGGTGTTCATGTATAACATATATAGCTTCTCTTTATCTGCTTAATAAAATCTCTACATACAATAGTTGCTCGATTAAGTGAACCAGAAAACCGACAGAGCCATTGAATGCTTTTCAGGTCTTACGTTCCTAAAGCATACTTTTGGTACTAGGATTTACATAGGTGAAATATCTACCGTTGTTGGCATTTTGGGGTTAATTTCATAGAAATATTCGTCCTTATTGCAAAAACTGGACATTCGATTTTCATAAGCTTCTCTTGAGGTGAATTTTTTACCACCAAAATTGTTCATCGTAGACAGGAATATGTAGTAATCACTGAATTGGAGGTCCTAATTGTAATGAGGATGCATAAAATATCCCAACTGGGCAACTGGCCCTAGCACTAGCTAGCCTATCAGTTCATTTGCTATTATCCAAGGATTATCGCGTCTAGCTGGAAATCCGAATTAAGAATTTGATTGTAGACGAGGAACCCATGGTAGATGGTTTCCTGCCAATAAGACCAAAAACACTGCAAACCCATCCTGATAGTCAATCATGGTTTGGTCAACATTTTCACCGGCTTCCCCCAATTCGAATACGACTGTTTTCGCTTGATGTTGTCATAATTTACCCACTTTTCACATGAGGTAAGAATCAATTTTGTTACGACTTTCAGATGGAAGTTCGGTTCTTGAGGTTTTTTGCCTTAACTCTTGTGATCTCCATATATTGAGCTCATTTTTTTATCCAGCCTTATTTAATTGGCTTGAAATGGGTTTTTGTGTAATGCTTAGCTTCTGGACAATCGAAGCAGTGCTTACATAATGACCGAGTGCAACAATTTTCGCGTATTTTACCGATATTTTCGATCATTGCTCCGGCATCTTAATATAAAAATTACGGGAACCGTGTCCACGTAAGCGAAAAGAAGCGCATCACTGGTTTTTACGGTATCCGGTCTATAGATACTGTTTACAGCCGTCTTGCTTTCGATTTCGCCTTCATCCATGAAAAATTGTAAAATATGGACTATATTCTTTTTGATATTTTGTGTTCAAACATTACTGAGCTTAGCAATCACAAAAATGTTCACAAATATTAAATAACTTTATGCGAGATGAAAGCACGTAGAGGCTGTCTACGTGTCTTCTTGAAAGATCACTTGCTGAATCTGACCTTCGACTTTAATGTTCTACCTGCAAGAAGAGCTTTGAAAAAGCACTACACGAAGGACACCTTAAAAATCCAAGCTTTTTCTAAGCTTTTATCAGCGCCCTCTGTGAAAGAACCCCATTAAAAATTCCGGCACGTTATATCAAAAGCACCGTCAACTTTAACTACTGTATCTAACACTAATGACACACTGTTGCTTTTTCCATTGCATGACTATATGGCGCATAAATCTATTAAGCCGAAAATTGGCATTGTTATACATTAATACCGTCATAAGCTAGCGCAGGTTCCAGTTCAAAGCTACGAAGCTCTCGTTTGGTTCTATCTCATACTCCTCTTCGTACAATCCAATTACGCTCGAACACTTTTAATTTTCTTCCGCAAGCATTTCGGTTAGGCATGGCGCACCGTATGTAACTATTTTTTGTATTCCCTAAGATGACATACTACACAACTTCATGGACATCATTTGCTTCACGTTGTCTATTACTTGCTTCGTCCCCCTCCCTGCAACTGCCACGTTCTACGAACCAATGTCCTGTCTTCATTTGCTGCTTTGCCTTTCCGTTCATCCAGTCAGCTTTGCGGTTATAGGTCACGGGCAGGATTTCAATCAAAATTATATTTGCAAAAATGAAAATTAATGCGTCTTAAGGTTATGCGGGTCGGTCTTGTTGTCATGACACTTGGCTGTGACAGTTCCACTGACAATGCCCATTATATGCATTAGGACTATACTTGAAAATACACTTCGTCCTCACTACGATCGCCGTCGCACAGGCCTTTTAGATTGTATGTGTGGAGATAGGTGTATATGTATGTGTGTATGTGTGAGCATTTAGTGTCCTTTGTGATTGCATGCGCCTACTGTGGACCGTGATTGCGGCCGAGGATGTGCAGCCGTCTGTTAAAATACGCACACGCTACAATGGGGAAAAGGTTAATGTTTAGAAGCTTATTGAATTGAATATTAACAAAGAGTAAATTGTAGCCATTCATTATAAATACTCCATATCGTGGATGTGGGTTTGTGTGCGAGGGCCTCTAATAGCATTATTCTTAAGTAATAAGATTTATTGTGATTTTTTTGGTTACAGTTCATTTTTGATTGCCTAGATTTGCATGAAAGTAAGGAAGATACATTTTAAAGTGTGTGTGAGGAAATTTTAAATTTTTGTGTTGAAGTTTAATATATCTTTGTTAAAAGAAAAATTTTGTAGTCCATTTCTATAGCATATTTTTTGGGCAAAAGGTTTTTTAGGTGCAAAAAGTAGGTTAGATTAGATTCGCTGACTGAACCTTGGACTACTATGTCCAGTTTATTGTGAAGCCATAAAAATTGTGGTCCGCAAAGCGCCTCGTATTTAGTACAGGTGTTCAGACGTATACTTTATTTTCCCTACAGCTTGGTGGGATATTTGAAAGTGCGAGCTTCCAAGTGTTTGAGTCTCGAGTTTACAATACCGGAACAATTAAGGATGAAGTGTTGGAATGTTTCAACTTTGTCTTCTTCTATATAGCTTCTGCAGCTAGTATTGTGTTAGACTATCAACTCTACAGTCTGAACGCCTAGGGAGCATTGGCCATTTAGAACTCCGACAACTATGAACAGGCTAGACTTACTGGGAGCAAATAGCTCACTGGATCTCTTATCATTGTTCTTGGGTAAAAAACATTTTGCGACAGCGCATGAATCGAAGACAACGCAGCACTGTCCAAGCTCCCGCGAAGCTCAGCTATCCAGTGGTAGATTATTCGAGAAGAGTGCAACACCGATCCGATCCCAATTTGCTGATAGCGGGGTGAGGGTGCTTTACCTTTGCCAGTCCACCAGTTTAACAGTGAGCTGCGATTTCGTTGTTGGCTGGCATTTTTACTAGTCTTAGCACAAAGTGACTCGATGCCACTGATAATGACTGTAGACATTATTTAACCAACCGTGACTGTTACTCATATTGAAAAATGCTATATGCCAGAAAGTCTGAAACTTAAGTTTATAGAAAGTTTCTAACAATGGTGGAGGGGTATACCGACCTTTTCCATGATGACTCCGTGAGCCAGAAGATCCATGATGAAAAGAAAGCTAGCGAGTATATCCGAATGTTCAGTCCCATGTTTATTTAAAAACAAAGATTCTCTGATTCTGGTAGCAACTTTCGCAGCCATATACCTCACGTCGATATCTATGGATACTACATACAGAATGCATTAAGTGCCATAGTTGGAGTGGATCTTAATGCATCACATAAGTTGATGTTCGTAATTCTTTGAACGCTCTTGAACTACTTGCAAGTATGGTCTTTTCATGCGCCCTCTACACAAAGACCCATTAGAACATAAAGGACTTGAGTTAGATGTCTTAGATCCAGAGGACTGCTTTCGGTGAGAGACACCACCCTTGCCAATGATATAAATTTTTGGTATCAAACCGACGGATACTAAATGCAAAATAAAAGTATATTATGATAAAAAAGCACCCGGAAATTGTAATTATACTCCCCAGGTAAAAAGTATTAAATAAATGGGGTTTTCTTAGTTTGTTGGACTGTCCTTATCAAAAATGCAAACCTATGAGTGGTTAATAGCCTTCAAAGACTGTCGAGGGATCATTGAAGGCATACATCTTCTGGACGACCTTCTACCTCTTCATCCAATGAAAATATTAATATATAAGGGGCTTGAAAATCGTCAGGCAAGTGTTAGGGAGATGGCAAGAGAGCTCAACATCTTTCGCGAGTCCGTTCGAATGATTTTGGTAGATATTTTGGGTATGACACGCGTTCTTGCTCGACTCGTCCCGAGTTCTTGGAAACAAGTCAACAGTCATCGAAATGGAGGAAAAATACGCTAACGCCGCAAAAAAACCAAGTGAAGCTCATTGTTCTTTTTTTTTTTTTTTGATATTCTTGGTTTGGTGCTTCATGAAGTTCTTTCGTAGGGACAGACAGGCAATAAGGAATTCCATTTGGCCATATTGGGGTTTGCATGAGATCATCCGTCCAAAAAGGCTGGATTCGTGGAAGAACAGTTCATAGATTTTACACGATGATAATGAATCATCCCATCAAGCCACAATTGTGATCGAATTTAAAACCAAAAAATTAAAAAAAATGTTCCCCAAACTGAAACTGTTACTTGGTGGAAGCCATTTTTAGTCGATAGAAAAAAAAATTGCTGAATGTGCTAATGAAAAGTATTTCGAGGACTGGAAGATTAAATACTTTGCGCCTATTTACAATTTCCGGAACTTTTCGTCACAATACAATTCTTACCCGAACTGATTTTTCACACATTACTGTCGAATTTCTTAGAATTTCTAGTCATGACTTTTTTGTATTCATTATTCTTTATCAAGTTTTTAAGGTAGAAGCATTTTCGATATTGTAAGTGTTATCGAATGGATATATGTATAGTGTGCAAGTAATTTTTTTTAGATATAAATAACACCCATCATTTGAAATCAAGCCACTAATCGGCTAGTATGAGTTTAAACTAAGTATAAACTGAAAACAAAAATTTTGAAGATTTTTCAAAAAAATATATTAAGACCCAAACGATTCGAAAGTAATATGTAGAAATCCCTTTTCAAAAGCAACTCTTTAGTGGGGTATTAGTGCCGAGCACATCTTCATTAATTAAGCATCAATAGTTTCCGTAAACATAATCGCCTCGCCTGAGAAGTTTAACTCGACCGAGGTGATTTTTATTAATGACAACCAAGCGAATAAACAAAATGCCTGCTTTCAGTTTAATCATATACCCGCAAACATATAAACGGTTATGTATGTAAATAGGTAAATACGGGGCGCCCGCACTAAATGATAAACGATGTGACGGCAAAAATTCCATAGATTATTAACTTTGAAGGTGGCAAATGAAAATAAATGAGATATAAAGATGAATCGATAAAGACAAAAGGGGATGCTGCCGGGCGCAATGCGAAATAACCAATAATGTCACTGTAATGGAAAATGTTCACTTATGAGTATACGAAAAGGTAAAGTCGGGCCTGGAAACCCCAAAAACCGCAGCAAGTGACAGTAGAACAACACTTAAGTTATTATTAATAGTCGCACGGCAGTCGAAGGGTCTGCAATAAGTTGCGTAAATATATTGAAAACCAAACTAGTGGAATTCTGTTGTCTTTTGTGAATCCCTTAACAACACACACACACATTTAAACATTAATAGCTGAGGGTCATGACCGAAAACAAAGAGCGATACTTCGAAAATTATAAATTTCCTTTGTCTTTTCTAGGAACGGGTGAAATGAGAAGGTCGCCACAAACACACATATATACTGCTTTGCATGTGTGTGTATGCTTCTAATTTATTTATGTATATGTGTTGGACATTTTGGGTTTGCCATTTGCCCTAATGAAACGGAATTATTAATAACGCCTACAAAGCTAAATGAATTGCAGTGAAAGTGGAAATTAACACAGACACACGAACACATGCACACATGCACACGCAAACACAATCACATACTCTCATACACTGACAAATATTGACTACACAATCAAAGGCGCAAAATGTCATTTCGATGAACACAAAGGTGAATTTTAATAGCTAAAAAAGAGGGTGTTAGGGTGTCAGGGTTGCTGCGACTCTGTTAATAGTGAAATTAAAAATTAGTAGAAGTTCCAAATGGACTTCCCGCAAAGCAACTTGCGCAATGAAATGTCAACTGAAATTTAAAATTTCCATCAGCACGAAGTAGTCGTTTGTCTCGTGAACCCACGACCTTGTTAATGGCTTGAACTATTATTTTGACATTTCTAAAGTACAGTAATGTTGATTAATTGTGAAACACGTGACTTAGTTGACATTTGGCTTTGACACAAAAGACTTGAAAGCTATTGAGATAAAAAAGAAAATAGTTCGAGCTGCAGAACTCAACAGAGAAGGTACCATCTTCTATAAGAGTGTACAACTGCTGGCGTATGCCGATGATATTGATATCATCGGCCTCAACACCCGCGCCGTTAGTTCTGCTTTCTCCAGACTGGACAAGGAAGCAAAACGATTTGGTCTGGCAGTGAACGAGGGCAAGACGAAATATCTCCTGTCATCAATCAAACAGTCGTCGCACTCGCGTCTTGGCACTCACGTCACTGTTGACAGTCATAACTTTGAAGTTGTAGATAATTTCGTCTATCTTGGAACCAGCGTAAACACCACCAACAATGTCAGCCTAGAAATCCAACGCAGGATAACTCTTGCCAACAGGTGCTACTTTGGACTAAGTAGGCAATTGAGAAGCAAAGTCCTCTCTCGACAAACAAAAACCAAACTCTATAAGTCACTCATAATTCCCGTCCTGCTATATGGTGCAGAGGCTTGGACGATGTCCACAACGGATGAGTCGACTTTGCGAGTTTTCGAGAGAAAGGTTCTGCGAAAGATTTATGGTCCTTTGCGCGTTGGCCACGGCGAATATCGCATTCGGATGGAACGATGAGCTGTACGAGATATACGACGACATTGACATAGTTCAGCGAATTAAAAGACAGCGGCTACGCTGGCTAGGTCATGTTGTCCGGATGGATGAAAACACTCCAGCTCTGAAAGTATTCGACGCAGTACCCGCCGCGGGAAGCAGAGGAAGAGGAAGACCTCCACTCCGTTGGAAGGACCAAGTGGAGAAGGACCTGGCTTCGCTTGGAATATCCAATTGGCACCAAGTAGCGAAGAGAAGAAACGACTGGCGCGCTGTTGTTGACTCGGCTATAATCGCGTAAGCGGTGTCTACGCCAGTAATGAAGAAGAAGAAGAGATAAAAAAGAGTACATGAAATATTTCAAAACTTTAAAAAGAATATTAAAATAAATACAAGCAGAGAAGGACTAAGTTCGTGTGCAACCGAATATTTCATACTACTCTGCAGCTTGTTCCTGACTTGAAGATACTTTAGGTATTGACAATACTTTATTAAAAAAAATAAAATAAATGTTGCGAAAGAATTCAAAATTCATTTTTCGTCGACATAAAAACTATATGAAGTCTAGTCCAAGTTTTCATCCGATGTTATCCATTTTAGGCACAAAGTTACTTGAGAAACATACTCTCTAAATTTTATTAAGATAATTTATATATGTATGTATTTTTCGATGTGTGCGATATAAAGTCAGCCGGAAGTTCGAAAATATTTTCATTACGTATAAAGGAGATAAACAAATTATTGAACGGATTCAATCCATTTCTGACATACTGGCATATTGTAATAAAAAGCTTACTATCTCCAAATTTCGATAATAAATCTCACAGTTTGACCGATATTTTCGATAAAATGTTCGTAATATTAACTGGTGTCCACATATTTAGTGTATAAGGGCTTGAATGGTTTCGATCGGATTGGAAAACTTTTTGGTCATCACTTTTGGCACAAGCCAAGATTGATCGCAGGAGATCTAGACATCTCTTTGCCCTCAGTAAGGCTAGTCTATTCCTAGTTGTGCGGCTTTTAACAGGCCATTGTCCAATTGGCGTGCATGCGGTAAAGCTGGGAACCTTACCAGACGCCGTTTGCAGAAGCTTTCTTGACTGACCCGCGGTTAGGAGGTCAAGATGGCAATTTATTGGTGACAGTGGTTCGATTACATTCAGGAACAAACATTTCCTCTCTTTTTGCTAAAGAACCCATGTACCAAGTTTCTTTAGGATGTCTCAATCTTTACTGAAGTTACTGCTTGAGCGATGGTCACCAAGAACTCAACTCGTCTTGTTCATTCATGGACAACATACATCTGATCAAAATAGACCCGAACTGGCCAAAAAACTAATCTTCAGGTATTCGGATGGGAAGGCCAGGTTTTGATTAGTTTTCAGAGTGCCATTCGCTAGATTGTTTGACAACATATTTATGAATCCACGTCTCGTCACCACAAATGGTGCGCTTGATACATATATATATGGTCTTTATGATAACAAGTATATTTTTTTCTACCTTTACTCGACATCCTTGTGCGTCGTGGACATTAACATGCTTCATACCCAGAACATTAACCAAAATTTGCTGAGGCAGCTCATAAAGCCCTAACTCTTTGATGCCGAATGAAGCTTAACTCAATACTTTCTGCCACACAAATACTTGTGCTCGTGACAAAGTGGCCTCCCCAAAAAAACACTTCTGTAATATTTTTAATGATTCCGTAACCGTGATCGCTGAAATTTCAGACAAACCTTTCGTGTCATAAATAAACAGTGATCAGTCAAATTTGCTCAGTTGGTGCACATACTTTGGGGATCATTTCAATGGTTTAACAGTGAGTGTAAGCAGTTTAACCGCCAAGGAGATTTTGATCAGCGTCAATTTGAGAAAGTACTGTGCAAAAGTAAAATTTGATTACCTTTGAAAATAAGGAAAATTTCGAATTTAATAAAAAACGGCTTGATATTATTCATACCCTAAAGAATATTTGGCTATGAAATTTCTATTTTATGTCATAAGAACAGTTTGAACCTAAAACAATGTACCTTATGCGAACAGATGATCTTGAGGAAATCGGCTTTTATTGAAAGCTCTTAAAGCTCTTAGCTGCTGCGCGTTAGATCCAAGAACTTGGAAATCTTTTCATTGTACCCTTTGAGGTATCAATTCCAAAGTCTTTGTTCCGATTTCTGTTATAACGTTTCCTTGCGTTCCGCTGTATTCCATTGCGTTTAGGCCTTGATCGTCAGCTCAGCTTCGATTCTGAAAATGGTAAAAAATCCTCTAACTTCTCTTAATGTTTAGTTATAAATCTGATAGTTACAACATCACATTATAAGCCAGATGTATTGGTTGACAGTTTACATTAATAAAATCAAAATTAACTATTGTCATCACTTTGTAATGATTGTGTGTTCAGCTCTCAATTTAATGGTGTTCCAGTCTTTATTCTAAACGAAAGGTTTTTCGGATTACTGTATCAATAGTCTCTAATTAATTCCAAGCTCATAAGAAATGGAGCACAGCTATCGGTATTCAATTCTGGTATTGGGAATGAGGCTTTATCTCCTCAACAACCCATGACTTAACTTAGAGTGATACCGACACCGTAAGGTTCTATTTTCATACCCTTCTATGGGTCTCAACTTAGGATAATTGAAAAACAATCTATATAAAGAGTGTAATTCAACACGTTCCAGATAGCGGTTTCTACTAAAGCTACTACCAAAAAGCTTTCATGCTTATGCAAAGCTTTTGCATACCAGAGCGAGCTTTTTAATCGCTTTTTCTTTCGAAAAAAATTTTTTCATGTAACTCAATATACATACATACATATAACTCTTGGAGCAATATTGAAAAGAAAAAATTAAGTTAAAATTAAATTAAATTAAGTGTTTTAGGAAAGTAATTTTTTAGATCTATATATGTACATATTCTATCTATATTCAATATATATTTTCTATCG